>VDFB02281492.1:84475981-84808820 GCA_007258455.2 Sequoia sempervirens
GAACATGGCTGGATTGGATGGAAAGAAGAATAAGAGAGTTAAAGTCCAGTCCCTAAAGAAAGAGATAAGTTTTCGCTACTTCCATTTTCCCTTATGCTTATTGGTTGTAGGATGGAGTCTTCGTGTTTAGATTATGGCTGAAAAGAAAAGGGTAGAGAACCTAGATGCATGGAATTTGTGCTATTATTTTGTGGTCCTTGGTAAAATGAGAGAAGACTCCATTAATCATTATGGAGCTTAAAATGAATTCTCTATTTGGGTATGGCTAGAGCCCAAGAGGCTTCCATGACGCCATTATGGTAGGGTGGGAGAGCAGGCCCTACTAATCCTCGTGTGCTATTAATTGTAATATTTAACATAGTGCAATAATGGAGGTTAGTATTCTGCTAAAATGAAAGAATCATAGAGAAAGTTCCAAATGGTGTGTTTATTTTGCTACAAGCATGTAATCACTTCTAGAAGAGTTGCAGCTTATGGGACAATCATGCTATATAATGAAGTGAAAATAATACCTATGATGAAATTTTCTTGAGCAGTTTAATCTTGTTTATAGTTGTAATAATTTTTCAGAAAACGTTAACCTTATTCCGAATATCTGCTTTCTATATGGTTGTTCCTGTAGAAGTGATTCCATTGCCTATGCATGTCGTTTATGCATAAACTGGTTCAGAATTTAGAACCCTTATGCATTTTCTCTTAACTAAGTTTTTTTTAAATAAAAAATAGCATTTGGATATATCAAATAGGGTGTTTTGACAGTTCGATGTATTCACTTGGATCTTGGGTGAACATGAGGTTATGGCTGTGTGAGCAATGCTGGTTATTTGAACAATGTTATGTTGTGGTATATAATGTCTTTCAAGCTACTTTGCTTAAACTACCTGGTTTTGGTTGACTTTCATTTCTTGAATTAGCCCTAATTTTTCCTGCTCGGTACTATCTTTAGATCATATTGTTAGTAAAAAAAGAGGGGACAAAAAAAAAAATGTTGTAGACTATCAGCTCAGGCCATTCCATATATAAATTGCTGCAAAGTGTTGAATGTGTTGGGGAAGCTTTGCTTTCGGCTTTCCCTGAGAGATAGGTAACACGGCTTACTGATAGCTTCAATTCCATTCTATCCTTGCATGTACTCTTGTGTGTGAAGGTTTATCTTACCTAGACTAATTTTTGGGCATGTGAAAATTTTGGGTGTTCTCCTTTATACTAGTTGTATAGTGTTTGTATGAGAAAATTATTCATTTCTATGGAGAGATCTTATTCTGGTAATATGCAACCTTTATGAACATACATCTTTGGGATCTGCTAAAAAAAAAAAAAACAAAACAAAAAAAAGAGAAAAGAAAAGAATAAAGGAACGAAGAAAACTCAAGGAAAATAATTGCATGAAACCCTGCCAAGCCTTGTCTACATTTTTGCTCGAAATAGGGTACATATTTCCCAGCTCGTTGTAACTATCGCTGGACAGTAGTAGAGTTCTGGAGCTTCACCATCGCTACTCCCTGCATAAGGGCATCCTCACGAGGGGCTGATGTTTTTCAAAAGATCTTGTGTGTCTGGGATCATACGTTGGAGTATTTTCTAAAGACTAAGGTAAGTCTAAAACAATAGCATTGGCGTCGCTTCCCAAGGTAATCCCTTCTCCCCGCATGGCTTGATTTACTCCCTTTGTGGTTCTATCTATTGAAATCCATCGGGCTCTCACCAAAGTTTAATTCTGTAAATGAAAACTTCACTAAATTCTAGGTACACCTAGTAGCTTAGCTTGTAATATAAGCAACTCTACAAGATTTCGTGCAAACCAGTGTTAGAAAAGGTAATAGTTTCTTCTACGCGGGGAATCGAGCATTCATTGTTATTGGTGTCTTCGAATTGCCCTACTTCGAACAAAAGAATAAATTAATATCATCGTCATTAAGTTACTTCTCTTTTAGCTTGCTTAGCCAACAGTTTGGGGTAGCGTAGAGGAGTGGAACTCCAGTACACTGCTCCATCTGTACACTGCTCCATCCGTAGTGCCTTATCTTGGTGGATGCAAACCTTCTGCGCATAATTATTGTTCATTGGCTCCCTATCTGTGTATCCTTGATGGGGATTCACACCCCTGTCTAGGTGTCAGTTAGATGTGTTAACCATCATCGAACCCAGTGCCTGTCTGAGCTCAACATACGGACGGTTGGTCTGGTGAATTGATCTTGGCCATACTTGATGGCTATGGTTTGACCACCTACTGTATTTGATCATATAATGTACCGCAATATCTTAAGGTGTCTCTTAAATAAAGAAGTAGATCATTACATAGGCACCATTATGATAGCCTTACTTGGGTGGCATATCAGGTCAGGAAAATTAGATGACTTTGAGCTACAATTAAGTTTTTACCCATCCTATCAAGTATACTCTATCAACCTCGAATCCTGTTGATCTATGGAGTATTAATCCCCTGACCAGAAAACAAGAAGCTCAGTGTTTCTTGTCTTGGTTTAATGAAAGAGAAAACTTCAAGCATGTTAGAAAATCACACTAATAGTAAATCAATGTAAATATTTAATCTTTACTAAAAGTAGAAATCCTTTCTTTAGAAATACAGTGATTTGAATAATACATCTTATAGCTCTATTAATATTTCCTCTCAGGGGCGTACTTTACTCAATGCACCGTTGCTAGCAGGACTAAGACATAATCACTAAAGTAAATGCAAGTTATGATTAATCTCCTTCAATGTGTAAAATCAAATCAACTGCAATTGAAAGACATAATTTTTAATTAATCAGTCCCTGGCGCAAATTTGGTATCCACGCAGCCACTAAGGCCAATTCTGACCTCAACTTAATATGATAAGTGAAGACAAAATGAAGCTTTTGCAAGATTTAGGAATGATTAATATCTGTCAGCATTAATTTTGAGTCACCATTCCTGCTATTTGCAATTGACTTTCATTCTTAAAAAGGTTATTATTATCAGAAAACGGTAATACAACGTTAATCATTGTCAGAATAAATAAATGAGACTGAATGGCAGTTGTAATACCGTGAACAAGAGGTAAACCAAATATCCTTCCGTCTCTATATTTATTGTATCAATTAAAATTTGTAGACAGTCAGTAAACGCTGGTTGGAGAATAATAAATGTGATTTTTGGTTAATGATTTTGTCATAGATGCTACAGTTACGATAATCATGACAATAATATAGCAAAAGCTAAAATTTACAGCTGAAATTATTAGTGTGGTAAGAGTGGTGTATCGCCACGTTAATATTGTCAATATCACTGCCTTGGAAGTTTTAAATGAACGAGCTTTAATATTGTCAATATTCCTGTGTTAGAAGTTTCAAAAAAAAAACATGAACCTATCACTTTATGTTTCCTCTCAAGAATAGTTTCAAACAAAAAAAATCCGTATCATATAGGTATTTACATTTGTTTAGCCTCCCACGAGGTAATATAAGAAAATAAGATAAATAAATAAGTTCGCATAAAATAAAAGCCTAAATAAAATCAATGGAATGTTTTATAAGTGTCTTAATGGGAAGGTTAGTCTTGAGTGGGGAAGCTTACTAAATAAATGACGTGTTATATGTTTCCTCTCTTTTAATTTAAAATTTTTAATATAAACTTTACCTTTTAGATTTAGAAATAACTTAATTTCATACCTTTACTCTGATCACGTATACTTCTTCTTTTTAAAGTATTTATATTATATTTATATAATTTAATTTAGGTATATTCTTATGACTTGTAAGTACTATTTTTTTTTATCTATATTAAATAGATATTATTTGTAGGTGAATGGAAATGTTTTGCATTGGCAATAATATCAATATTGGTAAATTGAAAATTAGATTAATATCATTAATAGATCAAACTATTGAAAATTACATAAGTGAATAACTTTAGAGATAAGTTGGTATTAGTTAATAGTAGTAATAATAAATAGTCAAAATATGAAGAGTATTACTTAAATTGTTTGCCTTTCTATCGACTCAAAAGTAATAGTATAGCTACAGGGAAATAGTCAAACATTAATCATAACCTTTTGTTTTAAGCTGGTTACTTCTTCTTCTAGGTTAAATGCCAACCTAATATTCTTTGAAGGAGTGTGTGTGAGCGGCCACATACACCTAAATATATTTGATTCCCGCACCATGATCTCAGACAATGAGTCGACTATGATGTGTTTTTTTTTCAACACTCGGTCGATGCACATACCTAGTGACTATGTGCATGCATAAAATGTTAGTGAGCAAGGTTATATGCATGTAACATAAAATAAAATTAAATATATATATAAAAAATTTAAAAAAAAAAATTGCTAGGTTTTTCTAGTGCAAAAATCTAGGCATGACAAGTTGATTGAATGCATTTTCATGAAAGTTGCTATGGTCTATGAGTCCCAAGATAGGAAAGAGGGAGAAATACCAAGCACTTGAAGGAGTAGTTTGGGTGAGACTACCATGGAAAATAGGCCCTTAAGTGGCAAAAATTAGAAAAAAATCGTGAGTTAGGAAATCAATTTTAAATTTTGTAAATAAGTTACCTATATTATTTCAAAAATATGTAGGAATAGGAATCTGTAGCAAATTGAATGTATTTTCTAAACTACTAGGTTTATTTAAAAAAATCTATATGGTGAAAATTTGAAATTTCAATGCAAAGTTGGAACTTAAATTTTAGGAAAAAATAAGTAGGTGTCTCATTCAATTCACCCTAACCAAAAATAAAATGATAATATTTTCTAAGATGTTATTAGATATAAGTAGAGTGACTCATGTCCTGATGTGGATGTATCTAAAAAAAATTCAAGTAAATAATTAATTAGCGGAGTTTTTTAAAACTTCATGAAATCTAATTTTTTTTTTTAATCCTATACTATGTGAAATATAGAATGTGACACATGTTTCAGATTCAAAATGTGGACACCATTTGAAAGCTGGTGATTTTTCAATCAACCTATCAATAAGGACTTTAGTCATAATTCAAATAGAAAAATGAATAATAATTATTTATTAAATTCAAAGTAAATCATAATTTATATTGGTAGAAAGTTGAGAATCTTCTTTAAAAACCCTTTTTTGTTTCATCAATTTTGGGTAAAAAAAGGTCACCAGCCACATACCCATCATATCACCACTTTTTGGCCCATCATGATCCTGCACATACCCGTCTAGGCTATATCTTACCAAACTAAATAGGAAAATGAATGTGTTGAGACAATGCATAAATACAAAAAATAACATCTACAACTATTGTCTTCATTGGACCCATGTAGTTGGGAGATACAAAGATAAGCTGGAGCAGATTGAAACTGAGTTGAACAATATTGGTCAAGATTATAACATGTTTCAGGATCAAGATGGTGTAGTCAAGAAAAGGATTCAATAGTTTCATTCTAAGCATACAAAGTTCAATTCACTAGAAACAACCTTGTGGAAACCTTTTGGAAGGTGAAGGATTTAACCAAATGCAGACTGGAGTAGTTAATTGAGGTTCTGAGGAAAAGAGAGAAATTAGAAGATGAAATCACAATTCTAGAATCTTTCATCTAGATTATCAACCAAACATCTGAGAACAACAACTTGATCTTAATCAATGGGATTTGAGTAGAAGCTTGGAGGAAATTTCTTCCGAAAATGAAAGATAAGTACAAGATAATTTTCTGACTCGAGTAGAAGTTATATTTCTTCAAATTTTGATCCAACTTTTTAATTAGCAAGAGGGGAGATCCAAAATATGTTTGTCATTGATGTAAAAGGGGGAGAGAGAGCAGTGAAAAATGCCTTATCATTCTAAGGTGGAGTTGGAGTTGTGTTTTGAAATTTTGAACTCTGGTAGCGTTATCAAATTGGTTTCGACACTTGGTCATTTTTCACTAAGTGTTGCCATCAATACCAAAGGGGGAGATTGTTGGAATATGGCTTCTAGTGTTGTCATTGATGGTAACCTAAGTCATTATTTTGGTTTGTAGATCAAAAAAATTTCATACCGAAAAGCAGAGTAAAGAACAAAGTATTACCGGAAGAGAAAATGAAGAACAGGGTGTCTGGTTACTATGTCAATCGATATGCTTCACCAGATTATCATTTCAATTTTTGGATCTCGAGGAAGGTTGTTAAGTATCTATTTTATCTTATTGTTAAGTTTTGTGATGTTGCATCAATCGGTGTACAAGTTAGGAGATCTGGCAGAATGATTTTGTATTTATTAGCTAGTGATGGCTGACTTAGTGAATGTAGCATGTCGCAAATGCATAAGGAGTAATTGTTTAAATGTTTTTGTGTTCGAGAATTTTGATTTGGGGCCACAACATAGAATTAGCTTACCTTGATGGTTACACATCAAATATTAAATGTGGATTGAACTGACTATTGGAAATATTTTTTATTTTGCTAAAGCCGACATGAAGCGACTAAATTTTTGATAGCGGATATATATATGAGATCAGTTAATTCATTTTGAAGTGTGATTTGGTGTGTGTTTGAAGTGTGTGAATATAAGAAGGGTTGTTGAGTGATTTGGCATAGTTTCACTTGCGTAGAAGAGCATTTTTGTGAAGTGAATTAAGATGGAGCAGAGCGAAGTGCAAAATCAGACAGAAGGTCTAGAATATGATCTATGAGCCTAACTGGAATTGTAATCAGGTATTTGTAGATGCCACTTTCTCAGTTCAACTTTTTGTTGTAATCCAAACATATTGTAAGGTAGTGAGCCTTCCTAATTTTGAGTAGTGAGCTCTAGGCAGTGTGCCTGAATGCATGTGCATTCCCCTTTTTCTTCATAATTTTAACATAGTATAAATTGTGGATTCCCCTTTTCTTTTATGCTTTTAGCAAAGCATTAAGTGTGCCCGAATGCATGCACATTCCCTTTTCTTTCATACTTTTAACAAAAGTATAAATTGTGCATTCCCCTTTTTCTTCATGTGCTTGCATCTTTATTTCTGTTGAAATGTTATAAATGGTTTAAGATCTGAATTGTGATTTAAATATTGTTGAACACTAATTCACCCCCTCCCTCTCAGTGTTCCTTGAGTCCAAAATTATCAACCATTTGACCAATACTCAAAATATTATGCTTCAATCCTTCTACATATAGAACACCATCAGTATTATTCTTACCATAAAGAGAAATACAACCTCTTCCATGGATCACACCAGTTGTATTATCACCAAATCTCATAACACCACCATCATACTTTTCCAAGCTTACAAACTTACCTTTATCTCATATCATATGATGTGAACATCCACTATCAATTACCCATTCATCTTTTTCTTCAACTCGAGCAACCATGGCTTTTTCCACATTTGTACAACTGACAGATTCAGTAGTTACAGGATTATTTTCCTTGATAGCAATAAATAACCATTCATCATCACTTCTATTTCATTTATTAGATTCATTATCTATCACACCTTCATCAACAACATAGTAACACTTCTTCTAAAATCTAGGCTTGTTATGTCTTGGCTTAGCAGCTCTTTCTGAACACCTTGATGCAAAATGACCTATCTTATTGCAAGAAAAGCATTTAAGAGGTAATTTTCCTTCATACTTTATTCTTTCCTCTCTCTATACTCTTTTGACAATAAGTGCTTCCATCTCTTCCATCTCCCTTTCTTCTTCTTCAATCTGTCTGATTTCATCCTCATACTTGAATGTCTTTCTAGATGAACTCTCACCCTGATCATATCTATGTTCATTCCTAGAATTAGCAGGGCCTTTAAATGGTGGACCTCAACCTTAAGAACAACACCACCACCTAACTCCAAAAAGAAATAGCTTCACAAACTTCAATGTATCTTGGTTATGTTTAGTTACAGCCTTGTATTTCAATAGCACTAGCTTTACATTATAAGAACTGTGCAGGATCTAAGCACTTAGCAACAACTTCGTATTCATCTATCTTCCACCAACACAATCTATCACCACACATAAGCTCATCCCACTCTTTGCATGGAAGTATTAATGTTCTCATCTTCACCCATTCTCAAGATTTCATATTTCCCTTTCAAGCTTTGCAACTTAGCAACCTTCACATGAGTATCAGCTTCATACAAAGTTTCCAACATTTTCCAGATCTCATAAGCAGTGTTTAGATCCATTACATTTGTCATTTTGGTATCAGTCAGAGCACTCAACAATGCTTCCTTAGCCTGGATATTATACTTAACATCTTTGATCTCAGCAGAAGCAATAGGACCATTCTATGGAATATTATACATATTATTTGTTATTCTCTAGTAGGGTTCACCAATGCATCTCATATGGTACTCCATTCGAGTCTTCCACAAAGAATAATTTGTTTCATCAAATCTTGACTATCCTTCTTGTAACTTGTCATCCCGGGATCACCTCAAGTCATTAAACTTCTTCCAAGGAACCTGCTCTGATACCAATTTTTGGCAACACAAGGGAAAACAACTAAGAGGGGGGGTGAATCAGTTGTCACATAAATTCAAAACTTATCCAACTTATTAACCTTATTCTCAGATCCGATTATTAACCATGAAAACATAAATCATCAACACATCAAAAACACACATAACACCAAGATTTTCTACATGGAAACCCTGTTAGGGGAAAAACCACAGTGGAGGTCAGTCCACAAGATTATACCTTGTTAAAAGTATAATGAAAATGAAATATGGGGAATGTACATGCATTCAGGAACACTATCGAGAGCTTCCAATGCTCAATTAAGGTGCTGAAGCATACATTTTTACAAAGAGATTCATGATTAAAGCTTAATGATTTTGAAACTAGAAAATAGCATCCCAATGCCTAATTATAGTTCCAATTAAGCACATGAACACTTCTTCACAATTCTTAACTCGACTTCCTTCAAATGATTTCAAAAACATTATTCGGCATAATAATAATAAAACACACCTTTTCCACCACTTAAATTTGAATAAAAAATCGCTCTTATATATCCGCAACATGAAATTTCATCACTACAAGTTGGCCACAAAGAAATAATAAAAATGATTATAAACTGTCAGCCCAAAACATTAAAGATTATCAATGTGAATCAACCAAAGTTGGACACAACTTAGTGAGGACCCAAATCAACATCTCCAACATGAAGACACTTCAATTAATTTCTCCTCGAAGATCCACAACACACTATAAACACTATGTCAACCAAGATCAAGAAAAACATGAACATGCAAGAGAAAATCACCAACCATGATCACAACAATCAATGTGGATGTGCAAAAAAGATAGAGCATGATCTAGAAACATCCACAAGCATCACAAATCACAAGAGAAGCATCTACAACAATTGAACTAACTAAAATAATATCATCTTCAATCAAGAACACCAACTGAAGAAACAAAAAAACTATCTAAATGGAAATATTCATAACTCGATCAAATCTTCATGTGGATCTCTGATCAAAATCAACATGGATAAACTTGATGCACTTAGCAAAAAACCCTTTAGTCCACAACCTCTGATCATCAACGTACATAAATAACCACCATACTAAACTTCACTTCACCACTGACAACTTGGAACTCATTTATTACAATTTTCTCAATATCCTTGACATATATAGCTTCAAATACATTTATGCTAATAGTGTTGACATAAATGAAAACCACATATCATCAATACAACCACAACATCCAATAGACTTGTATTGCACTCTATAAATATGAGGTCTATCTTCATTTGGAAGGCCAATTTTGGAATTGTTGGAAACCTAGTGAAGTTAATATAAGAGAAGACATTGACTTGGTGTTATTTCATTCTTTGCATGGTTCATATGTTTCCAAGCTATTTCAATTAATTGGTTTCATATTTAGATATAGTTCTTTCATGTTGGTGATGAAGTATTGAAGGTGTTTGATGAATCTGTTGTCCATACTATTTGGGGGTTGTTCATTGTAAGTCACTTTGCATAATTAGCCTAGGCCATATCTTACTACATTAGTAATTGTGGATGTTTATGCATAGTATTAAAATCTAGGTATATGTTTACATGTTTCACAATCTGAAAATCTATCATTCCTTTGAATATTGCACTATTTATGTGATACTATGGATTTTATCTTTGTTAAACAAGAATTAGTTATTGGGGATTTGTCCACCTTGAATGTTGAATTGTTTACATGATTGCACTTAGGTTTTAGATTAAAAAATCTCTCAAACCCTTGAATCTTTTGTTATTTCTTTAAAATTTGTGTTAGTTTAAGATTGAAAGCATCACTTGCATTGTTATATTTGATGAAGTATCATTTCTAGATCTCTAATCTAGAAATTGTAGTTAAGGTTTATCCTTATCCTCAAATCTTACAAAACCCTTGTTGTATACCTATGAGTTTTAGCCTTTGTTCTACCATGAATGCCCCTTGTGATTACCACCATTACACACTACCACTAATTTGTTTATGTATTTTCAAGACCTAACATTAGAGACCTTGGGGTTTTTTTCTAAAGCTTATCTAATAAAATCACCTTTCAAGAGACATAGAACATCTTTGTTTTATTTGTGTTGAGCAATGTTAAAACACTCATCAACAGGATCCATCTTCCCCCAATATATAATGTTTTTTGACTTTTTCATGGCCAAGGAAGGATGTAAAAACATTCTTGATATGCATACCCCCTAAAGATGAAGAATCATAGAGCCAAGACCCATGACCTTGAGGATTTTATTGTTGCTTTAAGATTGAGGATAAATAGATCAATATTTTGGCATGGGATTGACTATGCAAAGGATATCATCAAAAATGAATTTTATTTGAATAAAATAGAGGATGGGTAGAAGTACAAAGCTATGTGACACTTTTTTCCAGCTTGTCAGCACAAGTGAATTTTAGTATTTCTAACTAAAAGTAAATTTTGGTCAAATGTATGATCTAATAAGATTCATTCTAGATAAGTTAGATATGTGCACAACTTTTCCAACCAAAAATGTTGGCTAAATGAATATGTAGGACTATTTTGAGGCTACTTTACCAAAAAAATGAATAATTTAGAAAAATTTATGTTTCAACAACTTCTACGCATGTAAATAACACTTTTAAAAAGTATAAAAGAACCCTTTTGTAGATCCACAAGTGTAGTTTTCATATATATATATATATATATATATATATATATATATATGTATGTATGTATGTATGTATGTATGTATGTATGTATGTATATAGTTTAATTAATATTTATATTTTGTTTTTTATTCTTACTAAAAGTAGATTATCAATATAAAAATATTAGGTTGATTACCATGTCAAGAAAAATACTAAAACTTATTAAAAATTTGAAAAAAATAGGATGCACTAGATAAGATAATCTATATCAAGATGGTATAATTTTTTTTCTAATTTAGATAAATAGTTAATATAAAAGTTGACTTCAAAAGGAAACAACTATATTTCAATGCATACACATTAATATTTATTTACAATTATATATTTTCCAAAATTAGAAAAAAAAATCCATGCACTAAAGTTTCAAGTTATAAATACACACAAAAAAATTGAAGGAAAAAAAATACTATATAAAGGTTGACGTCTCATGTAGCATCATTTTTTCAGCATTTTATCAACAACTAAATTATAGTGCCAATTTATAAAAACTATATTCAAACAATTTTTTTAATTTTTCAAAAAAATACAAACATAAAATATACTAAAATTATATATTTTATTAGTTCTCGTCATTTGAAAATTTAAAACATATATGCCACTTTTTAGTGATTCAAGTTTAAAAGTTGGATTAGTGTTGGTCGTTTCCTTTATAAAGTGTGACACAACTTTGTAATTTTATCCATATAGAAAAATAAAGTGGCTTGCCTTTGAGAAGTTGGAAAAGGAAAAGAAGTAGAGAGACCCCACTTTCAAAGACACCTATGCAAATATTGGGGACCCAATTCTTAGAGTTGAAGCATTTTGCAAAAATTTGATAGTGCTGTTGGGTAGTTCAAGGAATAGATACAAGAATTGGATAAGAGGAAAGCCCATATGATTGAGGAAAGGCCCAATTACTAGCCACCAAAGAAGCAACATGTATTCATAAGAAGAAAAAAGGGGATAGTTTTGAAAGAGAAAACAAAGGCTACTCATGCTCAATATGAGGAGTCAAGAGCCTCACCCCCTATGCCACAAGCCCCCTGTCACCACAACAAAATGTTATCAATCTTGATTCACCACCAAGGGAATCCTCTACAAAAAGGAGGAATGTTGAAGCAGCAGGACTTGTAGATTATCCATTGGACTCTAATGATGAGGTAATTATAACCTTAGATGAAATTCAACCAAAAATTCCATCTCCATAAAGGGAGAATGAGTTGCTAACCCTTGAAAATAGAATAATCAAGGCATTTTTGACTAGTGTTGATAATGTTGATGATGTGAGGGATAAGGCCTATAGAGATTTCATGAAAGATTATGTATTTGTAGAAAGAAATGTGTTCAAGGAAATTGTATGGAGAACACAAAAATATGAATATGAGAGGAGCATGAAAGAAGAAATTATCAATTCTCTTGAGCAACCTAGAGAGATAATATTTGTAAGGATAGTTGCAAAAACTAAATAAAAAAAAAAGGAGATGTCCCCAGATGAGGGAAGGATTAGGAAAAGAAAGTGGCATACTTCTATTTTTGGAGTGGGATATGGCTTATACTATTGCATTTGATACTATTAGGAAACATGATTCATAATTTTTTGCTACAGATGAAGAGGCTTTATGTGCACTGCAAGGATCAAAATTCAGTCCAAAGTGGGACACACTTGCAATTTGGGCTTGAGCCCCTAATACCAACAAGCCAACTGTGGCAGAACTTGTAGGAGACCTAAGGGGGGGTCTTATAATAAAAAGAGTCTTTGATACATTAGTAGTGGAAGCAACCACATTGGTTATAAATGTTGCAAAATTCACAAAGGCAACTATTGAGTTGTTACGTGAGAAGTATGATACAAAGACCTAGTAGTATATTGGTTTATTAATTGAATATATTAAAGATAAGAAAAGACTTACAAAATTAGATTTGATGGTAGAAATGTAGAAAAATCAGTAGCCAACAGTGCAACCTACTGCTCCATCTCCTTCTTCTTCACCACCTCCTCCATTTCAATCAACAAAGATGGTTGTTTACAAAGATAGAACACTAGCACAACTTGTTCTTGCTGCCCCACCAGCCAAAGCAAGAGTTAGTAGAAAGGATTTAATCAACCAATTGGAAGCATATCGGGAAATATTGGATCTTTATGAAGAAATAATGTGATTATTTATAATGTGCTTAAACATTGTATGGGGAAGGAAATAAAAAGGGTGAACAATGTTCATTCAAATTATTCTTTGATATTCAATGTATTGGAATGTTTGAATGGGATAAATTAGAGGCAGTCTTATTAATGCAATTGTGGGTGTGTAGACTCAGTGCATTAGCTAGAATGAATAAAGGGCCAACTCATGAACTAAATAAGCCAACATAGATAGCCCCCACATATAAAATGGTAAAAGGAATTATTGATTATAATGGAATGGCATACCCTATGGAGAAGAAGATAACAAAGTTGTAGCAAGAATTTGATGAGAGTGATCTTGTCCTTTTGCTAGAAATTATAGATAATAATGGAGTTGTGAAAACATATAAACAATGGAGGACACAAATGGATAGTGTTATTGCTACACAGGATCTTTTAGTATCTGAGGGTGGTGATGTAAACATTGATTTATTGAAGAATAATGTGGACACATTTTCATTCAAATAATCTTTATTTTTGGTCTTAATTCTAAAAAAAGGGAGTGAAATTTAACTCCTTAAGTTATAATTATTTCTATGTCAAAATGAAGGAAAAAAAAAAATTTACATAAAATAAAAGGGGGAAATTCATAGGTAAATTCCAAGGGAAAGAAAAAAGAAAGGAAAATCTCATGTTGCAATGAAATTTTAGGGTTAAATTCATGTTCGAACAACAAAATTAAGGGAAGAAGGCAACACTAAAGAAGACTTCATGTAAGAGGAAGATATTCTAGGGTTTTATCACTGTTGGTTGCACCTTTTGTGTGATTGATATAGAGAAGGATTTGTAGCACACTGCATGTAAATGAGAATGCTAATGAAGGTTTGAACTCATGTTAGTAGTTCTAGCAAACAACTAGTTCTTGATTCCTTATATCTATTATATTTTCAAGACCCAATCCATACAAGTCATATCCAAGTTAGTTTTCATGTATAGACTCATTCATCATAGGTGAGATACATGTAAAACCAATTGTGTGTTCTCACAGATCAACTTAGTTTAACCATGAAAATTCATACAAAGGAAAAGTGAGTGTGTTATTGGCTATAATCTTTTTGTATACCTAACTTGTGAGAAAAGTGTGATCCTTCTTAAAGAGGCTATGAATATTGTAAAGTGGCTTTTAGAGAGCCCAGGTTTTCTCATTCTTGATGAAGGTCATCAAGCTTGAAATAGCCAATCAAAGAAAGAACTTATTTTGAAAACATATGAGTGAAGGAGCTTCTTTTGAAAAACCTTTGAAGAGCTTACATGCAAGCATGAATGTCTGATGGAGCAAGCAATTGAGTATACATCTGGAAATAAGTATTATATAACATTCTTGTTGAGTTATAGGCTATGGTTGTTGAGCATGAATCTAATTTGAAAACTGCTAAAGCTAATAGATAAAATCCAAGTATCATGAAAGAGGAGCCTCCTATGAATTATAAACAAGCAACAATTCCTATTGCCAGAGCATTATACACACATCACAAGGTCAATATTGATGGTCTCTTTGCATTATTTGAGATTACATACCTTGTTGCATTTGTACAAATTCTAGAGGAGGCTCTACAAAAATGACCAAAAGGAGTAAAATATGAGTTGCACACACTTCCAGTAGACACTAGATATGTTCCAGATGGTGATATAGTTATTTAAAAATCATGGTCAACATGAAGGATAGTATTTTCAAAGAGCAATGCATGACAAACATTTAAGAAAAGGGTCATTATTTCGCTCCAATTTTTGACAGTTCACATTAACTTTGCAATGGAATGGATAGTGAGTTTAATGACTAATGGACTGTCATGAAGTTGCAAAGAAGGTAAATCCCTTATAATGCAAAGTAGAGTCAAATTGCAACCCTCATGAAATTGTCATAGCAAGTTTGAATAGGGATAGTCAAAGGAAGAAGCATAAGCATGACCTATAACTGTGTTCATATAGGCAAAGGACAGTGTCATGAAATGCATGTAGGGATAGTCCTATAGAAATAAGGACAATATGTTGTCATCAAATTGAAGGACATTCTGAATGCTCACAAGATCACATAGGGATAGTATTCAAGCCACCATACAAGGACAATCAATAGTCCTCGAGATAGAAGCAAGCCAAGGGTAGTCCTTGGAAAGGGAAGATGAAGGATTATAGTCAATTATAATAGCATAAATGAGTTTCACCAAATGTAGAAAGTTAGCCAACTCTTAAGGGCAGTGACCTTTAGATGAAGATACCAAAGCAAGAAAGACTCAAGGTGATGAAGGAAAATCATCAAGAATGCTTTTTAAAGTATAGTACACAAGAGGAAAATCATGCAATTGCAGTGGTCATTGATGAAGTTTCTAGCTTCTTCCACTCACTTTTAAAGGGTCTTAGTGAGGAAAATCCCCTAGCATGGAGCCACTTCAATGTAGAAGGTGATGTCGAGTTCAAGGTTGTTGTACTAGTAAGGAAAATCTTAAACTATTTGCTAGGAATTTCTCCATTTATGATGAGATTGAAGAGCTTCTTCTAGGGTGTGAAGATAGTGCAAGGAATGATGAAGAGATTGTAAGAAAGAAGATAGTTTTTATTTTAGTGACATTCAATAGTGCAACAAAAATTTAGTATTATTGATAATTTCTAGAGACATGAATATGCAACATGAGAATCACCATAAAGAAGCATTCAAAACATATTAACAGTCATTACAAACTTTCAAATCATAGTGAGATAGTGAATATTCAAAGAGGGAAAAGTATGTAGTGTCTTTCAAAAGTTTAAGGGATAGTCACAAGTACCACAGTCATGCCTGTTAGAATCCAAGATCACCTGCATGCAAGATGGATACCTGTCACATGCAAAAGATATGAAGAACCGAAAAAGTTTTTCTCTGAAAACCTCAATAAAAATGCATTAAGAGAATCAATTATTGTAATGTGATCAATCCTTATGAAGGAGATCAAGAAACCCTAAAAGGGAAACCCTAATGAAACCCTATGTACACCTTAATAATTAATAATTAATTATTAATGTGCCTAAGTTTAGCTTAAGTAATAAAGAGGAATAAGTGACTTAATTAATTAATCAATGTGATGATCACTTGCATGCAAGATGGATACCTGTCACATGCAAAAGATATGAAGAATCGAAAAAGTTGTTCTCTGAAAACCTCAGTAAAAATGCATTAAGAGAATCAATTATTACAATGTGATCAATCCTTATGAAGGAAATCAAGAAACCCTAAAAGGGAAACCCTAAATGAAACCCTAGCGTGCACACTTAATAATTAATAATTAATTATTAATGTGCCTAAGTTTAGCTTAAGTAATAAAGAGGAATAAGTGACTTAATTAATTAATCAATGTGATGTAATTAATTAAGCATAATAACTTATTACTCTAACACCCCCCCTTAAGATGAACTTAGGAAGAAGCTAAAACACTAGAATAAGATGCATGAAAGCAAAGATGGGTCCCGGCAACTAGGCCTGATCAGGAACCCATTTACAAATGCAATAAGGAGTAAGAGAGGGAAAAACCCAGTGGGACAAAACCCCCCTTACAATGAGATAACATGCTGCAAAGAAGCACTGGAAGAACTCTGTAGAGTAACACTGGAACTTGATATAGGCAAGCAAGGAAATATTCTTCTATATACTACTGAAACCGAATGAGAGTCACTGATTGACTCAAGGAATCATGATTAAAGCAATAGAAAACCCGATGCCACGGAACACTCAAAAACTCCAAACTAGAACAACTCTGGAATCTATGAAGCAGCAAGGAATTATTGAATGATGTATTACTGAAAATGAAGTGCAAAGATGCAAGATGCACTCTCCCAACTGCCAAAACATCCAAGTAATCGCCAAACAACCCATCGAGCCAAATCTGGACTAACTAATAAACCTAGGATAGATACAGAAAAAATGCATGGACAACAACCTAGAGCTCCTCAATACCTTTCCGACGTTTCAAACGAGGTGAAAAACGGAGATCGTGGCAAAAAGTTATGAGCTCGGAAGCATAAAAAGTACATCTGACTTCAAACAGTAATAAATGCAGAAAAATAGTAAAATACTGAAAAATAAACTGCACTAAATGAAAGTGCTCGGAACCAGCTTTTCGGTGATATCTCGTTTTCCCAATTTCGATACCGTATGCCCAAGTTATGGCCAAAAGAAAAAAACTGCTTCTTTAGGGCAAACTGGGGTTAGGAGGGGGCATATGAGGGCCAGCCCTACGCTGACATCATGCTGACATCAGCCGTTCACGAGCATAAATTTGACGGTCGTCTGGCCGTCGCAGCAAAAAAATGCCTCCCCTGCAAAATGAAAATTTTTTGGGGCCCCTGGTCCTGTGGGCGACCAGGGGCTGGCGGGCCACTGCTGGGGGCGGATCCCCTGGTTTTCCATATGGCCGGGGGCTGGATCTGGGCCGTCGGTCATAGATATGACCAGCATTGGTGGCTGGTCCTGGGCGGCAGGGGCTAATCCGGGGCTCCCGGTCGCTGAAGCGACCACCGCTAGGCAGAATAAGCCCTTGGGGGCTACGGACCGGCGGAGCAGCTGGCAAGCGGCGGAGAAGGAGGTGGCTGCCGCCCGGTGGCCGCCGCTCCTGGTGGCCGCCGGGTGGTGCGGCGGTGGCTGCTTGCCTTCTGTGCGGGCGGCGCCCAAAACTTTTAAAAAATTTCAATTTTTTATTTTTTTTTTTGAAATTTTTCAAAAAAATGCCTCGATCTGCGTACTGGGGAGGCCGTACGGCCCCTTAGACAAAAAAGTTTTGCCTCCCGGATCAACTACTCCAAATTGGATGATTTGACAGGCGTTTCTAGGGTTTTGGGACGCTGCGAACGCGATGGCGACGTCCGTTTGAGCCCATTGTGTCCCAAAAAAATAGCTACCCCCAGATCTTGCAGAAAAGATGCCTGTGGAAACCCTTGCACCTGAAACTCACTGAAAGGCCATATCTTCAGATCACGAACAAGCAGCTGCAGGTCTGGAGCTCTGATACCATGTTAGAATCCAAGATCACCTACATGCAAGATGGATACCTGTACATGCAAAAGATATGAAGAACCGAAAAAGCTGTTCTCTGAAAACCTCAATAAAAATGCATTAAGAGAATCAATTATTACAATGTGATCAATCCTTATGAAGGAGATCAAGAAACCCTAAATGAAACCCTAGCGTGCACACTTAATAATTAATTATTAATTATTAATGTGCCTAAGTTTAGCTTAAGTAATAAAGAGGAATAAGTGACTTAATTAATTAATCAATGTGATGTAATTAATTAAGCATAATAACTTATTACTCTAACAATGCCAAGCACCAAGAATCATCTTTAAAGAGTAGAAAAGACAACCCTTATGAGATAAGAGACAACTTTTTCAAGACAAACAGTGCATAATAATGGGTAGATCTGAAAAATAAATCCATATGTCAAGAAAGCATGGTAAAAAATGCAAAGTGCAAATGATGATAATTATCTCAAAGGATAAATACATGATCAACAAAGGACAATGCTTCTTGCAAAGATCACAGTGATCATGGAAACAATAAAAAGTAGCTTGACTGTGAGTGAACAACTATCATGCTATGATTTATGATAGTCAAACAAAGTGGAGAAGAGATAAAGATAGTCAACATGAATAAGGGAATTCTTTAAGGTGGTCAAAGATTGACAGTGGGGCAGTAGTCTATTTAAGGATAGTGGCTAATTAAAGAGAAATTTATGATGATGACAATCCTCTTGCATTATGATAGTCTAAGAGAGTCAAATTAGGATGATAGGGTCACATGAGCACCACAAAGTATTCAAAAGAACAACAAATAAAGTATGTGCTCTTAATAATTGACAAAGTGCTATTAGTAGTGGATAAAAAAGAGTTTAAGGATAGTGATGTTGGTTCAATGGGAAAGAAATCAATTTGTAAGGGAAATTTGAAACCTCCAAAATGTTTTCAATGATTCATGACAATCATCGACCCTATTACAGTCCTACAAAGGTAGCAGCCATGATAGTCTCCAAACCACATTGATGAGTGACTATGATGAGGAATTTAGGTGATTTTTTAGGATTATGGGTGAGTCATTAATAGTAAATGACTATATCCTCATATCCATGACCTTCAAGAATGGAAGTCACCATACATTTATAAGAGGTAATTTTTTCAATAATTCATGATAGTCAGGGATTAGATTCATGGCCGTAGTGAATAAATGAGTGAAGGAGACCTCTTTAGCATGAATGCAGGGTAGGCATGGCATGTGATAATCAAAAGTAGACCTACCAACTAATGGGAATCTTCAAAGAACTTAGTTAAAGATGAGAAAATAGATGACAATCAGAGGATAGTATAGGGCTGTAAGGGGCATCATGAAGAAATAAAATTGATGGAAAACTATGAAGAGCCTAATTATCTTCAAGTTAGTTCACATGCCTAGTCCACAAGATGATCAATATTTAGGTGTTGTTAACACTCAATTATCATGCACTAAGAGGAAAATTAGGCCAACTTAAGTGGCTTATATGGATAAGGTTGGAGTTATGTAAATTTTGAGTCTAAAAAATATGCTCTTTGGTGAAGTTTAGAGCCCTTAAATTAAGGCCTTTTTCCCTTGTACACCCAACAGATTAAAAATCTCATGTAAAGGGGTGAAAACTTAGTTTTTCAATCAATACAAGCCAAGTTAAAGTTTCATCTCCAGTCTTCTCTTTTAGTCAAAAAGCAAGCTCCTTTTCTATAAGGTTTCTTATTTTATTCCTTTTTGGGCCAGTTCTTCCTTTCTTCTTTTCCCTTATGCAAAAGGATATTGATTGTAACTCATTTTGAGATATTTTTCTCAATTTACAGTATTAGTTTCAAGTAGAATTTTTAGATTTGTATGTAGATTTTGAAGCTCCTTGTGATCAATAAAATACAATAATTTTACCTTCTCGATATATGTTATACTATTGTGTATGGGTGATTGATGCATATTTTTTGTGATTAATGGCTAGTCCTCAAATATGTTGTCTCATTCCAATACCTTTGAGCATAAAATATATGTTATATGTAGGTCATAAATTGTGTTATAAAGGATAAATTTTGGTTGTGAGAACATCCTTGGTTTTCCTTCTAAATAAACAGTTGATCTTCTTATGAAATATTGATGTGTGAGCATGTAGAGCATTGAGTTATGTGAAGACTTGCTAAGATTTTTGAGAGAGTTTGTGTGTTGAGGTTGTAATATAGATTTGAATCATTGGTGCATCACCTCCTAGGGTTAGTAGTATTTTCATTTGAGTTCTTCTATCCCTTTTCTGAATCAAACAGTAGTTTGTAGGATGTTTTTTAAGAGAACCAACCCATAATCTAGAGTTTCATACAAATCTTGGGCTACCCACAGGCTTGAGGATGTCTCCATGTTACATAGGATTTTCGAGCTTTAAAGCTTAGGATTTCGGGGTGTAATCCTTCGTGACAATAGTTTTTGGCATGCCTAGTGGGACACTTTGAACTCTCATAGTTTAAAACTCATCCTATCATTGTTGGTTTTTGGTGTACATCAATAATTTCTACCTTTGGAGGCAAAAATTTTCACACACCTAGTGACTCGAAGTTTCAATCTACTAGTTTCAAGAAGACTAAAGTGCTAGCATGTTTAATTTTTGAAGAAAATAAGTTGATTTTCTTTTGTTTAAAAGAAATTTTGAAGTTTATAATTAATAAGCATGTCTATGTTTCATGGGAATATGTCATATTATCTATCATATCATGAAAAATCTACTAATCCACCCTCTTATCAACCATGTCAAATCAACCATGCCACTAGTTTTAGTCCAAATTCCATGAATTTTCAAGAAAACTAGCATGCTTAATATGATTACCACCCACAACCCTACTCAACCTCCATATCATCCTACATATGCTCAAAATTAGCCTTAGGAAGCCCATTTTTTTCCAACCAACATGGATATTCTCCCAATCAAACTCAAAACATTGAAGACATGGGCTTCAACAATATAAGGTTGCACTTTCAAAGGAAGTTGAGTGAGGATGGAGGAAATCAAGGGTATGAAGGATATCAAGAATATAATTTGCAACAAGAAAAGTTGGCTTACTCAAATTATCAATACCAACAAAAAGAGAAGTAGATGAAGTGTTTTTTTGCTCAAACACAAAGGCATGAGGTCCAAACAATTCTTCTCATTTCAGATCAACCTATTCAAGAGGAGGTTCGTAAGTATAAATTTCCAAGTTTCAAACAAAGTGAGCCTCTTAACCCTCCTGAAGTCAAGATTCCAAGTTTTAGAGATCATTTACCATTGCAAGAGCCTATGTTGGCACAATCTAAATTTGTTATTCCTCAAGACCAACCACTTGAAGAGAATTTTTTCCTCCAAGAAACTCAAAAAACTCCCCAAGTTTCCCTACCGAATGAATCTAATTTTCCTATCACTATTTTCCTTTATAAGGGTAGACCTATTGTGTTTCAAAATAACTCACTTACCATGAAAGAAGCTATAAATATAAATTTAGTGCATACAACTATGGAGTAGTATTGATTAGAATAGAAAAATAGTGAACAAGAAAATATCTCTCAAGATGAATCTTTGTATGTTTTAACTAATAAGCTTCCTTATTTTGTTGAAGATGATGAAAATGTTGTAATACTTATCTCAGAAGATTAGCTAGGATAGCAGGATGAAAAAGTAAAATAGGATGATCAAGAGGAGTATTCTTCGATTTGGTTTAATGAATTACCTTCTTTTGTTGAAAATAATGAAGAAAGTGTGAGTTTTCTCTCATCAACAACACCTTTAGAGCAGCAAGAAGATGTTAAACAATTTGATGAATTGTTGATTGAACAAAATCAATGTGATAATTGAGCCTTGGATCATGAAGAGGAGTACAAAAGTGAACCTTTTGTGGAGTCTAGAAGGTTTGATGAGAGTTGCCATGAGGTAAAAAATAGTCCTCTTTTATAAAAAATACAAGAATGTGATAAAGATTCATTTTGGAATGATCCTGATGATTTTGTTGGAAACTTAGATAATGTGAAAGAGGTTTCAATTAATGCATTTGATGAACTTCCTAGTTTTGTGGATGAAAATGAAAAGAGCATGTATATATTGAATTCAATGCCAAGTTTTGAGCAACAAAATGATGAAAACCATTTAAATAAGGTGTTGATTAGTGAGAAGATATATGAGATAAACCTTGATTTGAATGATCAAGAGGTTGAGACACATGCAAGGATTGTGAAATATGACCAAGAGAAAAAGCAAGAAGCTATTTTCTAAGGTACGAGTTTTGATACCTCTTTAAGTTCTCAGGAAAGTAGTCAAGAAGATATCTTGGAGCATGTCATGAATGAAGAAACTAATGATGAGTTGGATGAAGATATATGGAAAAACATAATGGAGGATTTTTGTTTGAATCCTGGTACCATGCTTTCAAGTGATTACAATTAGAAATATTATGTTGAAAGAATAGGTAACCAACAAGTAACCAGCAGTAAGAGTTCAAATTTCATCCTTTCAAGAGGATGCCCAATTAGAAATTTAGCCAAGAAGGATACCAACAAGATACAACTAGTTATCAATGCACCTAATGATGAGATTTCAACTAAGGAACAAAACAATTGACTTATCCATTCATGCCAAATTAGTAGTATGTTTGATCAAATTCAAGAGATGAGTGAGTTTGGTTATGTTCTTCAGGAAGCATGACAACTATGTGCGAATGAATTTAATCTCCTAGAATGCAAAACCAAAACTAATGCATGTGAGGAATTAAAAATTCCTCAAATATCCAAATGGGGATGGGAGAAGGAATTTAAAGTTGCTTAAAATGCATTGGGGGATTAAATGTGAATTAAAAATTCACATAGGGAAGGGGTTTCCTTCTCCAAAAGGATAAATAATTTAATAAGGTTGACTTAGGACATATGCCATAAATGGCATGGGGATTAGGTTGACCTAATCATGTGATTAAAGTTGCACAAACATGGGATTAGGTAGGTTAATGAAGAATTAGAGGCAAGTGGGGGATTATGGAGGATGTGACAAGGAGAGAGAGAGAGAATGAATTTAAAAATTGATTTAAATTCATAAAGGAAAAATGACAATTAAATAAAATAGGGTATTTATTTAATTTAGAGAAGAAAAGTGTATAAGGTATTTAATTTATTTATTAAATACCTTAGGGACATTAGGCTACAAGGTAATATTAATTAAATAATAAAATTATTTAATTAACATGGATGAGGGATGCAAAACAGAGGAATAAAGGGGTGAATTTAACTATATGGGGGTGGTCAAATTTAGGTATCTACATTTTTCCCCTCTTTGAAATAATGTTAGAATAACAATATTTCAAAGAAAAATAAATATAGATGACTTGATAGAAGAAAATAATGCTAGACAATGCCCCAGTGTCATAGGGAAGACTGATGGGGTCATTGTAATCTTCATCATTTAATTATCAATCCAAGGAAATGTCCATGGTTTTCTACAAGAGAGAAAATAGAAAAAATTCTTGAAAGTCTATTCTACTTGCAGAAATAAATCCTATTTACATGAAAGGAAAGTTGCATGAAAGGGAAATAATCTAAGGAGAACTTACAAGAATTGAAAAGGATAAAATAATTAACACTTTCTAGAAATGAAAATCTTGCTTGAATTCAAATTTACTCTTAGAAAGTTAGAAATACATTGCTGGAAATGAAACTAAAACTATCATATTTCCTCAGGCTAAAATAAGCCTTTCTAATCCCACCCTTTAATTAAATTATTACATCTTATTTATAGAATTCATATTCCATATCTACCCAACCAATCCACTAAGAATGTGGATCCAAGGTCCTATTTTTGAGGAGTCGTTTACAAAACTCTAAAAAAATATGAAGTTGTTGTCCTCCATCACGCCACTGTTGTCTCAGTCAATTTCTGACACGTACTGCTCCTTCCTTGATATAAATCATGCCAAATTATCAAAAGGGTTTTTAACCCTTCTAATATAATTTCCAAATCATTTTGAATTTTTGAATTTCATTAAGAAACGAGGGAGATATTGTTGTTTTACTAAGACTGCATTTTTGCCAATTTTTGGGTGCCTGATTTTTAGGAAGTCTTCAAGTGTTGAACGTGAATGAAGGAATTATTCTTTAGTTCAGTCAACCAAATAATTGATCCTTATCATGAATAACATGTTATAATCATGCAACAATATTTTAGTTATGTGGTAACTTGATTTATCTTTGGTTGGAATAAGGAAGAATGAATTTTAATAACTATGAGAGATCTTAAAACTCAACATGAAACAAATACTCATCCCATTAATTTAGGAATGACTAATGCTCCATAATTTTACATGAATGTAGGAGTGTGTTGGGATTCTTCTCTATCTTCTCATTATTTCTTCAAAGCCTTCTAAAGCTGTGAGGAGTTAACTACTTCAAGTGTCTAGAGCTCTTCGCTACAAGTGTCTATGAAGCTCTTTATTGTCATGAATTATTCAATAATGTATTCATCTGCATTATAGAATCTTACACACACTTATGAAGTGATATTAGAATTTTTTTGGATCACATAGATTACCAAAAATAAATCAAACATTTACTTTATATTCTACTATAAACAAGCTAAAGAACTTTCAATCATTACTAAAATCCACTTTAACACTAATGCATTAGGAATAAATAGATGATTTTATTTGATAAAATATGAGACAATTTATTGTCTCATCAAAGACTAAGTGTAGGAAAATTTGTGTAGGCTGTATAATCATAAAAAATGAAGAATAATTCCCTAGTGTCACAGGGAAGTGGATAGGAAGAAAGAATGGAGGAAAATGGCAAGGTATGCACCCTCGAGAGGGCGGATGGGGAAGAAAAAGGGGCCCTAGGTGACTTCTTGATATGAACAAACAAAGGGAACCACATGATAGAGTGTGAAAAAAATATGAAGAATGGCTTTTGAATGGAGGAAAATGGATAAACGTGGTGTGAATGACAACCCGCAGAAGAAAAGAGGTGAATGAATTAATAAAAGGTTAAATAAAGGGTAAAAATTACCCAAAATTTAAAAAGGGTAATTAGGTGCAAAAAGAAAAAATTATAAATAGTAAATTTGAAAATTTCCTATTTAACTTTTGCACACTTGGCAGCTAACTAGACAAGAGAGAGAGAAAGAGTGATGAGGATGGTTGACGAGTCGAGTGAGAATGAGGGATTCGTCGACGATGAGCTCATCCACCAAGGCAAGGAGGTGGACCAGCTCTATTATTACCAAACAGTCTTGCACCAGGTAGGATTCTGATCCCATTTTGTGATTTGATTTGATTTTTTATGCATAATTTAAATTTGGGATTAGGTAGGGTAGGTTTATGAAATCATCGTAGAAGGGTGGATTCACCCTTTTGTTAGGAAAATTCGCTCATTCAAAAGGGTTAGTGGGGAAAGGCGCTAGGTTTCGATCTGTAGGGGTAGATGCATTGGGGGAAGGGTGATAGAAAAATAGCCTCTCCCCAAAAAGGGCAGTCCTGCATGGTGTAGGGGTGAGGGTGCAAAAGAAAAAATGATTGCAAAATCACCTAAGATGAGGAAGGGCGAATATGATTTCCCCCAAGAGGGCAGTGAACTCACCCATCGGGGAGAAAAAGGCACAAGGGAAATTATACAATCCCCCCTCAAGGGAAAAAGGCAAATACAAATTTTCCTTAGAGGGAAAAATAGGCAGACTTGCGCCTGGACAAGAAAGAGGCGAATTCAACATGAAACAGGAAAATTCGTAGAAGAATAACACATGGGTGAATGCATTAGTTAGACAAGAAAACATGCTAGGGGATAGAAAATAGGCGATTGTGCCCTACACATGGGAAAATTTTCCAAAACCCAAGGTGGACGTGAAAATGATAGAAAAAGAAAGAAACTTTGGAAGAATAACAAAATATTTTGTGTGGATGTAGAACTTTTACATGTTGAGGACTTGCGAGAGGCACTCGATGGTTCTGGAGGTGACAGTCAAGGCAATGAATTCCCATGATCATGGAGCACTGGCACAGGCAAGACTACTGCACACGTTGGGGTATCCCAACATTAGAGCACACCGAACACTCCTAACAACACTAATGGAGAGATGGAACTCAGAGACATCAACATTCCATCTCCTGATAGGGGAGATGACGGTGACATTAGAGGAAATTTGGAGGATTTGTAGCTATGCATCAGAAGGCATTTGATTAGTTGGAAATGGAGACAGGATCTAGACACTAGCCTATGGGAAATTTTTGGACCAGTTGAGCTCCCCATCTAGGGGAGGGAGTTAGATTTGGATGCGTGCCTAGGACTAGAGGTGCCTACATTACCATTATGCCTATGTGGCTTGATTAGTAGGATCTTACTACTAGATAGGAGTAATTTTTTTTGCATCCTCAAGGTTATTGAGGTTGTTAGACATATTGTTGAGTGACGGGAGTGTTGATGATGATTTTGGCACCACAACAATGCAAGCAGAATATTACTATTCTACTTCTCCTAAAAGAGAAAGGTAATACATGGATTCCTTAGCTCCCAAGGTCTTTGTAGTTGGGTCTCAACTATGCTGATGTTACTCAGTGGTCAATGCAATAGTAATGTTCAAGGTGCCTGCCGGTGTTGAGCTTCTGGATAGTTTTGGGATTAAACATGAATTAAAATATACTCTAACCAAGGTTTTTAAAGAAATAGAAAAAGATAAATCAGGGCTTTGGAATAGAAAATAATGATACTTCACCCAAATTAACCAGACCCGTGACCTTCCAAGGAATTCCTAACTAAAAATTGCATAACGAAATTAACCTGTGACTAACACACAGTTTCCTTCATTCACAGTGCTGATTTCAATAGTAGGTTGCAAGTTACCATTTAAATAAAACATAAAATCAAACCTCATTCCTTGAAAGCTTCACAAATCAGATGATTAACTCAAGACAAACACCATTCTGGAACACAACATGAAGTAGATTTTAATCTGGTTGCTTCTACTGTTCATAAAATAGATAAGCAACATTTACAAAGCTGGCACAATCACTAGTGTACAGAAAACCTATGGCTCCAAATTGCTTCCATTTACACTAAGAAAACTGAAAGATACATTAATCTATTCTGATTCTAACTCCTAACCGAGAAGACAAAAGAAGCTCTCATTACTAAGAATTAAGATCAGCTTCTATCCCCTCTAACTAACTCTACTGGTTCTAACTCTACCAGGTCTCAATTTCCTCCCTAACCTAGAAGTTCTAATCTGGAAGTGCTAAAACTTTACAAAGAGGCAAGAATGCCTTATATACAGAATGTACCAATAGGAATGTGTTGTCCCCTACACTAGGGTTTACAAAATATCTACATCTAGGAGAGTCGGCTCTCAGATCTTTTGAGGAAAGTCAAAACTGCATTCAATGTGAAGCCCTGCTGTCCATGCTGATGAAGGATTTCTACCCTCAGGAGAAGCCTTTCTAGATCTTTTTGGCAGCTGCAGCATTAACTTTCCTGTCTTTGTGTCCACCTTCAAACTCTGTTGGGGTCGCCTTGAATGCTCAGAATATCTTCATTAATATTGATCTACCTCTGTCAGTGGTCGCCATAGCTATCCCTCTGAGTCATGGTTTCTTCATTCTTCTTGGCCTCCTTCATGTTCTGGACCTTTTTGTCCGTTAACCAATCTTCAGGAAGCACCATCGTCATCTGCTCTCAGAAGGAGTCCATCTGGTTTGTATTATGTCCGTCTTCTTACACAAGAGATGGTCAATCAGTCAATGGCCCATCCCAGCTCCTTCTGATTGGATGATCATATGCCACACCAGATTCTGAGGTGGTCAAAAGTGGGTTTGAACAGGATCGCATGTCAGTGAGACACCATCGGTGTCTCCCCGATGCGATCCCATCCCTTAGTAGTCATCGGCGTAGCATGGGGCAATTGGTGAGACATTTCAGCAAGCCACAAAAGTCATATCGAGCTCGCAAGAACCTATTAGCAAGACCGCATCCTTTCACTGAAACCATATGGTGAAGTTCTTCTTCTCTCGGTGAGCACATTTATTTATGTCGGGGAGATCTTATATCGAACCCCTTTACTCTCCCCGAGCCTATTTCCTTTCGGTGTGACTTCCTTTCTTTAGCAAGACCTTATGGCAAAGGCATGATCCTCTTGCCGAGCTCCATTTCTTTCGGTGGGGTCCCTTTTCTTTCAGGAAAACTTATGGTGATATCCCCTCTGTGTTGCCAAGACATCATCGGGTCGGTAAGACATCTTACCGAACCCGTTCCATTCGTTTAGAGTCTCCCCGAGTCCTTTTGCTTCAGTGTGACCATCATGAGTCGGTGAGAGATTACACCGAACCCTAGATCCTCTGGCGATTTTGTTTCATTTTGACTAGACCCTGTTGAATCGGCCAAAGATTATGCCGATAGTATGTCGTGTCGTTGAGAGCTTATTGTTTCGCTAAGACCTTCCACCGAAGTCTCTTTGTCTCGGAAATAGTTTATTTGAGTTCAAGGAGGGCTTGTTTGATCGACAAGACTTCCCAAATCAATGAGACATCATAGCGATGATATACCTCTCTGTCGGAAAGACTTTTTAATCAGCACAAGGTCATGGCGAGCTCCCCTTGGTTATACTGATATGCTTTCCATTTTTGAACCCACCGCTATTGGCCAGACCTTAGCATATCGACAAGACCACCTGGCGAAGTCCTCATTCTGTCAGCGAGCCCATTTCTTTATCTCCGGGAGACATCATTGGGTCGGAAAGACTTCTTACCGAACCCATTCCATTCGTTCAGAGTCTCCCTGAGTTCATTCAGTTTCCCTGAGCTCAGCCTTTTCGGCGTGACCCCCTCATGTCAGCGAGACTTCTCACCAAGAGCGTTATCTTTTGGCGATTTCCTATCATTTCGGGAAGACATCACTCTATCGCTGAGACCTCACCTCTTCGGCCAGACATTATGCCAAAGGTTTTATCCTTCGCTGAATGCAACTCCCTTCCGCGAGACCCATGCCAATCGGCCAGACCTCCTGCCAAAGGAAAAATTATTGCCGAGACTCAGATTCTTAGGTGGGACCCTTTGCTGTTGGTGGGACTTCATTCGGTCGGTAAGACATTATACTGACCGAAGCCCCCTTTTTCTGAATTATGTTGTCGCCAAGACCCTTCTTTTGGTCATACCGATATGCTTTCCTTCTCTCCACTTGTGTCACTGAAACATTCCCCTGTTGGGGAGATGTCCTATAAATACATTATGCTTCACCGAGGGATCTCCATAAGCACATCTTTTGTTGATGTGACAACCTGATTCTCTCACCGATGAAACAATATGTCGGTGAGACTTTATGGGTTGGCAAGACTTCTAGACCTCACCCCGATAGACCTCCTCTTGTGTTTTGTCGGTGTGAACTAAAGATTTCACCGAGACTTCTTGGAAAAGAAGATGACTCTCGCCGAAGTGTTTGCTCATTATGCGGCAGTCGGTGAGACTTTAGGAAGTCTCCAATACTTCCTCTCGAAGTCAAACCCTCATACTAAAATGTGTTCTATTTGTCATCGGTTAGTGAGACATGGAGCCTTTGCCGAGACATCTTGGCGGGGAGAAAACCTTATGTCGATATGTGAATCCTTTTGACAGTGGTCGGTGAGACATGGAGATTTTTCCAAGACAGTCCCCGGAAGAGAAACTTACACTGATAGGAAACTCTTAGTCGCCAAGACGATGAATGACATCTTGGAAATTAATGCTTGCATATGATTTTTGATCGTTGTGACATCGCTAGGGTCCTACCGAATTTTCCTTAGCTGATTTTTATGACCAACTGGATTGAGGAATGCCTTCCAACTGAGCCTCAGCTAAGAAATATCATCAAGTGTAGGATTTAACCCTACAAAAAGGAAGGTCTGCATTAGTCCTCAGCAGCAAATAAGACATATTATAATAAATTCACCATTGCTTACAATTATTTTAGTGAATTCCTAACAAGAAGGAAAACCAACTTAGGTTGAGACAGGACCAAGATTAAATTAGATAGATCAAAAGTCAAAATTAGGAGGAAAACACAAGAATTCCAAAGAGGAAAGCAAGTAACTAGAAGCAAAGAAACCAAAAGAAAAAAGGGGGGACCCATTTTGATCCAAATCAAAGTGGGGTGGTTATGCAAGGCATAACAGGGAGGGGGAGTTTGCATGGGGGCATGCGTGTTATCCCAGTTCTATCAGGACATGCACGTGGTTTGCTATAGGAGAGCCCTCAACATCACACATGTGACCCTGCTCTAGGTATGGGCCTAGGATCATATTAGCATTGTGAGGACATGGATTTTGATAGCTAGGACACAGGATGAGACACTGCTAGTAGCATACTCGTATGGTATGGAGTACGGCTGGAGACTCCATTACTTGGATGTGAGCAATTTGGAGGGATAGAGGAGGAGATTAGATTATTTTAGGGTGGAGGACATCATATGGAGACCCTACCAGAGGTGATAGTTTGTGATGAGTGCATAAAATGACACTTTAATTAATCCTTTTTATGTTTCTAAAGACTTTATTATATATTAATTAACTATGCTAGCAATAGACTATATGCTTGAATGTTTGCTTGATTTTTCCTTATATTTAACTAATTGGAGTATATATGAGAAATGATATTTTGCATTAAATGTATTACTTTTGAATGATGATTAATGATGAAATGGTTATGCAAGTTGAGATCCTTTGTTGTCTTGATTACATCCTAACTTTGAGGATTCTGTTCAATGGATTAAGTGTTGATTTTATGAGGCAGACGTGTTGAGCTTCCTATTTAATGAAATTGAAAATTTTCTTGCTCCTGATCACTCCAACTGGCTCCTGATGAATGTTTCTAAATTGAATTCTTCAGTCGGTTTGAGAACTTCTTGTTCGGTTATTATCATGTGGTTGATTTCTTTATGGAAATTTCGGTCTTGTTTAAGTTTAGTTGTTACCATTTTGCATCTTGGCGGGCTGCACTAGTTTTTGTATTTAAATAAATGGATATTCTTATAAATACCCATCCTTAGTTTTAGTTTGGGAGTTAGTTAATATTTCAATTTAGCATTGTAATGTGGATTATCTACACTTTGGTACTACTCACCTATTTTGGCCGATTGGAATAAAAATAAGGAGTTGATTTGAATCTCAGTGTTTAAGTCCCACCAAAGGCAGAGCAAGGCCCACTCAACTGAAGGAGGTGACTTGTGTTATGTTCTTTGATTTAGTTAATTTTTGCATTGTTAATCTCAGTTGGAAAGTATGAATATTGATCTTTTTAAATCATTATTAGGGAATGTGAATGCTTATATTCTTAGATTAAATTCATTGAGTCCTTAGAATAATTCATTACGCGTTACTATAGATTTAATCGTTGTTCATATAATTAGATTCATTGGTTATTTTAAAATGCATATAGTTTTAATGGAAGAGACAATGATGACTTATGGAAAGATGAAACTAAAGCTTTTTTGGGATTTTTTCATGGAAGTTAGAATTATTGCTTTCTAGATTAATGTTTATTTTGTGCAAACATAATTAAATCCTTTTCTGCAAATGTAAATAGGTTTCCTTTCCAAGTACATTTCAATTCTAAGTTTTAGATTAAAAGTAGATTAAATTTTTAGCTTAATTCTTCCATGAATAAATTGTAATTAAGTCAAGTGAAGTCTGAATTGAGTTATTGGAGTCTGAACAATCATTAGTTAAGAGATAAATTAGGATTAACTCTTTAGAATTAGTTAGGAACCCATTGTTACGATTGAATTTTGAGAGCTCCTAAAAGCTCTTGATGGAGCTAAACCATGACCAAAAATCAATGTTTACAATGCAAAACCACCCAATTTATGGAAACCCCCTTATCACATAAAGATCTAAGACACACCCAGTTTGATAATTGATAAACTAAAGGATGCAAGCAAGAAGTGACATCAATGGCCTTGCACATCATTTTTGGCGTTGTTTCTGGGGAAATAAAAGATCTAGCTATCTAAGTGTGAAGCCTTAGTGTTGATAAGGAAGGTAGTTTAGATTGTGGATGAGACGATCTAGATATCATCTAGGAAGATTCCTTCCATGAAATATTAATTTTGATCAAGACCAAGAAGTTCAACAATATTAGGTTGAAAATCAACAAGTAAATCAGGAACAACATCAAGAAGAAATGGGTGATCAACTGGGTAATGATCCTCCACCAAACAATAGGGCCTTTTCCTATCCTATTAATCTAAATATGGAATAATGAGCCTCCTATAAAAAACATTTCACCTTCTATATTACCTACCTTTAGAGGAAATTTTTTTGAGGATCCTAACCAGTTTCTCTTTGAGTTTAAGGTATTATGTCAGACCTATGAGTATACAGCTGATAACTAGAAGTTAAAATTATTTCCTTCTACATTGAAAGAGTCAGCTTTATGCTAGTTCATGGGTTTAGGTGCAAGAACAATCTCAACTTGGCATGAAATGGAAACTAAGTTTTTGGATAAATATCAAGATTACTGTCAAGTAAGAGATAGGAAAGAAGAATTGTTTTGAATGAGACAATTGGAAGATGAAAGCCTGGAAGATTATGGTGATAGATTTTAGTTTGTGCATAACATGTGTGGTAATGGTTTAGATAATGAGATTAGTAAAACATTTTTTTTCTGAAAGGAATTGATGATGAATCTAGAGAATATTTGAATCTTATGGGAAAATGAGACATCAATAAACTTTCCTTGGAATAAATTATTGAGATATGTAGAAACTACTAGGACTAGAGTAGGGACTAGAAGTGCCCGAAGAAATAAAGTTCTTACTCCTGATGTATCTCAAGTCATGGAAGATATTGCAAATTTGAAAACTGATTTACTCCATCTTAGCATGCAAGGAGACAAAAAGACTATTGAACCCTTATCCATTTATTGTTCCAAATGTAGAGGTAAACATCTTTTGAGAGAGTTTCCATTAAATCAAGTTGATCTTTGTGAAATCTATGAAAACATCATGCAACAAGTTCTTGTAACCTCCTACTTGGAATTAAGAATCATTTGAAGAAACAACCTAAAGTAGAGGAAGAACTTAACTATGTTGGAAAAATACCTCAGAATACAAGATATAATTATAATTGGAAGTGTAAAGATGAGGAAAACAATCTAATAATGCGTCTACACTTCAAAATAAGACATTGTATCTAAGATTCAAGAAATTTAAGCTAATTTAAACTAAAAATCTTCAGAAATCTGTCCTATTGCTCTCTAACTCTAAAGATTTATTTAATCAACTTGCTCTTAGATTTTAGAAGCTAATTGATTGCTAAAATGACACTTAGAGAATGAGAATTAAACTATTATGATTCCTAAATGCAACTAAGATGATTCTACATCAAAAATTCTGAGAAAGAAACTACTGTAAACAACCATAATTGATGAATTAAAATGCTTGATGAATGCTTCCATTTGCTTGATTGCTTGAATGCTTGAACGCCTGGAAAACCTGCAGCGTAAGATTGCACACGTTAGGATCCTTTTCCTATAGCCAACAACCTATATTTATAGCTTTCACGACACTCATTTGTGAAGGGATAACATAGCAAAGGTTGAGATTCAATCTGGAGAATTGAATGGTATGAGATGAGAAGGTGGAGCTGATCATGAAGGATTGTTCCTCCCCATGAAAACACCAGGAAAGATGAGAGGAAAGAAGATTAAGAGGATTTCCTGTAGGTTTGTCCCCGAAGCTCTTCCCGTGAATGACAGTTGAATTAATTAGATTTAAAAAAATCTAATTTTATTGGTGAGTGAATAGAGGTAAATGATTTTTGCATATATTTAAATATTTTTGGTTTATTTAAATTTAGCAAAAAAAGAGAAATAAATAATTTAATAAAACAAACTATAGAAGTTGTTTATTAAATTAAAATAAAAGGAATATGATAATTAAATTAAAGATTCTAGGATATCTTTATTTAATTAAGAAGAAATGTGATGAGGTAATTAAATAACACAAATTATTGAAGCTGTGTATTTAATTTAAAATAGAATTAATGGATAAAGTATAGAAGGAATAATAATGATAATAATTAAATAAAACAAAGTATTTAATTTTGTTTATTTAATTAAGAGGGAAATAATATGATAAAGTGGAAGAATTAATAATGAATATAAATAAATATTTCTATTTATTTACTAAGTAGATGAATTTAAGATTAATTAATCAAATAAGTCGTATTTAATTAATTAGATTCTCCAGACCACTTTTAGGTGTCTACATTTTTCCCCTCTTTGAAGTGATGTGTTTACGCATTGCCTCAAAGAATGATTTTGCCTCAACTGCCAGTATTGACGAAAAGTTTAAAATATGCCCCTGATTTGTCCCAGATGTTGAATTTTGAAATGATAGCGATATATGCCCCCACGGGAGATAAATTGATGAATTTTGAATTTTTTATGATTTTTGATTTTTTTTTGAATTTTTATGATGATTTGATGATGATTTGATGATTTGATGATGATTTGATGAACAAGTAATGATGAAACAATTTATCTCCCGATAAAATTGTGCAAAGATGCCCCACTGATAGATAATAATTATTTTCACAGGAAGAAATTAAATAAATCCCAAAAAAAATCCCACAAAAATAACCTATAAAAGTTAAAAAGGTCACTTTCAAAAGTCATTTGTGCATTTGACTTTGAGAAACTTGTGATAGAGACCCTTAGAGTGCCAGAGCATTAGGATGTCGATCCCTTACCACACCCACCGACTTGAGTGTGTGCAATGTCACCAGCGTTCGGCCGACTATGGACCTCCAGTACGTACCCCAAATCCTCCTCGTAATTCATGCTTGTACCATTTAGTTTATTATTTTTCTCATTTTTTTTCCATTTTAGCGCTCGACCGGCACGGAATAGCGCGTCGGTCATCTGTTTTAGCGCGCAAGAGTTTTAGCGCGTCAGCAGAATTCTATAGCGCCTCACTAGGATAGTGTAGCGCGTCAAAAATCTTAGTGTGTTTGGTAGGTTCTGCAGCGCGTTGCTAGGATAGCGTAGCGTGTCGAAAATCTTAGCGCGTTAGGTAGGTTCTGCAGCGCGTCACTAGGATAGTGTAGCACGTCAAAAAAATTAGCGCGTTAGGTAGATTTTGTAGCGCATCGCTAGGATAGTGTAGCGCGTCAAATTTTTTAGCACGTTAGGTAGATTCTGCAGCGCGCCATAGGTCTATTTTAGAACCCCACCAGAAATAGCACCCCCGAGCTCTGTTATAGCGCACCGACAAGATAGCATAGTGCGTGGAAAAATAGATTGATGAAAAATTGTGAATCTTGATTTTTTTATTTCGTCGATTTGTTGTTCACTCCATCCATTTTAGTTTGATCTGACTAAATAAATGGTAAACGATCTCATGATAAGCGAGATCCATTGATTGATTGATGACAATTATCCTCATGATAGGCAAGGAATAATTTGAAAATTTGATGAAATGAACCTGATTGATAGATGAGGGTTCACTTTGATAAATTGATCATATGATAGATAAACACATTTTTAGGATTTGATGACCTCATGATAGGTGAGGTTTTTAAAACATTTTTACCCGTAAAATATGATCATTAGTTTAGATAGAGTAAAATGATGTTTGATATTCTAATGATAATGTATTGATGTGTCTTTTGATATCAGGAGGACTTAGATGTTATTCAGGTGCGAGAGCAGTTTCCGTGGCCCCTAGATATGATTCCACGTCTTTCACAGGATGAGAGACAACATATTATTGATTGTGGTTTAGCTTCGATGTTGGACATGCCCCAGATTAGACTTAATCGGGGTCTACTCACAACATTAGCAGAGCGGTGGCATAGCGACCACAACACTTTTCATTTACCTACCGGCGAGATGACTGTGACACCAAAGGATATATGGCGTATCCTTCAGATTCCTTTTGTTGGTGAGATTGTTGTGCATGATTCAGAGGAGTGGGGTGGGATAGAGTCTATTCGGAGAGTTTTTCAGGATCCTCATATTGCGGGAGTTTGGATCTCCTGGGTAGAGATGTATCATTCATATGCTCCACTTCCTTTAGTTTTGGCAGGCTTTATTGGTGGATTCCTTTGTCCTGATAAGAGGTCAAAGGGTCTATCTCTTGGTTAGGGTCAGGTACTAGAGGGTATGGTGGTACACAGGACGAGATATGCTTGGGGCATGTGTATTCTTGCTCAGTTATATCATGACTTACACTGGATTGTGTACCTAGGAGGTAGCAGTTTATCAGCAGGAGCTACACTTCTTCAGGTATGGGCATGGGAGCATATTGCTGTCACGCGTCTTGAGTCAGTGTTATCGAGACCAGCGATGAGACCCTATGTGTTCTATTATAGAGGTAGGCCTACCCAGCATATGATGGGTAAGCTAGATTATTGGAGACGGGTTCTTGATGATGTGGAGACAGTGACCTGGCGTCCCTATTTAGATTGTGATGACTGGGATAAGGATGATATCGAGTTGGGATATTTGGCCGACTCGATGTATTTGATCGAGAAGAGCTCCAAGATATTGGAGCGATTCCTATTCCGCCACGTCTACAGGCAGTATGAGATTGTTCAGTGTATGCCACAGGGAGTAGCTCATTATGGACGACGCCGGGTAGATGTCGGTGATTGGGGTCCATGCCTACCTTATGAGGGACTTATTGAGGGTTATCGTGCTCTTCAGCCATCGGCATGGGATATGCGGCGAGATATTGTAGAGGCACCCATTACTCCCGATTATGGATAGTATCTAGCTCTACACCCACCTCCTCATATTACCATTCCAGATGAGCCAGCACCAGCAGCTGCAGGGGGTGGTCATGATGGTCATAGACGGAGGAGAGAGGAGGATGTAGATGTTGATGTGGAGGGTAGTGATGAGAGTGACAGTGATGATAGTGGTGATGATGACAGTGATGATGACAGTGATGATGATGGTGGAGATGGGGGGAGACCGAGCATAGCAGGTACTTAAGAGCCATCGACTAGTGTGCCTCGTAAGAGGCAGGCAGTTGCTCCCTCTCTAGCAGAGTGATCAGAGGTTGCTAGTATGCGTGTTGAGATTTTGACATTATAGGGACAGCTAGCATAGGTGCAGGGATTAGTAGCATAGACTCAGGCCCAGATGTAGGCACAACTAGCTACTGCACAGACGCAGATTACCTCTCTGATTGGTGAGAGAGATGAGGCCAGACATGCAGCAGAGCAAGCACAGGCTCAGCTAGTAGGTGTACGAGCACAGTTGACCACTACGCAGGCACAGATTACAGTTCTGACTGCAGAGCAAGATACTGTCAGACAGGTAGCCGAGACAACACAGGCTACTGCAGAGAGATTGCAAAGAGTGGCCGATGGGACCTCTATGGCAGATTACATGCGAGAGGCTATGTGAGCAGGTGCAGAGATTGAGTTCTACAGGAGCTGATACCATGAGATTTTCCCCCTAGAGCAGAGAGTCAGTTATGCCCAGTCCCACTCAGAGAGGACTTGTTCGAGGACAGTGAGTAGAGGCATGACACAACCTCTCTTGAGAGATCCGAGAGATCCGAGAGATCCTGGGACAGCTAGTGGTGGTGGTGGTGATACTGGTGCGGGACCTGCTCCTTCTGGTGCGAGTACTACTTGAGATCATGTGTGCACCCTTCGAGAGATATATACAACCATTTTTGATATGATGTTATCTTCATCCTTTTTAGACTTCATTGTATACTTGACACTTGATGAGATATATATGATGTGCAGCGGTTTGATTGATCTATGATGTGTTCTACATGATTTATGTGATGGATGCATCTTAATTTTTATGTTTTATGATGATTTATTATACTAGATTGGATAGATGCATTGATGATGATGTGATATGATATTGATGATGTATGTATTTTCTTAATGAAATGCAATGTATAATATATAAAATGAGATGTAAATGAATGATGTATGGATATGTGATTTATGATATATAAAATGAGATGTAAATGAATGACGTATGGATGAAATGCAATGTATGATATATAAAATGAGATGTAAATGAATGATGTATGGATGAAATGCAATGTATGATATATATAAAATGGGATGTAAATGAATGATGTATGGATATGTGATTTACATGATGAGATCATAAAATGCCTTCTATATGTATGCAGTGAATGATGATTTTGCAACTACATGATAATGACAATGTGATGAGATGTAAATAAATGATAAATATAATGAATGATGAAACATAACGTGTATATGATATCATGAAATGAGATGTTTATTGTGAAATTTATGATGAGATGAACAAATGGTTTTATATGCATGCCATTGTGGAAATTGTATGTGTCAAGTATACTCAATCTTTAATAAGAAAAGATAACATTATTTGCAAATGAATCTTTATAACTTGTGTAACCAATACTCTGTATATGTACTATTATGAATGCAATCTATTTTTATCATGCAAACCTATTTTATCAATGCAAACCTAAGTGTCATTTCAACAATCTTTTTATTTTGCTTTGTATCATCACTGAGCTTTTAAAATGTTGAAAGTGAATACAAGCATCAATGATATGAGATAGACCAATGATGACCTGAGTATTTCTTTCATGATATTTGATATTGCAAGCGAAGACAAGCATCAAGGTATAATTAAACAGAGATGACTTGAGCATTTCTTGTGTAAACAAACAAGAATTAATCATTTTCTTAAGTGAATCGGAATGTCATCCATGATACTTGGTAGAGCACTTCCCGTGACAATTCACAAAATAATAATGACTAACTCACAAACAACAAACAAAGAAAAGTATCATTCTCCTTCCTTGCTTCTCTAGTTCAATACATCATCGAGTAGCTCCAAAGAAATGATAAGCAAATGATAAGATAAAAATTACAACAATTCAAATTCTACTTAATGTATTTTCAAATCATTATTCAGATTAGATCATCGATGTTGAAATTTGTGTGCTGATGTTTGCATGATATTCTCAGAGGTTTGACCAAAGAACGTAACCTAAAGACCTACCCTAAGGGCCTCGGGGACTGATCAAAGATTAGTCTTGCCTACGTTATACACGCAGAGACCACATAGTTTGACTGATACATACTCTATTTTTGTGTTTTGTGATTTTTGAATGTTTTCACATGGATTTTCTGATGTTTTTGGATTTTGACTAATTTTATGATGTTTTTGGATTTTGACTAATTTTCTGATGTTTTTGGATTTTGACAAATTTTCTAATGTTTTTTTTTCTTTAGATTTTCAAGTATCGCCACTTGGTGTTGTCATGTTTGATTGTCTCCCCCTTTAAGCTAAAAGTCCATTGTACCAAATAACTCTAGGACATTTCCCCCAAGCTAGGGTAGGACATGATATCCCTGCTGATAATAATTATCTCAAATGATAGATGGAAATGATATGAAAGGAAACAACCGTAACAAAAATGTACCCAATAGATAGAAGAGTTGGTGAAAATCACAAGTAGCGCCTGTTTGCCAGGTTTTCATCACTTGTTTTTATTGTGTCCTCCTTTTTGTGTATTTTTATTTTTATTTTGTTTTTTCCTTTTTCTGTCATCATGACGCCTATTTGCTAGGTTTTCATCAAGACAACCTTACCGACCGTGCACTAGGTATCCTTAAGTATAGAATCGCCTGAGATGGATGTTGTTCATGGGCTCCTCCAACATATATTCCTTCTGGTGTAGACAGTCGGTATGCTCTTGATCCATAGACTGATATAATGACATAAGGTCCTATCTAGTTAGGTTCAAATTTTCCCTTATTTTCTCTGTCTACTTGATTTCTAGGGTTTTCCCGTAGGACCAAGTCTCCGATCTGGAAGACTCTAGGCTTAACCCTGTGATTATAGTTCCTAGACATTCTTTGTTGATAGGCTGTCAAATGATTGACAGCTTGTTGTCGACGTTCATCAAGTAGCTCTAATTCTTGAAGTCTAGAGATTCTGTAATCCTCATCTGAAATGAGTCCCTTTAGTGAAACTCGAAGGGATGGAATTTCTACCTCGATAGGTAATATTGCCTCTGATCCATAGACAAGAGCATATGGTGTAGCTCATGTTGGTGTTCTGATGCTAGTCCTATAAGCCTAAAGAGCAGGGTTAAGCTGAACGTGCCAATCACGCCCTACCTCATTTACAATCTTCTTGAGAATCTTTAGGATTGTTTTGTTTGAAGCTTCTGCTTGTCCATTACCTTAAGGGTAATAAGGGGTTGAAAAGTGATGTTGGATGTGGAACTTTTCACATAGCTCTTGGATGTCTTGGTTCTTGAAAGGCCTGCCATTATCTGTGATGATTGACTGGGGTATCCCATATCTACAAATGAGATAATTAAGTATGAAAGATGATATCTGCTTCCCAGTGATTGTGGTTAAGGGAACTACCTCTACCCATTTTGTGAAATATTATGTTGCTGTGATAATGAACTTATGTCCATTAGATGAAGATGGGTTAATTTTCCCTACCAAGTCCATCCCCACTGAAAAAACGGCCATGTAGATGTAAATGGATGGAGCTCCTGTGCTGGTGCATGTATAAGATTGCCATGAATCTAACATTTTTGACATCTCTTAACAAACTGGTAAGATTCTTGTTCCATGTGCGGCCAGTAATATCCCAAACGAAGGAGTTTCTTGGCTAAAGATAATCCGCTTGAATGTGTGCCACAAATTCCTTCATGGACCTCATGTAAAGCAGAAGCAGATTCGTTATGTTCTAAACAACGTAAAAGAGTACCATCTAGGCCCCGACGGTAAAGGGTGTTAGCAATAATAGTATGTTTGGCGGATTGGTGTATGAAGTTGCACTTTTGGTTGTGAGAAAGATCTGGTGGTAAGATATTATCTTTTAGGTAAGTATAAATGTCTCCATAAATGGAAGATTGGGCACTATCCAAAAGGCTTATGGTTTGGGATTTGGGGTTTGCGTATGCAAGATTTGACACTTGTTCCACAATAAATCGATAACGATCTTGTATTTCAGGAATTTGTAGAAGAGATGCTATTGTGGCCATGGCATCTGCTGCTTTATTATCTGATCTTGGTATCTACTCAAATATGATATCTATGAAGTATTTCCTTAGATCATCTATCAGTCTCTTGTATAAAATCAATGTTTCATCCTTAGTTTGGTAATCATTGTTGACTTGATAGATGATTAACTGAGAGTATCCATACACCTATAGTTCTGTGATTCTCCAGTCAATAGCCACTTTAATTCCAAGGATTAAAGCTTCATATTCTGCCACATTGTTAGTGCAACGAAAGGTAAGCCTGTAAGATCGTGGAATTGTGTGCCCAAGAGGTGTGACAGATAAAATTCCTACCCCTAATCCATGTTGTGTGTAGGATCCATCGAAGTAGAGTTGCCATGGTTGTGTTGTAACATTGAGGATATCTACATCAGGAAATTCCATGGTCATAGGATGACTGTCTGACAATGGAGCTTTTGCTAATTGGTCGGCAATGACTTGTCCTTTGATAGCTCGCCTTTCAACATACTGAATGTCAAACTCACTAAGGAGCATGACCCACTTTGCCAACCTTCTTGTTAAAGCTGCTTTGCTTAGTAAATACTTGAGAGGGTCAATTTTTTCAACGAGCTTGACAGTGTGAGTGAGCATATAGTGTCGCAATTTTTGTGTTGCAAATACTACTGCTAAGCATGATTTTTCAATGAAGGTGTAGTTTACTTCATGTCCATTGAGTGTCCTGCTGATATAGTATATTGCATGTTCCTTTCCTTCTCTATCTTCTTGTGCCAGCAAGGCTCCTAAAGAGATATATGTTGTTGCGATATATAGCAACAATGGCTTGTCTTCAATGGGTGGTACCAAGATTGGTGGTGTCATTAAATAATGCTTGATTTGATTGAAAGTACTCTCACACTGTTCATCCCATTTAAAAGATACATTTTTATGCAAAAGATGGTTGAATGGATGACACCGATCTGCTAGTTGAGAGATGAATCTTCTGATGGACTGTAGTTGGCCTTGTAGAGATCTCAATGTGTTGATATTCTTAGGAGGTGGCATTTCCATAATGGCTTTAACTTTTGTTGGATCTACTTCAATTCCCTTTGTAGAAACTATGTATCCAAGGAGTTTTGCTGATGTTACTCCAAAGACACATTTCTTGGGATTTAATCTAACTTTAAATTTCTCCAACCTGTCAAATATTTTGCCAAGTATCTCTAGATGTCCTTCTCTGGTGTAAGATTTGGCTAAAATGTCGTCCACATAGTCCTCCATGAAGGTGTGCATCATGTCATGGAAGATTGTTGTCATAGCTCGCTGGTATGTAGCTCCTACATTCTTTAACCTAAAAGGAATGACGTTCCAGCAAAAGGTGCCCCATGGACATGTAAATGTTGTCTTTTCTTGGTCCTCAGGAGCTATTTTGATCTGATTGTATCCTGAAAATCCATCCATGAGTGATAGCATTTGGTGGCCAGCTATTAAATCTACAATCATGTCTATGTTTGGCAAAGGAAAATCATCCTTTGGACTTGCTCTATTTAGATCTCTGAAATCCGTGCATATTCTGATGGTGTGATCTAGTTTTGTAATAGGTACAATGTTGGATATCCATTCAGCATAATCAATAGATCTGATAAATCTAGCATCCACTAGTTTCTTCAAATCATTTTTGACCAATAATGCAACATGTGGATGCATCTTTCTTCGTTTTTGTTTTACTGGTTTAGTGCTAGCTGGTAAAGATAAGTGATGCATAATAAGATATGTGTCTAAGCCTGGCATGTCAAAGTATGACCAAGCAAAATTGATGCATCGTTCTTCAAAGAATTTGATAAAATTTGGCTTTTTTGTATCTGTCATGGATGCTGCTAGGTGTAGTATTCTTACTTTCTCTGCTGTGCCAATATCAATAGACTGTGTGGGTTCTACCAACACTGATGATCTTTCATGGTAATGTTGTGGGAGGATGTCAAGCCTTCCATCCTTTGGTGCCTCAATGAGGTTTTCACCATTGGATGCGTTCTTTGTTTTTACTATTTTAGGATCTAATACTACCATAGAATGGTTTTCACCATTAGGTCCATTATTTATCTCCATACTTTTGCAACTGGAAGGCTTGGCACCCTCCTGCCTAAAAGCATCATTAAAAGAAGCATTGGTAGAGCAAGTATCAGATTCTGCACAGCAAAGGTAGTTAATAATAGCAGAGTCATTGTCAAAAACAGGGAGCTTGAGGGGGTGTTGGGGTTCCCACTCGATAAGCTCGGGATGTAGTAAAGGCAATGAATCATTAGATGGGTTGAGGTCAGTGATTGTGAAAGCTCGGATGGAAATGTCATAAAAGTTGTTAGTGGTTATGTCGAGGCCTATGAAGGCATTTTCTTCTACATCATTTATCTCACTTGATGTTTGTTCGTCTTCACTTGAGTCGTCAAAATTTTGTGTTTCAAAGACAATAGGATTAAAACTCGAGCTTTGACCCTCCTCACATTTGGGGGTATACTTTTTGATAACTCGAGCTTTGACCCTCCTCAATCTGAATATCTTCATAGGAGACATTTGATAAGTTGTCCCACTCATATTCATTTGAATATGTTTCAGAGTTATCTCTCATTTGAAGAATACGCTCCACAGTGCTATTGGTGAGTTCTGCTTGTGCTTCTTCTATGTATCCTAGTCCAGTTTTGCCATTTTTCTGAAGTGTTAAAGGTTGGGTTGGTGTTGTTGTGCCTTGTTCCCTTGATTCAAGAGAGCCATGTCCTTCTGTATATCCTAGCCCATTTGTGTTATTATGGTGAACTTTTAGAACTTGGATTGGTTCTGTTACACTTTGTCCCCCTCGTTCAAGAGGTCCTTGTCCTGCTATATATCCTAGTCCAATTTTATCCTTATGTTGGAGCATGAGTGGTTGGATTGGTTCTGTTATGCCTTGTTTCTTTAACCCAAGAGGTCCATGTCCTGAATACCCCATCTTCTCCAGAATAGTTTTTCCCTTTCCATATTGATTTGTCTCTATGATATCACTCGTGGAAGTGGAAGCTTCCTCATCTTTATAAAGCCAATTGAGTATAGCCTTATCTTCTGATTCTTCATCTAAGTTTCTAGCCTTCACAAATCTGCCATCTAATGTCGTTGTAGATTGTGTTGATTCTTGTGTGGTTGTAGATGGTTGTCCATATGTTTTTGATGAGGGTAACATCTGTGATAGATGGAAAGAGTGTCTGACACCATATTCACCCACTCCTTTGTCAGTTAATTGTACTTTGTTGGTGAATTGGTGTGAGAGTGAAGCCAATTGTTCTTCAACATTTGAAGGATTAGACTGTGCCACCTTGATCTCTTGTGATTTTTGTTGTTTTGGAAGCCACTTTGATATGAAGCTTTGTTGTTTCTCACCATTAGATGAATCTGATGTGCTAACTTCTCTGTTGTGAGGTATTAATGTATCCTGAGATGTTTTCAATGTATGGCAAGCTTGGGTGCTATTATAGTTTGCTGTGATTGTTACCTCCTGTCCATTGATGGGAAATTTTAGACATTGATGATAGGTGGAAGGTATTGCTTGCATATCATGAATCCAAGGACGTCCCAATAGTATGTTGCATGTCAGTTCTCTATCTAAGACTTGACAAACCACATTTTGGACAATAGGTCCCACTTGAATGGGTAATATAATCAATCCTTTAGAGGATCTTTCTTCCTCATCATATGCTTTGATTGTGATTTTTCTTCTTGTATCAATGGCTTCATTTGAGTATCCTAGTGCACGAATCATCTTTAAGGTACAAATATTTAAACCAGCCCCTCCATCTATCAGGGCACGCTTTACACGGTGTTTATGGATGATGACTTCAATGTGAAGGGCAGAATTATGTGGATGGGTGAGTGATACATCATCATGTTCGGAAAATGAAAGGAAATGAGGTGCAGATAGATGTCCCACCATAGCTTGAAATTGAAATACATCCAAATTGTTAGGTATCGTGGTTGATACAAGAGCTTGCTCAAGAACCTCTTTGTGTGATGGGGAAATATTTAGAAGTTCTAAGATAGATATTTGTGCCGGTATTTTCTATAATTGATTAATGAGATTATATTTATGGGAGGGAGGATCCACAGATGGGGATGATAATGATGCTCCTTTCAATATAACTTTGGATTGTGCCCTTGTTGTGGCATTAACCAGTTGGTACTCTTGTTTCCCTTTGAGTGTGATTACATTAATTTGGTTTTCAGATTTGTCCATATGTTGTACCAAATTAGTAGGTGTAATGTCATTGTTTCGATTGATTTGATTGCATAACTCCTCATCCTCCTTGGCAATGGAAAGACAAAGGATCGTTGTGTCATAAACATAACCAACATTCTTACCTTTGCTGTTTGTGGAAGAGGATTCTCCCTTCTGATAATTGGGTAGAGGATTTTTGAATGTTGTATGATCTTTGTTTGTTTGGTGCCCCTCTACAAATACTTTCTTTTGATCTATAAGGTCTTGTACCGCATGTTTTAACTGCCAACAATTTTCAGTCATGTGGCCTTTATTTTGATGGTAGTGACAGTAATGTGAGTCATTCCTCCAGGATGGTTTGACTTGAGGGTCCCAATTCCTAGCCTCTTGTACTTGAATAAGTTTTTCATCTAAAATTTCTTTGAGGACTGATTCCAATGATTGCCCTAATGGCGTGAATTTTTGTTTATTGGATGGTCTTTGGAATGATTGAGTTTTTGTTTCTCCATTGTTTTGATTATTTCCTTGATCGCTACTTTGTTTGACATTAAGACCATTTTTTTGTTTGTTTGTAATTGTTGGTGTCAAGGTGAATACTGGTTTGGATATGTGTGTATTGATCATGGTATTAGTATTTTTATTCTTTTGCCAAAATCTTGGCTTTTCATTGTTGTTGTTAGAGGAATTGTTATTGTTTGAACCTTCAATGAAGTGTTTGATTGTTCCTCTTTTGATTAGAGCCTCTTCGATTTTGAGTCCCTTTTCGATAACTTGCTCAAATGTAGATGGACATTGCAAGTCCAATCTATAATTCATTTCGTCCACTAGGTTATCAATGAACATCTCTATCTTCTCCTCTTCAGGAATAGATTTAGGGTATTTAGCAAATAGCCTTCTCCATCGTTGGAGAAAGGAAAGAAACTTTTCACCCTTTGCTTGTTTGGTGTTGTAGAGTTCTTTTAAGGTCACCCCATGTTGGATGTTGAATGAGAAGTGCGTTATGAACCTATTGATCAGTTCTTCAAAAGATTGGATCCCGGGTTCCATTTTAGAAAACCACTCCATGCAAGTGTTTCCCAAGCTTCTTGGAAATAATTGTAGTAAGAGTCCTTGTGTGTGAACTCTATGCTCATGGCTCTAAATTCCCGTACGTGATCAAATGGATCGGTTCTTCCATTGTATTTGTTGTACGTCAAGTATTCACAATACCATGGAAATGGTATCATGTTAATGCTTGGGTCAAATGGATAAGGGAAAATGTCTTGTAAGGAATATCTTTTTGTTGGCCCTTGTTGGATATTTTGGAACTGTAATTGTAATTGTTGGCTTTGTCTTGTCAAAGCATCTATTTGATTTGGATTTTCCATACTAGTTGTCTGAGGTGTGGTCATTTCCTTGAGTTGGTTGACATCAAATTCTTTAGGAAGCTTAGCACCTTTGTCAGCTAATAATAAAATATACTTTTCCATATCTTGCTCTAACATCTTTTCCATAAATTTATGGAAATGAGGGTTTTGTTGAACTTTCTTGATTTCTTCTGTAGTTATTTCTTTCTGTTGTGAATTAGTGAGAGGATCAGTGTTGCTATATCATCCCCAAGGGTTTTCTTCAACCATGGCTACTATTCTTTCATTTTCTTCTTGTTGTTGTCTTTGATATGATGATCGTGTGAAAATAGGCATACAAATGTTAAAGTTTTTACTCTAGACTTTGATCTTGGATTTTTGATTTGATAAGTGTCAAAGTTTTTGATTTAAAATTTGATTTAATCATGTCTAGTTTTGTGATGGAAGGATGATAAAATCCTTGATAGGGAAATTTTGACACAAAAATCTTAGATTTAGTGATGATTGATAAGGACACTTTGCAACATGTTTCAAGACCTAGGGGTAATAGTAAAGTTTTCTCTTTCTTTTGTATGATTCAAGTGTTTTGGACTATAGAAATTTTTTTTTTTGGACCGATACAACCTTGTTTTTGATGTGGGCCAACTGACAAACTGTCTTACTAACTCTCTATTTTTCTGACCTTCGGGAGCGCTAAAACAGAGCCACGATGCGCTAAAACATATTCACGACACACTAAAACAGAGACATGACGCGCTAAAATAGAGATGTGAAGCGCTAAAACAGAGCCTTGACGTGCTAAAACAGAGTCGTGATGCGCTAAAACAGAGATGTAACACGCTAAAACAGAGCCGCGACACGCTAAAACAGTGGAACTACGTGCTAAAACAGAGCTGTGACACGCTAAAATAGAGACGTGACGTGCTAAAATAAAGCCGCGACGTGCTAAAACAGTGGCACTACATGCCAAAACAGAGGGACGACACGCTAAAACAGAGTTCTAACATGCTACAGAATGTTTTTGGGGTGCCACAGGAAACTATCTTACTCTATGAAATTCACTTGGACTTGTATCATATTGTATAGCAGGTTGTGGGATGTATTCTGGATGAATTTGTTGACTGTGATTGTGGTGTTGTCTAAGAGCCCTTCTTTGATAAAATGCTTGTGAATCTAAGGGAGCTACAACATAGTCATCCATATAACCTCTAGAGAAATTGTGATATCTATGAATAAAGGTCCTATGTTGGAGTAGAACTTTTCTGCTTTGATATAAAAATCATTGCTTTCTCAAGAGTTGTTTGTATGTAAGTGTTTTCTTTGGCTTTCTGATTCGTTTGATAAGAGACTTCTTGAAAAATTTGGTGGATACCCAATCTCGAATCATGATAATTTCACAAGTGTTTGATTTGAAGATTTTTGTGATGATCTTATCTGAATTTAATGAAGGAAAACACAGCAAGCAAGAATAGAATAGTTGATTAAAATCCTAGAATCTAAATAGATAGTGTATGTTCTAAGAACCAAACATGATTCTTCTTGATTTTCACTGGTTTGATAACAAAATAAGACAATTCAAATAGACTCACTCCTAGAGACAAAAGGTCATCGTTATATACTCGAACAACCCATAGCTTGGAATTGCGTCGACTCACACAGCCATGTCACCCCTAGAGGGAACCCGTGTTTTTGTCTTTTCCAGGTGCGTACTTAGAGTGATGGAAGTGGATACCAGATCCCTTGAGCAAACAGTCCTTGGAAATTATATGGTGAGTGCTTGAGGGTAGATTCTTCCCTGCCCCTTCACCGCCAAGTATTACAATGTTCGGGAACTGACAAGCATGCTTCTATTTCTAGGTTCTTAGATAGGGTTTCCGTTCAGAGCGGCAAATGGATAAACTCCCTCGAGAGACCTCCCAATCTTTAGAACAAAGATTTTGGGGATGGTTATCCTGCACACTTCCGTTGAAAAAGGGTTTCCCCAAATTCACATAAATTTTAAAGTGGGTTGGAATGCCATGGATTTTGGCTGTCCCCACTCAGGTCATTCTTGTAGGGTGAGTACTTTTTCCCACTACGGCAGGCCTGTCTAAAGGTTTTAATGAAAGCTTGAAAATGCGCAAAGTAAAAGTGAGTCTGGTATTCTGATGCACCCAGTCAAGGGGAGAGCATAAACCTATCACCCAATCACAGCAAAGAAGTTTGTTCACTTTTTAAAACCCAAAAGACAAATTAGCTAATCTATATGGAGATATTGCTCCATAAAAAGCATGATGTTCAATTTTAATCCCACAAGAAATGATAAAGTTTCTATCCTAGGATTGATCAATTTTTATCCATTTGCTATACTAGGATTGATGAATTTTAACCTGTTTTCTGTCCTAGGATTGATAAATTTTAACCAAAAATAGATTAAAGAACAAAATCTGGCCGCGGATGCGTCGGATCCAGATAAAAAAATATTTAAAGAACAAAGAGTTGAGGCGTTGAAATAGTGGATTGGCATGTTAAAACAGTGGTGTGGCGCGCTAAAATAGATGATCAGGGTGCTAAAACAGACGACCAACGCACTACAAAATCTAGCCAATGCGCTATAAAAAAACCACGGTTCCGTGAAAACAAACACGCTGATACCTGTAAGGCACTTTTCACAAAAAAATTGCAGAATATGGGGTTAGGCCCCATGGTGGGTGCCAAAATGGAAGTGTAAAGATGAGGAAGACAATCTAATAATGCGTCTACACTTCTAAATAAGACATTGTATCTAAGATTCAAGAAATTTAAGCTAATTTAAACTAAAAATCTTCAAAAATTTGTCCTATTGCTCTCTAACTCTAAAGATTTCTTTAATCAACTTGCTCTCAGATTTTAGAAGCTAATTGATTGCTAAAATGACACTTAGAGAATGAGAATTAAACTATTATGATTCCTAAATGCAACTAAGATGATTCTACATCAAAACTTCTGAGAAAGAAACTACTGTAAACAACCATAATTGATGAATTAAAATGCTTGATGAATGCTTCCATTTGCTTGATTGCTTGAATGCTTGAATGCCTGGAAAACCTGCAGAGTAAGATTGCACACATTAGGATCCTTTTCCTGTAGCCAACAACCTGTATTTATAGCTTTCATGGCACTCATTTGTGAAGGGATAACACAGCAGAGGTTGAGATTCAATCTGGAGAATTGAATGGTATGAGATGAGAAGGTGGAGCTGATCATGAAGGATTGTTCCTCCCCATGAAAACACTAGGCAAGATGAGAGGAAAGAAGATTGAGAGGATTTCCTATAGGTTTGTCCCTGAAGCTCTTCCCATTAATGACAATTGAATTAATTAGATTTAAAAAAATCTAATTTTATTGGTGAGTGAATAGAGGTAAATGATTTTTGCATATATTTAAATATTTTTGGTTTATTTAAATTTAGCAAAAAAAGAGAAATAAATAATTTAATAAAACAAACTATAGAAGTTGTTTATTAAATTAAAATAAAAGGAATATAATAATTAAATTAAAGATTCTAGGATATCTTTATTTAATTAAGAAGAAATGTGATGAGGTAATTAAATAACACAAATTATTCAAGCTGTGTATTTAATTTAAAATAGAATTAATGGATAAAGTATAGAAGGAATAATAATGATAATAATTAAATAAAACAAAGTATTTAATTTTGTTTATTTAATTAAGAGAGAAATAATATGATAAAATAGAAGAATTAATAATGATAATAATTAAATAAACAAAGTATTTAATTTTGTTTATTTAATTAAGAGGGAAATAATATGATAAAATAGAAGAATTAATAATGATAATAATTAAATAAAACAAAGTATTTAATTTTGTTTATTTAATTAAGAGGGAAATAATATGATAAAGTGGAAGAATTAATAATGAATATAAATAAATATTTCTATTTATTTACTAAGTAGATGAATTTAAGATTAATTAATCAAATAAGTCATATTTAATTAATTAGATTCTCCAGCCCTTTTTTAGGTGTCTACAATAATAAGGGAAAATATGGTCCTAGAGCTAATTGGAATCAAAATCCTTGGTCAAATTCAAACCAAGTGAAACCTCCTTACCAAGCACAACCACCACCTACATTTTGGGGTCAACCTGAATGGATGAATCCTCAATTGAATCAACCAAAATGGCAACCAAATAAGTCCTAGTGGCAACCAAACCAACCTTAGTGGCAGAAAAATAAAATGCAATTTCAATCATGGAAAAATTAGGGACCAAGGTGTCCTTGGGGACAATCACCTCCATTGGTCAATGGTCCTAATCCTCCTAATGAACAAGTAAACCAACCTCAGTTACTAGTAAAACCTATTTCAAACCTGAAAAAAAATTGTAATGATGCCAATTCTCCTACTCTGAATGTGATAGATTCCAATGATATTCAGCTGAGGAACCAAAATGTTCCATTCATTCCAAATGTTAGAAATTAGGAAAGTAAGAAAGAAAAAGAGGATTCAAAGGAATATCAAACCTCTGATGATGAAAAAAGGTTAGGCAAGCACCTTATCCTAAACATTTAAAAACAAAACAAGTAGCTCCTGACAAATCTCAACCAAACTATATGAATGTGGTATATTTTCAACTTCTCTGCGAACTGAAAAAGATCAATATTAAGATAACATTATTGTAGGCCAAAGACATACTCGAAATAAATCAGTTGGTTAAATCCCTTTGTATGAAAATGCTAGGAAGGAAGAAGAAATTACCTCCTATAATAGATAGGGACTAAACTTACTAATGTTTTATCAGGAAGATTACTACCTTAGAAATATAATGATCCTGGTAGTCCTATGATAACTTTAAGTATTTGAGGGATTGAGATAACCAATGTAGTAATTGATTTAGGGGAAACTATCAATGTTATCACATTAGACACTGTTGAATTATTGGGTATGACAACTATTCAGCCCACAACAATTATTTTACAGTTGGTAGATCAATCTACTACTAAACCTAAAGGTGTTATTGAAGATATTGTGGTTACTATTGATACTTGGGATTATCTAGTTGAATTTTTAGTTCTCAAAGCTAGAAAGAAATTTTTTGGTTATCCAATCATCTTAGGAAGACCATGGTTGGCTACTGTAGCAACATTGATAGACTATAGATCAAGAAGTATGATCATTTCTAATGGTCAATAACAAAAGGAATTATCACTTTTTCCTCTTACTCAACCATCATTTCATCCAAATACTCAACTTGGGTTGATGGGGATATTGATTTAGAAGGAGATGGTGTTGTGGAATTAGCTATGGTTACCTTGGTAGAACATATTGAAGAATATGAGGAACAAGATCTTAATTCTAAAAAGATATGTCAAGGAAAAGAGAAAAAAATTCAAGTACATCATCAAAATTCACACACTTGTCCCTTAAATAAACTTGTTGGAGATCCATATGATTCTAAGAATAAGACCAAAGAGATAATAGTAGTAGGGGATAAGCCTCTTTTCATTAATTCATCCTTGTCTTCTTCCCAAGAAAAGGAATTAAAGCAGACTTTGGAAAATCATTTTGAAGCATTTTCTTGGGAATATAAGGACATGAGAGGAATTCACCCTCTATTTGTACTCATCATATTTATACTAAAGATGTTAAACCAGTAAGGCAAGGTCAAAGAAGGATCAATCTTGCTCTATGGGCTATTGTGAAACAAGAGATAGAATAATTGCTAAAAGTAGGGTTCATTTATCCAATATTTGATAGTCAATGGGTTTCTCCATTGGTTATTGTTCCTGAGAAAAATGTCAAGTGGAATGTATGTGTAGACTACAAAGAATTAAACAAAGCCACTAAAAAAGATCATTTTTCTTTGTCATTTATTGATCAGGTATTGGATAACATAGCTGGCAGTAGTTATTTCTCTTTCTTAGATGGATTTAGTGGTTATAATCAGATTCAAGTGGCTCTTGAAGACCAAGATAAGACTGCCTTTACATGTCCTTAGGGAACATATGATTATATAGTACTACCATTTGGATTGTGCAATGCACCAACAACTTTTCAAAGGGTTGTCCTGGAAATTTTTACAGATTTGACTACCTCATGTGTAGAAGTTTATATGGATGACTTCACAGTTCATGCACAAACATTTGAGGAATCACTTGAGAGATTAAATAAAGTTTTGCAAAGATGTAAAGATCTTAAGTTGTCTTTGAATCATGAAAATAGTTCACTCATGATGACAGAAAGTATTGTTTTGGGATATCACATTTCAAAAGAGGGGATAAAAGTTGACCCAAAGAAAATTGAAATCATTCAAAAGGTTGAGATCCCTACAATTCAAACTAAAGTTTGTAGTTTTCTTGGGCATGCTAGTTACCAAAAAAGATTTATTGAAGGGTTTAGTAAAAATTTTGAACCTTTAGTTACATTGCTCACGAAAGATGTAGAATTTCTTTGGACAAGTGATTGTCAAAAATCATTTGAGATAATTAAACATGCCTTAACTACTGCTCCAATTATCAAAGGATTTGTTTGGGGAGTTCCATTTCATATAAATTTTGATGCATCTAACTTTTCTATTGGTGTGGTATTGGGACAAAAAGATGAAAATGAAGCAATGCATGCTATCTATTATATTAGTAAAAAGTTGAATCCTACTGAAAGGAACTACACAACAACTAAGAAAGAGTTCTTAGCAGTAATATATGCAATCAATAAATTTAGGAATTATATTATTGGTTACAGGGTATTTATTCATACAAACCATTCTACTATTAAATATTTGATGAATAAAGTTTTAGTAGATGGATGAATCATAAGATGGCTATTGTTGTAGGAATTTGATATAACAATTGTAGATAATCTTGGTAAAGAAAATGTTGTTGTTGATTTCATTTCTAGAATTGTTTTGTAGGGTAATCAAGAGCCAATAGATGACACATTTCTAGATGAACACTTATTTGCAATATCACTTCATACACCATGGTTTGTTGACGTTGCAAATTATCTTGTAATAGGGAAGTGTCCAAATTATTTCAATCCTAAACAGAAAAGAAGATTAATACGTGAAATTTCTAGGTTTCAATGGATAAATGGGCTATTATTTAAAATGTTTCTTGACTATGTTCTTTGCACATGTGTTGTTGAAATAGACATTTATGATTTCATACATGATTTCCATCATGAGCTAGAAGGATGACATTATTCAATAGTCAAAACTATTCGTAAAATCTTAAGAGCTGATTATTTTTTGCCATCTATGACAAAGGATATTTAATTATTTTTTAAGAATTTTGATGAATTTCAATTCATGGGAAGACCTACACAACCAATGGAGATTCCATTACAACCTCAAATAGCTTTGGAACCATTTGAAAAATGTGGAATTGATTTTGTGGGACCTGTTGATCCACCATCTAGAGGATAGCAATATATCTTAGTTTGTACATACTATGTCATGAAATGGGTTGAAGTGAAAGCTTTACCAGTAGCAAGAGAAGACAAAGTAGTTGATTTTCTATACAAGCATATTTTGCAGAGATTTGGTGCACCAAGAGAGATAGTTTTAGACTAAGGGCCACAGTTTGTGTCTACTATGGTGGAAGCATTTATGCAAAGATATCAAATGACACACAAAAAATCAATGCCATATCATCCTCAGGCGAATGGACAAGTGGAGGTTACTAACTGGGAATTGGAGAATATCTTGACAAAGACTATTTCATTGAGAAAGGTAGACTAGGCAGAAAGGTTAGATGAGGCATTTTGGGCATACAATACAACCTGGAAGACAACTGTAGACACATAAAAATGGCCTAGACCCGTAAACCACATTTTTCTATGTCTTATCATATTTCATCTACGGTCCAAATTCAACTATTAATTAAATAAATCTCAATTATTTAATTAATTCACATCTTTTATTCCTCCTGACTATTTAAATAAATAAATTATATTTATTTAATTTAAATGTGTCACTAACTTCTTATGTCTCTTCATAATTAAATAAATTCTTAAATTTATTTAATTATTACTTGTCCACTATTTTCTTACTGATTATTTAAATAAATAAACTTTATTTATTTATTTAAATACGCCATTAATTACCCATATCTTTCTATAATTAAATAAATCTCTTTGATTTGTTTAATTATTATCCACACTTGACTTTTCTAAATTTAAATAAAATCATTTATTTAAAATTGCCCCACTTTCTAATTTTCTCTCCAAGTAAATAATTAGAAATTAATTATTTACTATCACATGGCCCCACTTTTGAATTAAATTAATTTTAATTCAAAATGAAAACTTTCCTCCATAAATCAAATAATTTCTAATATTATTTTATTTTCCAACTTTTTCTTTTTCAGTGTCATTCTTATCTTCTTGTCACATGCAATCCTCTCCATTGATTTCATTTTTCTAAATTAAATCTTGACTCTTCATTTAAAATTTCCAATTAATGTTTCCCTAACCTTAATTGTGGGTTGTCACATTTAACTTTAACCATTGATCTTAAGGCATTTCTCATCTTTCAATCTTGGCCATTCATCCAAAATTAAATTTTCTATAAAAAAAAAATTTTAGTCTCATTTGTCATCTTCTATCTGTCATGCTCTTGGCTTCTTACATCTTGGAATTTTTGACATTTAGGCATACTTTAGTCATAAAACATATTTGTTTACTAGTTGCATAATAGCATAGTATCGCATTTAGCCATTCAAATCCTTCAACATTTTCTTAGGGCTTGTCATAGTCATTAGATTGTTTACATAAAATTTGAGGGCAACAACACATTTTCAGCAAGTTGAGAAGGTATAATGGAGGTCAGCCATGGAGAATGAAGACATTGGGTGAGATATTTTCATTTGCTTTCATGTTATTTCCTTTGCACTTCATTATCACTTTGGGTTTTTATGTTTTGAATTTAATCTACTAACCCTAGGAAAATTCCCATAGTTACATTGGTGAACTCGACGCCAAAATCGAGCATTTTTTAATTTTTCGTACAACATCAATTTCTATTTTGTGGGTATAGGTACAGTTGTGACGCATTTGCTTAGCATAACAATGCATCTGATATTTCATGACGCATTTTCCTCTCCAAAAAACACATTCAACATCATGTGATGCATACGACTTGCATAGTGATGCATTTGTTTGGCTATGACACATTTGACTTGTAGGTTGCCACATTTGTCTATTAGACTCTAGCACACAAAATCGAGTTGCATTTGTTGTATGGAGTGATGCAATCACTCTGCTCTAACACATTCATCTGTTAAACTTTTTGCTTTCAAGTTTTTCTAGATTTGTCTTGATTTCTTTTTGCAATCTATTAGTTAGGGGTTTTCTAGTTATTAATGGGTTGTTGCAGCATGTGGCTTTGAGTCTTTCATGGGCCCAAGACATCTTCTTGTTAAAACTACTAACTAGTGGTTTTGTAGGTTCGATTGTCCAAGGATATCATTTTGAAACATTGTGTTTTCTTATTTTTAGAATAGAAAACACTTCAAATGGTGCATTAAAAAGAACTTTGCTTGAATTTTTCTTGATTATGCTTGAAGGTGGTAGGTGATTATGCTCTCACCTTGTGCAAACTAGGTGATCAGAAAACCAGACCCATCTTATTTTTTTGTTTACCTTGATTCAATAATCAATGTTTCCTCTCCCCTTATGCACTTGTGCGATCCTGGGTGTAAGAGAAATAGTTATTGACTCTAGAAATTGGGCCTTCCTTGGGGGAAAAAATTACTCACCCCAAAGCGACTCAAACTGGAAATGGAGCTCTTTGGTCAAACTACCCTCGACTGGTATATACATGTGAATCCTACGGGAAAGTCTAGGATTATGAGTGTAGATGTGTCATATGGACAAAGTAGGATTCCCCAAAACCCTGTTGATTGTAACCTCTTTAGGTTGGAATTAATCCTTTAACAGAGCTTAATGTTTTCCCCATGTATTGCCACTCGAATGGGGGTACCGAACTAAACACCTTTGTGTAGTAGCCAAAATCCTTCTTTTTGCTAGCACAACGGTCATTGTGAAGGCATCCACATTCTCGTAGTTCTTATTAGAGGTGATCAACCTACCATGGGAGTTTTATGGGGGTTAGAAGCTTGGTTGGCTTGAGAAGTAATGCACTATAAGGGGGAGCCCGTGCAACCAAGCTTCCAGATTCACATGCTAAGAATATGTGTGGTTGGGGAAATCCACGTAGAATCTAACGAATATTGTCCTTTCCTAACCTAGGATTGTGCTTGTTTCAAAGAAAAAATATTGTGTTTTCCAAGTTTTTTCTCAAAACATTCAAACAAACAAACATCATTACACAAATATGGAAACACACTTTCAACTTGAGACAACTTCAAAATTCGGTCAAACTTGCAAACAAACTAGGTATTCATTCTGCCATCAACAAATTTGTTCTACTTTGCAACGCATTCGCTCTGTTGAAACGCATTTGAAACTTTTTGTGCTGCATTTTCTCTGTTGCAATGCATTTGCTGCTTTATGAATTGCATGTGCTTAGTTGAACCACATTTGAATCTGCATTTCCATGGCACATTTCTATTTTCTAAGACACATTTGTTTTACTACATTGCATTTGACATTTCCTGCAACACAATCACTCTACTAAGCCACATTTTCCATTCTTGGAGATGCATTTTTCTGTGTTAAACCACATTTTCTTAACAGAAAACTGCATATGCAATACTGAGCCACAATTGCTTTCTGTAGAGCCGCATTTGCTGAAACTGAACCGCATATGCCATATTAAGAAGCATCTACAACCTGAAACGATGCATTTGTCTGAAAAAAACAAAAACCTTGTCTCAGACCAAAAACTAAAGTCAAATATGTCCAAACTTTCTATAAACATCTTTTTCCAAAAACTACTATCAGGAACCAAATCAGAAATTGCTCAAAATTTTCATCATTTGCATCCATTAGCTTGCATCTTTACCTTAGGTTCAACCTTGCTAATTTTAGTTGCATTCCATAGGCTTCACCATCATCATTTCCAACATAAAACCAGTCATTAGGCCTTCACTTTTGCAAAATTTGGATTAGGACAACTCACCATACTTTACAAAATCATTGCCTTTAAAAGTAGGTTATTATTGAACTTAGTCAACATCATTTCTTTTAGTCATAGTCCTTTTGTGAGACCTTTCCAACTCAAAATTCTAGTTAGGAAACCTCACTTTTCATTTTGTCCTTGTTATTTAGTCCTTCAAACAAGTCCTTTGATGACCCAAATTGAGACATAAATCAAGCTTTGAGTGGTTGAGTAAATTATTCCCAAAGTCCATCAAAATTACTTTGACCTTTTTCATTTGCATACCTTAGACCATTAGTCATTTTAGTCACCATTTTTCATATCTTATTCCTAAAAATTCAAAAAATATTGTCATACCTTTCATCCTAGTCCTCATTTTGCATATAGACATTCCCTTTAGTCAACATTTTCAACTTGGCATTATCACACTAGTCCTAATTTTCACCCTTGCATTGGCATCCCTCTTAGATAACCTTGTCACCTTGCATTAGTAATTTCTTCTAGGAAACATTATTATCTTTCCATTTTCATCTTTTATTCCACAAATCAAAAAACATAGTTATAGTCTCATGGAATCCACCATCACATCTTCAAGTCACCTTGACATGCTTGCTAGTCAAATTGAATACTAGTTTATCCATAATGGTCACACTCAACTAGCCATAGACTTCAAAAGACATTATCTCCAATCCAAATCCAAATCAATTGTAACCCGTGGTCAATCACCTGCGTACCCTTCCTACCAACAATCCATGAGTCCTAGTCCTTCGTCCATCTACCCTCACTACCAAAAGCCACTTAACACCATCCATGACATTAGTCCACAAAAAAATCCATTAATCACCCTTATCCTAACCTTGACAAGGAAAGCCAAATTTCTATTAATCCCTTCCAATCCTCCATGTCCTATCCTAGTCCTCCATTTACTAATCCCATCCAAATCCCCACTAATCCCATCCAAATTCCCACGTCTTATCCTAGTCAACCATCCACTAACCCATGTCAAGTCTCCATGTCCTATCCTAGTCCTTCATCCATCAATCCAGCCCAAGTATCCAATAATCCCTTCAAAGTCTCCACGTCCTATCCTAGTCCTATAGTCACTAATCCTTTCCAAGTCACCCCATCCCAACATACATCTAGTCATAAAAATTGTATCCTTGTCCAAAGTCACATCCTATTACCTACACTTGAGGATATATGTCAATATCAAAACCTAAGGTATGACATCACAACTTCACCCTCACGTCAAGATCAAGGTAGTCCATGCCATGACCCCATCTTTAGTTTGATTCAAGAAGTCATCCTAAATAAAAATTCCATCCAAAATAAACCCATCCTCGACAAAGATTCCAATCCCACTCATGTCATCCAAGACAATCCCATCTTTGACCAAGACACTACCATTGACCCAAACAATCCGCTCCTTGACCTTTATGCCATTCCTGATCAAACACTTGATGACAACCCTACCTAAGCTCTAACTATTAGCACTTTTTAAAATGAGACACTTTCCACCATGGGACACATAGAAAATCTTCCTCAAGAACAAGATTCTTCCACTATGGACATATTTGCAAATGATCAAGCTATAGCTGAATTTACTGGACTCTATGACACTAACCATAAACATGGCTTTGACATGAACTTGGAAGCACCAATAGAATCATCTAAACCTAACATGTCACAAGATCAAACCCAAGACGTTAATCAAAAACATGTCCAACATGTCAAGGAAGCTAATACATCCTATCAATTAGGATCATGTGCTTTTATTAGAGCATGCTTTCTCGTAGATGAGTACATTCCAAGTGACAGTGTCCACATACATAATGAGGGGTTAGCATCTTTCTTTCAAAACAACAAATAACCCATTGCAAACATAATTTTTCAAAGCATGTAATATCAAGGAAAAGGACTAGGCATACATGCGCAAGTCATTCGAGAACCAATATAGCTTTAGGAAAATTACAGACATCAAGTTCTTGGCTATTCCTTAGTTAGCAAATCAAACGATGTTAGTGGTACCTCTTCGATATTGGGGGAAACTTTATCTAATATAAGTGTCAAAATGGAGTCCATGGGTAGTCCTTGTCATAATATTGTTGTCAACATTCCTTCCATCCACACCAAAAATTGTCATTCCCATAATCCTTCCATTGGGAACCAACAAAAACAAAAGTCATGCAAATCAAATGTCTAAAATCAAATGTCAAAGGCCATTCAATCAAACAAAATGACAAGTGGAGAAATAAAGTTAAATTGAATCCCAAAGAAAAATGGATCAAGCAAAGAAACTATGTCAAAAGAAAAAGTAAATCAAACTGTGGAACCACAAGACAAGAGGTCTCCCACATATAATAAATGCCCACCTCCTTCAAAATGGTCATCAAGCAAGGAATATAAAAGTGTTGGTTCCAAATGCCATCCCAATCAAAATTTCAAACCCCATCCTCCACCATCCCAAGTTTGGAAAATAAAAAATGATTCATCCAAACATCTAAACAACCCTTCCATGTCTACCATCATCTATGATAATCCTTCATCTCGCCTAAAGTCCAAACATCCCACATCACAAATCCATCACATCTTGGCAACAACTCTTTATCATAAGGACTCTCATGGCACTCTATTGTGATGTGTGTATTCTGATATGGCCAACTCTAGTATAAAAAAGGATCACAATGACATCAATCAAGTTGTATGCAAGCACTATGATCCTGACAAGGCAACTACTTCAGAAAGGACATTATTGGCATGTCATGGCACCAATTTATACATCGGCACTATCAACAGTTTTAGAACAATTAGTGAGCATACAAGACATCCCGTCCGCATAAAAATTCCAAAACTTTTTGAAAATTTCAAAAATGTAAAATAAAAAATAGTAAAGAGAAAAAAGTCATCCAATGGGAAAAATTGGCAAATAGGTGCCCTGGATAAGTACCATGATGAAAACCTAGAAAATAGGCATCATGTGTAAAAATAAATTTTCTATGTGAACTTTTACACTTGGGGAAAGTTGTCTCATTTCTCATGCCTTCCTCATGAAATTTAGGTCTGTTCATTTAATCCATATCATTTCCATCCATTTTTCCCACCTACTTTAGTCTTGACATAAAACTGGCACACATAAATCATGCTTTGGGAAAATCTTGACATGTCCATCCTTTGGTCATACACTATTCATGAAATGTCATGTCATTACTTTCATAACCTCATTATCCTATGCGGCATAGTCCTTGAAAATCATATGGAAATTCCCTTAGTCTCATGTCTTATGTATTTTACCAAGGCCACCTATCATCCTTTCATGTATGTCACCTCTCTTAGCTTTCCCTTGTAAAATGGTCTAAGGATAATCCATCATCCCATTTAGTCTTGAAAAGATGTCATTCCAAATGCAAGGATTCTAAGCCATCCAATCGTCAAAATTCATCATCATTATCACCTATTAATTGGTATTCAACTTGACTAGGGAAACAATCATGTTTGTCCTTGGATTCTCATGCATAGACATCATTCACATGCATTTGTATTGATATTTAAAAATTACAAAAGACAAAAAAATAATAAAATGACAATAAAACAAAAAAACCATAAAACAACAAAAAGACAAAAAAATCAAAAATTTCAAAAATCCAAAAAAATAAAAACATGTCAAAACACAAAAACATCCAAATAACTATCAAAAATCCAAAAATAGAGTCAAAGTATGTCATGTTGGTTAGTCTTAGTCATTATTGAACTATGTTTCCTCTGCGACTACACGTAGGCAAGGCCATCTGTCAATGCGCCCCCGAGGCTCCCTAGGTCAGTCTTTAGCATTCGTCACATAAGTCCAACAATGTCAGTCATATCAAACATGGTCGGATCGATCAAATAAATCAGACATAGTCAAACTCAGATACAAAAAACAATCACTTGAAACATCAACATTTAAATTGTAACCTAGCAGACAACATAGTCCAATCAATCATATAGTCAAAATCAGTCAAATTTTCAAAACAATGTCAATATCCTCACTCTTTGGTTCTCTCCAAGATGCTTCCTTCTAGACTTGGACCTCGTCAAAATATCATTTGTATTTTCAAGATGTGTCCTTCCTAGTAATAGGCCCTGTTAAAACCATCAACACTGTCGAATTGGCAACCTATCAAAACTGTCAAACTGTCATGCAATTAATCTTTGGAAAACACAATTAAATGGCTTTTGATCATTTTGGTCTATTTTGTCTTATCTTTTGACTATTGTGACTATTTTTGTCTCTCGGTCATGTTACTAGCTACCTCAAGGATATCCCATGAAGGATTTAGAGGTGCAATGATGTCTCATGACCTATTTTGTTTTCTTTGACAACTATCTATGGATTGTTTTAGAAAAAGGATTGGGGCAACTTTGCTCTTAGTATGAGTTAGGACATTCCTTGTCTACAACTGTCTATTTTGTGAGTGGATGACCTTGCACACCTTGGTCTATGTCATACCATGGTGTTTGTTGTCCATTTGTGTCATTTTTACTGCCCAATGATAATTCGAGCAACGTTTATTAGTTCTTTGGAAAATGTTGAAGGTTTCTTTCCCATCCCACCCTTCTTCATTTCCCCTCTAACATTTTATCTAGTCAGCATCTTCACCATCAATATCTCTCGCACTAACATATATTTTTCCCTTCGTCTTCCAATCTTCTCGTCCATTTTTGAGAGCACACTCGTGTTCTTGGAACCTAATTTTCTTCTCGAGGGGGCATACTACTACCTCCTCGTCATTCTTCCTCATCATATTCTTCACTGGGGCATATTTTTGACTTATTTTCTTTGTCACAATGTGACAAGCTAGATTATGACAAAGAGGGCCAAAATGTAGACACATAAAAAATGCCCTAGACCCACAAACCACATTTTTCTATGTCTTATCATATTTCGTCTATGGTCCAAATTCAACTATTAATTAAATAATTCTCAATTATTTAATTAATTCACATCTTTTATTCCTCCTGACTATTTAAATAAATAAATTATATTTATTTAATTTAAATGTGTCACTAACTTCTTATGTCTCTTCATAATTAAATAAATTCTTAAATTTATTTAATTATTACTTGTCCACTATTTTCTTCCTAATTATTTAAATAAATAAACTTTATTTATTTATTTAGATACGTCATTAATTCCCCATATCTTTCTATAATTAAATAAATCTCTTTGATTTGTTTAATTATTATCCACACTTGACTTTTTCTAAATTTAAATAAAATCATTTATTTAAAATTGTCCACTTTCTATTCCTTGGCTTTTTCTAATTTTAAATAAAATCATTTATTTAAAATTGCCCCACTTTCTATTCCTTAGCTTTTCTAAATTTAAATAAAGTCGTTTATTTAAATTGTCCTACTTTCTAATTTTCTATCCAAGTAAATAATTAGAAATTAATTATTTACTATCACATGGCCCCACTTTTGAATTAAATTAATTTTAATTCAAAATGATAAATTTCCACCATAAATCAAATAATTTCTAATATTATTTGATTTTCCAGCTTTTTCTTTTTCAGTGTCATTCTTATCTTCTTGTCACATGCAATCCTCTCCATTCATTTCATTTTTCTAAATGAAATCTTGACTCTTCATTTCAAATTTCCAATTAATGCTTCCCTAACCCTAATTGTGTGTTGTCACATTTAATTTTAACCATTGATCTTAGGGAATTTCTCGTCTTTCAATCTTGGTCATTCATCCAAAATTGAATTTTCTATAAAAAAGCAATTTAAATCTCATTTGTTATCTTTTATCTCTCATGCTCTTGGCTTCTTACATCTTGGAATTTTTGACATTTAGGCATACTTTAGTCATAGAACATATTTGCTTACTAGTTGCATAATAGCATAGTATTGCATTTAGCCATTCAAATCCTTCAACATTTGCTTAGGGCTTTTCATAGTCATTAGATTGCTCGCATAAAATTTGAGGGCAATATCACATTTTCGACAAGTTTAGAAGGTATAATGAAGACATTGGGTGAGATATTTTCATTTTTTTTCATGCTATTTCCTTCGCACTTCATTATCACTTTGGGTTTTTATGTTTTGCATTTAATCTGCTAACACTAGGAAAATTCCCATAGTTACAACAACTATTGGATTCTCTCCATATGAATTAGTATTTGGAAAAACTCCAATAATGCCTATTGAATTTGAATTGCAGACATTGAAAAAAACATTGGAGGTTGATATTGACTTTCCTGAAGTAGAAAAGAATATAATTCTATAGTTGAACTAATTAGATGAGATGAGAATGGAAGCTCTTTAGCATACTAAAATAATTCAAAAGTAGAGAAAGGAGTGGCATGATAAAAATATTGTGACAAGATAATTTAAGAAGGGAGATTGGGCACTATTATTTGATTCCATATTTTAAGAGTTCAAAGGAAAATTTCATACAAGATGACTGCGACCCTATGAAATTGATGAATTTTTTCAAAATGAAGTTGTTCAATTAATACCAATATATGGAGAAAGAAGGATCATGCTAGATAACAGTCATCGTTTGAAAATGTACCACAAACCTACATCAAAAGAGGAATCTGTAGTAGAATTGCATAATAGAGTTGAACATTTTCTAATAGAAGATATTCCTTCCAATGGAGAATGTACTTCTAGATAATCTTTTGAAAAGGTATAAATAAAGGAGGTGAATTTAAAACCAGAAATGACGGTTTACCATTTGAATAAAGGAGATAGATTGAAAACTAGAAATGGTAGTTTATCTCTTAGAAAAAAAGGAAAATAAAATAAATATATATATATATATAAGAGGAAGGATGAAAAATAGAAATTGTGGTCTCTTGATGACACCTGATGGCTTCTGACTTGTGCAGGGGCACTAAGTGAAATTTTTGTAAAAGTTGTCAAGTAAGGTCATATGGTAGATTTTAGGTTGTTTGAGTCATTTTTTATCAAAATAAGGTCATGATAGACCATTTAGTATGTATTTAAGTGTCATGGCGTTTACATTTTCAATTTGTGCAATATTGTAAAGAGTTGTCAATAAAAATGATGTAAAATTGCAAACTTGCCAAAAGTTGCAAAAAGGCACTTTAGTGGAAGATCAATGGTTAGTTAATTCAAAAGGCAGTTTTTGTAGGATGAGGTAGTTATTTTTGAAGGAAAAATAATATAAATGGTTGTAAAACATCGATGTAAACTCTCTCTTGATGATTTGAAGGAAAATCAATTGAAATATCACCATTTTCTTGCAAATTCTGTGTTTTATCTCTATCTCCCGACCTGTACAGTTCCGTACAGTAGCTTAACTATTCTAAAACCTCTTGAATTGGTTAAAGGTATGAATTAGCTACAATTTCCTTTTGGTTTGAAGTTTTCATCTTAAATTTGGTGAAAGTTTGAACTAATTTTCTTAAGTTGCTTTTGTATACCCTATTTAATGGTTTGAAGGTCTTTAAAATGCATTAAATGACCCTTCCACTGACTGTGATCTTTGTGACTGGGTGGAATGGGTCAAATTAAGTAGATTTAGAAGATTAAAGGTCTTATTTGAGCAAGGGAGATGATTTGGTGTATTTTTTATGACTGCCCTATATGAGATTTTGTGATTTTTGGCATAAAAATGGAGGTTTTGAGTGAGTAATTGATGAAATAGTGTTGAAAATGGTTTGGAAAGATATTGTGAAGCATTTTTATACTAATTGAAGCATGTTTGGTGCATGGGTAAGGTGTGAGATAGTGGGAAACAGTGAGTTTCAATAAACCCCCACGAAAGTTGGTAAAAAGGAGGGTTTCAAGGTTAGGTGCTGTTAGAATTGTAAAATTTTGAAAAAATTTATAGTTAATGAGTCTACAATATAGTCCTCACCATAAGCACAAATTTCTCTCTTTACAATATTTTTGCCCATATTTTTCCATATGGCCCCATAAAATCCATCAAGTCATGAATATTTCACCATATTACCCATATTGGTAGGACAGGGTGAGGGTCTCCCCGATCCATTTGGCATTATTACTAATGTATGTCTTGGTAGCCTATCGACAGGATATATTTAATTATCCCAGTGATAGAAGAATCATATCGGCATGAGAATTATTATTGGAATGAGTCATAGCGAATTCATATATGTCTCACTGACCAGCACATGGAATGATGTATCAGCCAAACTAAAATACATCGGAGTAAGGTCTTACCGAAAGCATCGGGTCTTGCCGATAAAGTGCAAAGGGATTCCATCAGAAGACTATCGGGATGAGGTCACATAGTCTTGCTGACTCAAATGTCACACCGATAAATATATGCATCGGCAAGAGAAAAGGTCATCAACATGAGTTCCACCGAATATGAAAGTTACACCGATGAAATACTTCGGGGAGAGTCTAACCAAGTAGAATATATTGGAGAAATAGGTTGAGTGAGAAAATTGGCATTGGTATGAGTCTTATCAAATTTTCAAAGTCACGCCAAGGTGTGGTTTCATCGGCGAAAGTATGATTATGTCTCAGTGACCAGAAAGTCACCATGGGGTGTATCTCGATAAGACACAATGAAGTCTATGAAACATCTCCTCGACTCGAAATTGTCACAGCGATATACAAAACTGAAGCGATAGCCATCAGTGAGATTCCAAATGTTGATGAGACCACAGGATGTCTTAGCAAAAGGTTCAATCAATGTTGCAAAAGGATATCACCCCAAATTTGAAAATTTCTCACCGACAAGACGTTTGATGCGACAGTATGAGTTTCAAATAAGTTTTCATTTTTGCTTCAGCTGACACATTAATGGAAAAATGGAACATAACAGGGAGAATTTAATTGAAGCGTTTGTGTTGAATTGATAGCAGAAGAATTGGCAAGGCGGATAGAGAACCAGGGAATTCTTCCAGCCTGAAGATTTCGAGCAAAATATAGTAAGTGATTGCACCTTAGCTCATCAAATTTTAACTTCTGTATCTTTAAAGAATGGAGTCCCCTAGCTCTGGAAAAGTTAAAAGTAGGAAACATAGTGAAGGTAGTCAAACAAAGGGGAAGAAATAGAAAACCGAAGGGGAACATGAGGGCACAAAACAAAGATTGAATCAGGACCTCATTAACCAATTGCCTGGTTATGGGCCTAAGGCTAGAAGATCAGCACAACTTAGGGAAGAATTGGACAAACTAGATGATAAATGCAAGTTTATTGGAGACGTTCGGACTCAAATAAGGTGATATGAATTGTTCAATTTCCATTATCATCGAAGAAACTGTTTTGAACTAGTTTGCAATCCATGGAAGCTAAATGTGGGAAAACTGGTGTGCCCTAATGTATTCGTAAATGCAAAATTGGTAAAATTGCTAGCTGATCATTATAACCCGAAACAAAAAGCTATATGTGACCCATCTGGAAAGCCACAAATACATTTGTCAAAAGAGGCAATAGGTGAGGTTTTTAATTTGGAAGGGTTTTGTAATGAAGAAATCATATATGAAGAATTGGAGAAGGAGTTCTCAAGAATGAACACTATTTACAAGGGTTGGAGGCCGCCAATTCACAGGGTTAAGTAGGATGGAAAACCAGTTCCTCTGTAGGATAGTGAGGGGCCCCCTTATCATGTGGACTTGTTTGAACCCTATATGAAATACACTTACTTATCAGTGTGCCAGGTATTGGGAATGGATGCCCCAGAATATATGTCAATTGTGCCAATGATTATCATAATAGATATCCAGTACCACAATTCTAGGCCATTTGACTATGCCTCATACATTTTTAAGGGACTTGATTTAGGATTGATGGCTATAAAAGGTGGATCATCTACCTTTCATCTTAGGCATTATTCATTGTTGATGCATCTGGTACTCTACTTTGGACAAGAGTTGGGAGTATGGCCTCCGAAAGTGAGCATATATTAGTTTAATAAAGATGGTGAAACATTACCAACTTTCAATTGTGGACTGTTGTTTGGGATAGTAGATTTGCAAATGCTAGTTTCATTCATTTTGAAGAATATTTTGTGAAAACATTGTATAGATTGTACAATTATCCTTGTAATTATTCATTATCTAATGAGATAAAGAGATTTCTTCGACCAAAAGATTTCAATGGGCCAATTGATCATAATTGGGGAGATTGGTATTGCTTGAAGGGAGCTACTATGATTAGAGTTTATGGGTTTGAGGATGCCCCTTTCATTTTGCCAAAAATGGTCCCAAACAGAATTACATACTTGGAGATTGTCAGACAGATGGATTACTGCAGTGTAATGAATTTCAGCTCTTTTGGAAAGCAGGCTTTTATGCCTAGTTCATTATTTTTTGGTAATTTTACTTTGTTGGCCAAAGAAGGATATAATTTGATCCTTGACAAATTGTTTCATTTCAATATGAAGAGAGGACCACCCAGAAAGAACTTTGACTTAGAAGGGTATATCAATTCCACTAAAATGAAGATAAACTTTGGAGGGTATCAACATGTGCCCTATCCCTTTGATGATATGATTCAGAATATGGAAGAAGGAGAAGCTGAAATGGTGGTTGAAAGATATAATCAAGGACTGTAGAATACAGAGCAATTGTCTGCTGGGGAAGAGACACCTAAGGATAATGTACCACAAGACCAACCAGGAAAGGTATCCAGATTGAGAACTCAGCAGTATGTTTTCCAAACAAGAGAATTGAGTGTTGAAGAAAGTGGAGAAGCAGATGTAAGGAATATTGAGTACAGATCATTTGTTTCAGATGATGAGTTCATAAATTCCGCAGAATTCAAAGCATTTTTGTATAAATAGAAAGGAAAGAAAATAAGGGAAAAGGTTGATGATGTTACTATAGGAAATGAAGAGCAATTGCTAAACCAATTGAGAAAATGTGTGGATGAGGAGATGACAGGTATGACCCCTGAAAAGGGGAGGAAAATGTTGGAAAATGCTGGTGTCATGATCTTTCCCAGGCTTGATCTTGATTCTACACTTGTCTTTGATAGTTTCTTAAGGGACAACAATGCTACACAAGCTTGACAAAGAAAAGGTAACTATGCGAACCCCAACCTTGGTACCTGCAAAACAAAGAGAATAAACATCTCAAGTTAGATATTGCAAGCCAAAACAAGGATTCCCCATGAAATCCATTTACAACCTCAGACTAGGAAATAAAATAGTGAAGAACACAATGAAAATGACAAAACAAAGATTAAATCCTAATTAGATGTGCAAACTCATGATCCCATGGGGGAATTGGTGCCAATTTGATGTGAAAATTGGCCCTTTCCCAATTCCTAAGATGCAAGCTTCGCATGTTGAAGATTTTGATCCACTTTGCTAATGAAGAATGAAGACTCCAAGCCAAAAATCTGCAAAAAACCTAGCTATGACTCAATGATAATGGATAAAATTCAAGAGATATTTGAGCATGGTAACTTTGCTTAGATTGTGGATGATCAAATGAGGATATGAGCATTTCATTTATAGATTTTCAAGATGGATGAATGTCCAAATTTGAGCAATGTGGGACTAACATTCATCCAATGATATGATGCCACTTGTCAAGCTATGAATGGATGATGGATGTGCAAGATTTGGGGTTTATGCAATTAAATGCATAATATTTGAATTTCAAATTTGTTGAAATGATGTGCAAGAGGGAAGGGAAAATGCAATAAATGCCACTTGGCTCAAGGCAAAGGACATGTAAGAGATTTTAAATGCCTTGTTGGATGTACATGTTGACTTGGAATTTTTGAATTCAAATTGAGAGAATATTCCAAAAGATGCCTTGTGAGGAAAATAGGGATTTAATAAATGAATTAAATCTATTTTCATGTGCAACTTGCATTATCTAGAGGATGTGACATGAGATGAGGTTAAATTAATCAAGAGCTAATCAATTTAACATGAGAGGTTAGATGATGTGACCCATTTGACTCAAATTTATGGATTTATTTAAATCAAATAAGAGAGGAATATGATAAGAGGCTAATTAAATAAAGATTTTGATTTATTTAATTAAAAGGGATGGTGTTAGATTAAATCAAATAAGGTTTTAATTTATTTAATTTAATGGACAAACTTTAGAGATTTAATCAAATAAATTGATTATTTAATTAAATAGGATAATTAGATCGATGAATTGATTTAATTAACAAAAGAGATTGACTTGATTAGATAAAATGATTTATTTATTCAAGAGTGGAATATTGATAAATTTAATCAGATAGGGAAATTTGATTAAATGGTTAGACCGAGGGATGATTCTGGAAGAAACGATGTCAGTAAGTTAGGATCAGATGCACAATGTCAATCAATATATTTTACGTGTCTACATTTTGCCCCTCTTTGAAGCAATGCACTCGTTGCATTGGTTCAAAGAATAACCGATCTCAATGAAAGCCAATTTTTTTTTATATTTTAAAAAACTTGCCCCAATGCTGCTCGACGGAAGAGAATATGCCAATATAATGCCCCCTCGAGAGATCAGACAAAAATTTTAATTTTTTGGGTGATCTCGCGAAAAAAAATGACAAAGTACTCGACAAGTCCAAAAGGGGTCCAGGAGCCAAAAAACTTGTCAAAACGCAATAAAACGATGAAAAACAAGCCTCAAATGGACATAAATAGGTTCGGGGGTCCAAAACCCTAGCAGGACAACCATTTAGGGTTCAAAAACCCTAATTTTTAGGCTTAAAAGGGGCCCGAGGGGTCATTTTCAAGTCATTTTCACACACCTTCGCTAGCAAACTTGAATTTGAGCTCTGACTCTCTGGTGATATGGCACAATGAAAGCTTCCCCTACACATTTCAGATCGAGTTCAGACCTACCAGCGGCCACCTGGCATCGGGGTACTGGTATGTGACCCTTACTGAAGCTTCGTCTTTTCATTTAATGCATTAATTACTGCTTTAAAAGGGGAGCTCACCTCCAGTGGCGCTATATAGTGCCGCTCGGCATTTAAACTGCACCGCACTAGGCCATTTTGTGCCACAGCGGTGTAGTTCAGAGTTTAGAAACTCTGATGCTGGGCTCGAGCTCCACAGACCGGTTTGGATAAAGTGTGTCGTGGCGGCGCCCTTTTCATCCAAACTACGATGCTGGGAGGGAAAGTGCTCTGCGGCGGTGCAATTTTGGTCTTTTTTGGGATCGAGCATTAGAGTTTGAGTAAAATCAAACTGCGACAACATCACAAACTGGGCCGCTGGGGATGAGCTTGGAGCGTTCCATCAGGAATTTTTCCAAATTTTTAACACGATGACTTTCCTTGATGCAGGACGAGCCGAGGGAGCTCTACTCTAGGAAACACCAGTCGAGAGATTTGGCTAGCATCCTATGGGACTTGAGTGACAAGGACCAGGATCAACTGGGAGCTGTAGGATTATGGCATATTGCGTATGCGTCACCCGAGTGCACTCACCTAGGGATGTTATCAGCGCTGGCTGAGAGATGACACAACGAGACATTGTCATTTCATCTTCCCACTGGTGAGGCTACCGTCACTCTGGAGGATGTTTGGTGCATTTTACGATTGCCTACTCATGGCCAATGGGCGATCTATGATATGGATGAGGGACGCGAGTCTTGCATCAGAGTCCTCACCACATGAGATATTATCTACTACGAGGGACAGATTGAGTTAGAGAGATACAAGGTCATTGCACCTCCCTTCCACTGGGCGGTTGCAATGATCATTTCAAGTCTTGTTTCCCCAGATAGATGAGGGCGATGCTTCAGTCCCGGCTAGGGGTATTGCTGGGAGTGGATGGTCTGAGATAGGCCAATTCGTTTTGCATGGGGGCCTGTACTTTTTGCCTCACTCTACAGAGATTTGCACGAGTATGTTTATATGGACGGTAAAGCGCTAGGGGCTGGAGTGACACTACTTCATGTCTAGGCATGGGAGCACATTTTTGTGCTACGTCCATGCGTCATTCCAATTCTGATGGGTGTAGAGGATGCCCTCATGGCACGGTATAGAGGCGGTGTGTCTTTCACACACACTGGTGAGCACGGGATCCCCTACTGGAGGCGGGTCCTATACAAAATACTTGTCTTTACTTGGCATCCATACCTTGGTCAGCCCAGATGGGCCGACGATGCTACGCAGCTCTTTTATTGCCGCCAGGATTGATATATGCAGGGGTAGGAGCACACAATGATTGAGAGGCACCTGCCCAGGCACGCGCAATGTCAGTTCAGAGAGCCACAGGATCGGCCAGATGATGGCTATGTAGCCATCTTTGCACGTAGCATGACACAAGTGTCATGGGGACATGGTATTCCTACCTCTGAGGTGGTTGACAGGTAGCCCAACCGTGGGCTTATGATCAGGGCTTGGCAGATCTAGGGACCACACAGGCCTATAGAGACTGGTTTAGACCTCATCTTCAGTTGACCATTCTAGGTGAGGATCTAGAGGTGCACAGGGTCAGAGGTAGAGGGAGAGGACGAGGGCGAGGACTGAGGGTCGAGATTCAATAGGATCCATAGGGTATGCCCCCAGTTCCTCTAGGTCAGGGAGATGTCCATATGTAAGATCAGTAGCAGGAGCCGCCAGTCCCACCACCATGAGCTGAGGGTGAGGATCAGGTTCACTTGCAACCATGGGTACAGCAATAGGGACAGGAAGACAGTCAGGATGCACTGATTGCATAGCTACAGGCCCAAGTTCAGGCGCTGATAGCAGAGAGAGACCAGGCAAGAGCTGAGAGAGAGCAGCTCAGAGTAGAGAGGGATCAGGCTATGTAGCAGAGATAGGCTACAGAGCTACAAGCAGCCACTGAGCTAGGCCGTAGGCAGCAGATCGAGAGTATGACAACCTCCTCCTCCCAGGGTATAGTGCCGGTAAAATCCTACAGGGATGCTATTCAAGAGATAGAGTACTACAGTTGGGCTTACCATGACACCGTACCTAGAGCAGATTGGGTCCCAGAGTATTCAGAGCAGGCCAGCCAGAGACCACCAGAGGGTCACGGTGACAGGGTTGAGGGCAACATTCACAGACATCGGGCTTGATCCAGATGATACATTTTTTTGTGCCTTATGGGCTTGTTTTTTATAGCCCGATGGGCATTTTGTACCGATTGACATATATGTGTACAGTGACATGATTGATGATATATATGAGCCAATTTTGATGCAATGAAATGTGTACTTTTTATCAATGCATGTGTGATTCTACTTCTATATGTTATGGATGCCTTTCTTTCTAATGATGTTTCTACAATAATTATGACTAATAGATCTATATTATGTTAACCTATGATATGATGTGCAATTATCTATATGATGATTTATTTTATGCCAATGTGATATGCGATATGGATTTTAATATGTAAAATGATATGATCTATGGTATATGCAATGATGTGTGGAATATGCTTATATATGAGACGATTTATGGATGGATGTAATGGGATGGTTCAATGAGATGCTTAGAATAACAAATGTTATTATCCTAAATGTAATTATTGATGATGTATGTAATGCAATGATATGTTAATGCAAAGTGATATGCTGATGCATAATGTGAATGTAATGTGATGAGATGATGCCATTTATGTTATGCAAGCATGTATGCCTAATGAATTAAATGCTTATATACCTATTGCTTATGATTATGCAAAAATGATTATGGAATGCTTTTGTTCTTGCAAAGTGAAGATTTAGATGATAATATGAAGTGGTTGTGAAATGCAAATGAATGTTTATGCAATGATTGATATAATGCCATGAGATGCAATGTAATGGGTGAAATGCAATGACATGGATGCACCTATTTAAAAAGCATGTTTATGATAACCTATTTATGATGATTAAAATGCAATGCGTATGTTTCCTATATGATCTGTTTATGCCATATGCTAATGATTTGTGGATGCAGGATCGATGATGATGATGGTGATGATGATCAACTGTCATAGTACCTTGTTAGTGTGGTCAGTAAGAAAAGAAGAAGTCATTTCAACAAGACACAAGATGATGCAAATGATAATGATGATGATGATGATTACTTGTTGAGGAATTGGGATTTTCAAAGGGCCAAATTTTCTTATGTTTGATAACACGTGGTACGATGCATCAAGGTATAGAAAACTAGGATGACGTGATACTTAGTGTGATGGACTTTGACTCGACAATTAGATAGGAGTATTCTTGTTCACACCTGACATACAGAAACCTTGCTAGGATGCACTTTAGTAGTTTCAGGCACCTTGGGCCAAAACACGGAAAGGTAAACCTATCCCTGTAATAGTCAACAAGTTGCCCTAGACCTCTTCCATTCATACCTAACAAAGCAAGTATTCACTGAGGTTATATTACAAGAACATCCAACAAGCACAACAGACAAAAGATAACAATCATTGGCCATTCCTATTTCTCTAAATCCTCTATTTTTAGGATATCATCGAGACGTCCTTCGAATGAGTGAAAAATAAGATAAGTCATAAGATAAAGACCAAGTAAACAAACAAACTGATGCTCTTCAATACCGTTAATAGAAAAAGGATGTGTTTTCTAAGGATGATAAAAGAAACTTATTGCCAAAAGATAATGCCCATTGTAGGAAGGATTCATCCTAGGACATGTTAGTGGATGGTGGCACGTCATTTCATTTACCCAAAGTGTTTTAAGGGATGATTGATATGGGACCAATTTAGATGATGAGTTACCAATACCAAGAGATGACCAACTTGCTTACGTATTGACTTAGACTTCAGAGTTGACGTTTGGAGTTTTACTTTTAACCTGCCAGACTTGTTTCTAATTGTTTCACCAAAGGTTGATGATGATGATCAGTTTATTGTGAGTGGTATTTATTGCAGGTGCAAGCAAGATGAGGTGGATGGGTTTTTTCAAATATTTGGATGTTTTTCATGTTTTTCAATATTTTTGAGGTTGTTTTTGATATTTTTCGAGATTTTTACAAATGTTTTGATTTTCAAATTTTCAAATGTTTTTGGGATTTTCTGAGATTTTGACCAAGAAACTAACCTAAAGACTTATCCTAGGGGCCTCGGGGGCTGATCAACAGATTAGCCTTGCCTACGTTATACACGCAGAGACCACGTAGTTCAACTGACGACTTGGCCAATTTACAGATGAAGATATACATTATGAAATGTCACTTATTATGACGGAATCCTATAGGACTAACCTAAATGTCTCGGGGGATGATCAAAGATCAACCTTGCCTACATTCAAGCTCAGAGATGATGTAGTTCACAAGACGACTTTGTTTTTTGACTTTTGAATGACTTTTTGACTTGTTTTGGGATTTTGATATGTTTTGATGTTTTGGATTTTTTGATTTTTTGATGTTTTTGGGTTTTTTTGATTTTGAGGATTTTAAGAACATACACAAATCCGATCTGATAAAAACGTGCCCCCAGCGTGATGCAATAGACTACTCTGATAAAGGCAGGACAAATTGACCTTGAGGATGGGCCGAGTAGTACTAGGAGGGATCATGATACGAAAACATGACCAAGCTATGGTGCGGATACGAGTGGATGAGTGATGGATGGAGACCTGAATGCAATGGATGATGGAAGCGAAATGGATGGATGATGCAGAACAAACCACAAAGATCTCGGTGGATGGAAAGTGCTTATTTACACAAGGCACCTATTTACCAGGTTTTCATCGAGGTACTTGCCCAAAGTGCCACCATAGTGGTTTCCACTAGAGGACGATTTTTTTATCATTTTTTTATTTTTTTTGGATTTTTTGCTTTTATGATTTTTTTGTTGTCACCAAGATGCCTGTTTGCTAGGTTTTCGCCGAAGTAACCATTTTTTCAGGACTTTTTCTAATTTTTTTGGATTTTTTGGTTCTATACCTTGAAATATTTAGGCATAAAACTTTTTGAGATGGGAGCTATTCATTGGCTCCTACAGAGGTTCCCCTTCAGGTGTTGATAACTGATATGCCCCTAATTTGTAACTTGTTGTTATGACGAAAGTTCCTAACCAATTAGGTTCGAACTTTCCTTTGCTGTTTGGATTTGGGACATTCTTCTGATTTTCTTTTAAGACCAGTTCTCTGACTTGGAAAGTCCTGCTTCTGATGTTCTTATTGTGGCTCCGTTTGAGTCTGTTTTGATAGACTTGCAAATGATTTAAAGCATCTGTTCGTCTCTCATCCAGTAACTCCAGCTCATTTAGTCTTGATACTCGGTACTCTTCATCCATGATGAGGTTTTGCAATGATATCTACGGGGTGGAGAAGTGATGTTGGATTTTGAATTTCTCACACAAGTCGCAAACCTCTTGGTTCTTGAATGGTGTCCCATTATCTGAGATAATGGCTTGTGGGACACTGTAACGACAAATGAGATAGTTCAAGATGGAATTTGAGATCTTCTTCCCAGTGATATACGTCATGGGTATGGCTTCCACCCACTTTGTGAAGTACTCAATTGCAGTTATGATGAATTTGTGGCCATTGGATGAGGTGGGTGTGATTTTCCCAATGAGATCAAGTCCCCACTGTGAAAAGGGCCACGGTGTGACGATCAGGTGAAGCTCTTAAGCTGGAGCAGGGATGAGGTCCCCATGCTGCTGACATTGTAGACACCTTCTAGCATGATCATGTGCTTCTCTTTCCATTGTGGGCCAATAATACCCCATCCTCAACAGTTTCTTATCGATGGTCATTCAACTTGAGTGGGAACCATAGATGTCGTTGTGTACCTCAGTTAGAGCGGTTAATGCCTCATCAACATTTAAGTAGTGTAGAAAGGTACCTTCTATGCTTCTATGGTATAAGGTATCACCTAGGATGACAAATCTGGATGCCTTTTTAATAAAGGTTAGTTTTAGGTTTGATGGCAGGTCAGCGGGTATGATTCCTATTCGAAGATATGTGTAGATGTCATGGTACCAAGGATCACTTGGACCAACAATTTCGCACATGAATTATGATTCTGGTACCTCGAATGTGGGAACAAGAAGCTGCTTAATCAAAAATTCATATTTTCGAATGTTGTTGGGGATATTCAGCAAGGATCTAATTGTCGCCATGGCATCTGCTGCTCTGTTGTTGGTTCTAGGAATCTGCTCAAATTTTATTTCAATGAAAGAATCTTTGAGTGTCTCCAACAATTTCTTGTATGGAGTGAGCTTATCATCCTTGGTCTGATATTCATTATTGACTTGATTTATGATCAACTGAGAGTCTCCATAGACTTTGAGAGCTATGATATTCCATTGCATTACTATCCTGAGACCTATAGTGAAAGCCTCATATTCTGCAATGTTGTTAGTGCAAGGAAATGCTAATTTGTATGACTTTGGTATGCAATCTCCTTGTGGAGTGATGAAGAAGACTCCAGCTCCTGATCCGTGCTACATGTATGAGCCATCGAAGTATAGTTTCCAGTGGTCAGCTATGTTGAGGTTAAAAATAGATTCATCTGGAAACTTTGAGACAAGGATATTCTCAGAATACATAGGTGCTTCTGCTAGTTGATCTACAATAACCTGACCCTTAATGGCTTTCTGCTCTACATACTCAATGTCATATTTTGATAATATCATTACCCATTTTTCCATTCTTCCTGTGAGCATGGCCTTTGATAAGAGATACTTGAGGGGGTCAATTTTTGCAATGAGCTTGATCTTGTGTGCCAACATGTAATGTCTGAATTTTTGGGATGCAAACACTATTGCGAGGCATGCTTTTTTGATGAATGAATAGTTTAGCTCATGATCGACCATTGTCTTGCTGATATAGTAGATAGCCCTCTCCATTCCGTTTTCATCATGCTGAGCCAAGAGAGCCCCAAGGGCTGCTGTTGTTGCTGACACATATAAGATTAATGGCTTCTTTAGGATGGGTGGCATTAAGACTGGCGGTCTCAGTAGATATTCCTTGATTTTGTTAAATGCCTCTTTATACTTTGTGTCCCATTTGTATGCTACCCCCTTATGGAGTAGGTGAGAACATGGGTTCTACTTGTCTACCAGTTGTGCTATGAATCGTCAGATGGATTGAAGTCTACCTTGGAGACCTCTCAGTTGTTTTCATGTCCTTGGTGCTTCCATCTCTATGATTGCTTTCACTTTTTCTAGATCCACCTTGATACCTCTCATGGACACTATGTATAATAGCAATTTACCTAATTATACACCAAAGACACACTTCTTGGGATTTAGTCTGACATTGTATTCCTCTAGTCTGTCAAAGATAGTACTTAGGGTTGCTATATGATCTTGTCTTTTTCTTGACTCAGTTAGAATGTCGTCGACATATTCTTCGACTGTTTTATGAATCATGTCATGGAATATCAACATCATGGCTCTTTGGTATGTTGCTCCTATGTTCTTTAGGTCGAATGGAATCATGTTCCAGCAGTAGGTCCCCCATGGACAAGTGAAAGTCGTCTTATGTTGATCCTCTTTTTCTATCATGATCTGGTTGTATCCTAAATATCCATCCATTAGTGATAGCATCTCATGTCCTGCTGTCATGTCCACTATCATGTCAATGTTGGGGAGCGGGAAATCATCCTTGGGACATTCCTTGTTCAAATATTTGAAGTCCGTATAGATTCTGATGGCTCCATTAGGTTTTGAAACATGTACCAAATTTGACACCCATTCTAGATAATCGATTGGTCGGATAAATCCTGCATTTAACAACTTTTTGAGCTCTATTTTGACCAATAAGGAAATTTGAGGATGCATTTTTTGAAGCTTTTGTTTGACCAGCTTTGCTTCTGGATACACTGCTAAGTGATGAACCATAGTCTCTGGATCGAGTCTTGGCATGTCAGCATAACTCCATGCAAAATTTATTTTCCTTTCCCTTAGGAATGCTGCTAGCAGTTCTTGCTCTTATGATAATAGTGATTCTGCATAGAATGTGATATGTAGGGTCTCCTCTATTCCTAGGTTGACTGGATTGCATTTTTCAGCCAAGACTACTGACTTCTCCTGATGAATAGCTCTGAAGGGAAGATTGAATCCTTCATCCTTAGGTGCCTCAAAGAGGTTTTCACTATTGGATATGTCCTTTCTTTTTACTTTTTTCTTTTCTGAGACTGCCATGATGTGGTTTTCACTCAAGGACTTGGATATGATTCTTAGTTTCTCACTTTTGTGACTAAAGGATTCAATCATTTCCCCATAATAAGCATGTGTGTCCAACTCCATTATAAACCTTGCTTTGTGATCCCCTTCTAGAATGTTGTCCTGCAATCCCATGAATTCTGAGGGTGCCTCGTCATTTTTGAATGTATCAAGAACCGATGGTCCTCGTTGGTCATAGTTGATCAATTGGGGGTACACTAAATGGATCTCATGATTTTCATGGTCTATTTCAAAGGAGAGGGTTATAATCATACACAAGGTGGTATCCTTAAATAACCTAGGTAGATTGGTCATGGTATCCTCATCATCGCTACTAATATAGGCCTCAATTATCAAGTTATGTGTGTCTCTATCTGTGGATGTTGGTGAGCGTACTTCTGCTAGTATTGGCTAAGGAGAAATATTAACCGTTCTAACCGAAGGACTTTGGCCTCGTATGGTTATACTCAGAGGAGTACATCCAAGGCCAAGATTTGTTATAGGTCACGTCTCTGGCATGATAGGTATTATGAGCCCATTGTCATTTTGTCGTAGCCCATTGCAAGCATCATTTGTAGGCCCTTACTTCTTTCATCCATTGGTAATTTAGGTTTCGATCTTTCATCTTGATACAGCATGTGTGATGGATCTGCTTCAATAACCTCATGGCCGAGGTCTCCCCATCTTGTGAATTCGGGATAATCTTCAGGAAATGTTTGTGATGTGGAAGCTTGATTTTCTTGTGGACATCCTTGTGATCTAGGAGATTGTGGTAACTCTCCTATCATAAAAGCATTGTTAGGGAGTTTTTAGCTTCCACAACCATCCTCCTGGATGATGAACTTGATGTCAGAGATGGTGGGGATGGTGGGAATGGCGGTTGTCTCTGTCGTAGAAGTGAACGTGAGAGTGGCGGGGTCGATGTATGGTGTGGATGGACCTTCATAATTCTTTGGCACTTGGGGAATTTTGTAATACTTTCCTTCAATATTTTTGCAATATGAGAACGATTCGGGATCTCCATGGATGGTAACCTCTTGTCCATTATGTGTAAATTTCACACATTGGTGGAAGGTTGATGCTACAGCTTTCATCTCATGGATCCATGGGTATCCCAGGAGGATATTGTATGGTAAGTCAAGGTCCAAGACCTGACAAGTGGTTTCCATGAGAGTTGGCCCTACTTGAATAGGTAGTTTAATCATGCCTTGAGACACTCTTTCTTGGTCATCATATGCTCATATTGTGATGCCCTTTCCTTTGTCGATGGAATCTTCTGATATTTTCAACTAATTGATGAGGCTTAGGGAACAGATATTCAAACCCGCACCTTCATCTACCAAGACCCTTTTGATTTTTCTCTTGTGTACAATGGCTTCCAAGTGAAGTGCACGGTTGTGAGATGGTTAGGCGGGGAAATCTTGGTCAGAAAATGTAAGGAGGTTAGGCGTTATGATATTTCTGACCATAGCTTGGAATTTCTCCACATTGAGATCTGTGGGGACAGTGGATGAGGCTAATGCTTCCTCGAGGATCTTTTTATGTGCAGATGAGATTTTTAACAACTCCATGATGGAGATGTGTGTTAGTGTTCTCTTGAGTTGATCTAAGACATTGTAGCCATTAGGAATGGATCTAGATGAAGGGACCCTATTTGGTTGGGATGATCCTGCAATGGTGACTTTGCCGCCTCTTGTGGTGACTCCACAATCTTCGGCATGGGCACCCTTGATGGTGATGACCATGCAGTATTCATTGAGGGAAGCAATGACTATTTCATACACATTATTTACACTACCATTCCCTTTATCATTTTAATTCCCTTTGTTGCCATGATTTGGCATTGGATTTGTGTAGATTTTAAGATCTTGATTTCCCATAGGTTGTTCCACGTTTATGATTTTCTTGTCGATGAGATCTTGAATGATGTTTTTGAGTCTCATGCAGTTGTTTGTGGTATGGCCTTTGATTTTATGAAATTTGCAAAGTTGATTCTTGTTATACCAAGGAGGTTTGACATCGGGTTCTTGGTAATTCTCGAATGTAGGAGGCTTGATGAGTTTTTCGTTGATCAACTTTTTCATTATGTCTTCAAGTGGTTCCCCCAAAATGGTGTATTTTCATTTTGGATAACTTTTGCATTGGGGTGGTCCTCTTTGGTCATTGAGATTATTGATGGTTGGATTGTTGTTCGGATAGTATGTCATGTGATGATTGTTTTGTTGTTGTGTTTGGGTTTGCAGTGTGAGTGTATTTTGGCGTGGACCACTAATGACCACCTTGGCATCGATGACACCATCATTAGTGATTTTTTTGTTCCTTGCCCATGTGGGAGGTTTATTGTTGTAATTCGATGGTGGGTGGTTATTTTGTTGTTCATGATATGATGTTGATTCCGCAGGTTGGGTCACAAGGGCTCTTTCGATGCTGAGCGCTTTGGAGATCAATTACTCATATGTAGTGATGCCCTGAACCTTGAGATGAAATGCCAAGCGTCCTTCAAGGTTGGATATGATGGTGCAAATTTGTTCTTCTGGCATGGTCCACTTGCTCTAATTTTCCTTGGATCGCCATCGTTGCAGAAATGAGGTGAATGACTCACCCTTTCCTTTTTTTAGAGTGTAGAGTTCTTCGAGACTAACATCCATTGCAATGTTGCATGCATAATTTCTTATGAATGCGTCCCTAATTTCTTGGAATGTTCTAATGCCTGAAGTTAAGTGAGAGAACCATTCTATAGCAGGGCCTGCCAAGCTTCTAGGAAATAGCCGCATTAGATAAGTATCTTCGTATGCGACCTCCATGCAATGAACATGGAATTCCCTAATGTGATCTTCAGGGTTTCCCATCCCTCGATATTTTTCAAATTTGGGGATTTCAAATCCCTTAGGGAATGGTTTCATCTCTAGACTCCTATCAAATGGATAGGGACACAAGTTGCTTGGTGTTTTGGTTGTTTTCCCTGATTGAAGGTTGAGCACTTGTTGCAAGAGCAACCTGAGTTGTGTCGTCACATCATTTTGGGGATCAGGGGGTGTGATGAAAGTTTTTTGGGGTGTTTGAATCATGGGTTGGATGGGTGAGTGGGTCGGTGCGTTGTTTGATGGTATATGTAGGTTTTGGCGAGTGAGGTAGGCTTCCACCTGCTTTTGTATGAACAACACTTGTTTTTGATCTTGTTGTTGTTGCGCTAAGATTTGTGCTTGTTGTTGCACTTGTTGTTGTTACAACAACACTTGTTGTTGTGCTTGTTGTTGTTCTAAAAATGCTTATTGTTGGGCTGCCAATTCTACTACTTCTTGCTACTCTTGATATTGCTTTAATGCTCGTTGATATGCCTGCAATTGTGTTGCATGTCTTTGTGCAAGAAGTTGTGCTTGATATTAAGCTTGCTGAGCCTGATATTGAGTTTATGCTTGAGCTTGTGCTTGTGCAGCTTGTACTTGTGCTGCTTTTTGCTGCATTAAAAGTTGTGCTTGAGCTACCCTTTGTGCTTGCAATGCTTGAGCGGCTTGTGCAGCTTGACTGGCTTGTTGTTGTTGTTGTTGCAATAATGCTTGGGCTTGTTGTGCTTGTAAGATGGCTTGGGCAACTTGGGCAGCTTGGGTAGCTTGTGCAGCTTGCTAAGTAGCTAATTGTTTGGATTTTTGTTTCTGAACTTGTTGGTATCCTCTTTGGAAAGCAGCTTGCAATGTCGCATCGTATTGGTTTGATGTGGTGAACGTTGGTGGTGGTGGGGGTGGTGGTGGGGGTGGTGGTGGATTTGGAATGGTATTTGTGGAAGTGGTGTTGATGTTTTGCGTGATGGATGGTGTTGTTGATATAATTGGTACTTGAGATACCATGCTTTGTGATGCTAAAGGGGTGTTTGATGATGTTTCCATTGTTTGTGTATTTTTCATCTGTTGCTGCGATGTCGACAACAAGTTTTGAGCGTTTGTCATAATGCTTTGGCTGATATTTGGGATAATGATTTGATTGATACTTGGTAGAGGGGGAAGCCCTAAACCAAGGAGTGGTGTGGATGATAATGGCAATGGTGGAAGTGGTGGAAATGTAAGGGGCACAAGTCCTTGAGAGAATGTCGTGGTGTCGAATATACCCCCTGGTTTGAACATATCTCCCTCTTCTTGTGAATTTGTGAAAAGAGGTGTTTGTGGTGTTGCGTGAAAAAATGATGATGATGGATCATGATGGAATGTGAGAGGAACATTTTTGTGTAATGGGTTTTGGGGTATTTTTTGTTCCAATACGGTGTTTGCATCCAAGTTTTGATTATTAACAAGGAGATGTGCTTGAAGCACATTGAGAAATGTATTTCCCTTGTTAACATTAGGTTGGGTTGGAGCCAACGATGTTGTGATTTGCGGAATGTTTTGCATGATTTTTTGGGATGGGGGTGTAGATGAAATGGGGATGGTGGATGAGATTGGAGGAAACAATATTTCTACTATGGTACTCACATCAAAATCCAAACGTAACTTGGCCCCTTGCTTTGCTAGCTCAAGCATGTATAACGAGGGGTTAAGTCTCATCATAATGTTGATGATTCTATGGTTATCTAGATTTTGGAGCATTTCAATTATTTCCTCGCGAGACATTCCAAAAGTAAGGTCCTCTCCTTGGTTTTCTTCTTGTGGATTTTGTGATGATGAGAGGGTCAACGGATTACTTGATTCGGCGGGATTCATTTCTGTGTTTGTTTGGCTAAGATCGCTTGAAGCGGGTGTTTCTTTGTTGGCTTCCATACTCTTCTTGTATTGAGATCTAGTTAGAACCATAAAACAAGAATCAATCTTTGAGAATATAGGAGATGAATCTCTTGATTCTTTGGATCGATCATTATTTTATGTCCCAAAGTAGAACGTTTTAAGATGTCTTGAGGATCAAATGTGATGATATGATGATGATGTTAGGGATGGATGATACAGATATTTTTGGCTTTTGATGAATCTTGAATGAGATGCTAGGCTCTTAGGACTTGTAGATTTTTATTTTGATTTTGTTTTTGGTTTTGAGATTTCGTCCTTTATTTTGATTTTGATTTTGACCAAAAAGACCCTAAGATGTTGGATGATGATCTAAGGGATGGCTTTGTTCAAAGGATGATGATTTGAATATGTGTGAGGAGAAGGATGCATCTACCCACACCTATTCAAACAAGATGATCATTTCACTAAGTATATGAAGAAGGATTCATCAACATATACTAAGCTAGACAAGATAATTTGGATAACTTTGACTAAGTATATGCAAAATGATGCATCTACACATGCCTAGCCAAAGGTGATTTTGATAATGTTTTCAAGGATTTAGTCACAATGATTTTGATGATTTTGATTTTGCCACAAAGCCTAGTATTAAGGATGATTTCAAAATTTTTTCAAAAGGTGATGGTGAGATGATTTTGTTTTGATGTTTTGGAGGATGGATGAAAAATATTTTGATATGTTTTTGATCCTAAGATGAGCCTAAAAAAATGGACACTTTGTTTTCCTAGACCTAGGTATTGAAGAGCATGCAAATGCTTCTAAAAACCTTTGTGATCAAGAAATGATTTCATTTGAACATTCATTTTTGGATTTCCAACCAATGATTTTTTGCTTTTGGGGTTAGGAGTCTTCAACACATATGAAAGTTCATTTTGCTTAGCTTTGCTTAATGCCTTTATTTTACCAAAAACACTTTCTTTGATTAGGTTTTCAAACTAATATGTCCAATGTCCTAATTTCTTCAAACTCCACAAGATATGTTATGTGGAAATTCAATGAACTTAAGGAGACAAATTGAGATATAATCCAATGTTTAGAAACCTCTAAGGACGTGAATCCCAAGGGAAAGCAATAACATATGGATTGAGTCAATTTTATTTGTCCTCAAAAGGGTTTTGAAATTTGGATGATGTTAAGTGTTTTTCTTCATGGCGTTTTTGATCAAGCAATGCATTTTGTAACCCAAGAACAAGTACAATCATATGGATGTGTAAGACAATATTTGTTGGATTCCCACTTGGACAAATCTAGCTACGCTTATCTCTAGTGAATGGTTAGATGCTTGACCCCACTGGCTCCCCTCCATGACACTCACTTATACGAGGCAACCAAGCATCAACACCCATGAAACTCCCATGGCATGTTTTCCATTTCTACTAGAAGACCGTAAAAGTGTGGGGTGGTTTGAGAACGATTGTTCTCGCACCAACAAATAGATAAAAGGATTTTGGAAAATTCTAGCACATGGGTTTTAATAAGGACTTTCCATTTGTGGAGATTGACCCATATGGCAAGAGTCCCCTTTCGGATCCATCTTGTCGGAATCAACTGTGTGATATTGGTGTTTCTTCCAATATCCACATTTATATCCCAGTTGGAATTACTCTTGGCTTTAGAGTGTTACCGGTTGAGTCGTTCCCTTGGGCGAGTACTTTTTCCCCAAGGTAGGCCCTCTAAGATAGACAAAAGTGAATAAATTTATTCATAGTTTGATCAACCCTTGTTTAGAAACAAAGGGAGAACACATGCAATAAATTTATCCACACTCGCACAAGATTTTGTTCAATTTTAAACCCAAATCGAAGTGTGGAGGCAATCTTTTATGCAACTTAATGTCACCAAAAAGACTTTTGATTCTCAAGGTCGCCGTGAAGCATGAGAGAAGTGCATACGCCTTTTTAGATGAGATTACTTTGAATAAGAGATTACGAAACACGAAAAACACATGTTCATTTTAAGCCTCAAAGCAATGGTGAATTCATTTTAAGCACCAAAATACAAGTGAAAGACTTTTTTGTTCAATTTGTTAATCCAAGAAACAAAATCTAGTAAGTTGTGATCCTAAGGTTCATTTTAGCCTTTGCAAGAAATGAAAAATGTCCTTTTTAAGCCCAAATGAAAATTAGTGTTCTAAGAATGAAAAGATAACAAATTCTCAAAATAGTGTTAAACAAACACTAAAGTGTTTAAAAACACTTTGATTGGACGAAATTTCATCATGCTCCTTCTTCCTTTGTTTTCGATTTTCAACCTACAAGTGAGAAAAATGAGTCAAATTCTGGAAAATACAGAAGTTAGAAAGCAGAAAACAGAGGAAAAATTAGTTATAAACCAAAAGCACATGCTAAAATTAAATTTTCCCTTTTTACTATCTCCCAACATCGCAACTCGTGAAGGCGTCACAATTTGTTCTCCTAGCGGTGCTCTGTCTTGAGACAGAGAGCTTAGCTGCATCGCAATTTTCACCCAGCGTCACAGTTTGTGTCCAGCGTCAGAGTTTAATATTTTTTGAAAGTTTTTGCAAGTCGGTGAGTCCAGCGGCGGAGTTTAAAATTCAAAAATTCTGGCGGGACGAGTCCAGTGGCATAGTTTGTGTTTCAAGCGATGCCATATAGCGATGCTGACAAGCCCGTGGTGCCAAAACAGCGACGCTAATGAGCCCGCATTGGAATTTCCTCTGTGTGAAGAAAAATGAAGAAATTTCAAGAAAAGATTAGAAATAATGATATCCAGGCCTCCTTCTAGTGCCAAATGTGTGAACCCCAACCTTGGTACCTACAAAACAAAGAGAATAAATACCTCAAGTTATATATTGCAAGCCAAAAAAAGGATTCCCCATGAAATCCATTTACAACCTCAAACTAGGAAAGAAAATAGTGAAGAACACAATGAAAATGACAAAACAAAGATTAAATCCTAATTAGATGTGCAAACTCATGATCCCATGGCAGAATTGGTGCCAATTTGATGTGAAAATTGGCCCTTTCCCAATTCCTAAGATGCAAGCTTTGAATGTTGAAGATTTTGATCCACTTTCTTGATGAAGAATGAAGACTCCAAGCCAAAAATCTGCAAAAAACCTAGCTATGACTCAATAATAATGGATAAAATTCAAGAGATATTTGAGCATGGTAACTTTGCTTGGATTGTGGATGATCAAATGAGGATATGAGCATTTCATTTATAGATTTTCAAGATGGATGAATGTACAAATTTGAGCAATGTGGGACTAACATTCATCCAATGATATGATGCCACTTGTCAAGCTATAAATGGATGATGGATGTGCAAGATTTGGGGTTTGTGCCAATAAATTCATAATATTTGAATTTCAAATTTGTTGAAATGACATGCAAGAGGGAAGGGAAAATACAATAAATTCCACTTGGCTCAAGGAAAATGACATGTAGGAGATTTTAAATGCCTTGTTGGATGTACATGTTGACTTGGAATTTTTGAATTCAAATTGAGAGAATATTCCAAAAGATTCCTTGTGATGAAAATATGGATTTAATAAATGAATTAAATCTATTTTCAGGTGCAACTTGCATTATCTAGAGGATGTGACATGAGATGAGGTTAAATTGATCAAGAGCTAATCAATTTAACAGGAGAGGTTAGATGATGTCACCCATTTGACTCAAATTTATGGATTTATTTAAATCAAATAAGAGAGGAATATGATAAGAGGCTAATTAAATAAGGATTTTGATTTATATAATTAAAAGGGATGGTGTTAGATTAAATCAAACAAGGTTTTAATTTATTTAATTTAATGGACAAACTTTAGAGATTTAATCAAATAAATTGATTATTTAATTAAATAGGGATAATTAGATCAGATGAATTGATTTAATTAACAAAAGAGATTGACATGATTAGATAAAATGATTTATTTATTCAAGAGTGGAATATTGATGAATTTAATCAGATAGGGGAATTTGATTAAATGGTTAGACCGAGGGATGATTCAGGAAGAAACGATGTTAGTAAGTTAGGATTAGATGCACAATGTCAATCAATATATTTTACGTGTCTACAGTAACATAAGTGTATGCTGGATCCAAATACAATACTGATGAAGGATCATTGATGATTTGGGCCTTGTACCCACCCCACAGGAAATCAATAGTTATTGACATAGAAAAAGGCATTTGGACATGTCATGAATCTAAAGGTTGGAGAGGCTGATCCTGTGGCTACTGCAAAAATTGGAGTTAATATTGCAAAACTAAACAAAACACAAATTCAGATGTTGATAAAAGAAAGGGAGATGTACAAACTTAATAACAAAAGGACGTCGAGAGAAAATGATAGATTAAATGATTTAGTAGGTGTTACTATGAAGAAACCCAGGATGCTTACTCATGGCAAAAGTTCTCAATCAAAGGATCATTGGGAATGATCAACTGCTTACTCCCAAGGAAAATATGATGCATTTGTGGCAATAATCAAGAAGAGGCAGGATGGTTTAACATCTTGGTTGAGTAAGCTCTGGGGGGAGTATTCTCATACACTTGTTGCATCGAAAGAGCATGAAAGGATGAATGAACAAATTATGGAGAAGTTTCAAGAAGTGAGCCAGAGAGATGCTGCTAATAGTGTAGCAATTGAAAATGCAAATCATTTTATAAATAGGCATCGAAACTTCTATGATGAATTGTAGGGGGATGCATAGGGATTGATAGATGTTGCTAAGAAAACATCGACCGTATTCTCTTATGATAGAGGAAAACTAAAAGAAGCTGCCAGATGGAAAAGTGAGAATGAGTCGATGCTCTATGAAATTCTGAAGGTTGCTACTGCTGAAAACATGACATTGGAGGATGCAAGCGAGAAAAATGAAAAAATGATAAGGATGGAAATTTCAATCCAGAACGCAATTGGAGATGCAGATACACATGAGCATTGAGATTATTTGGATCATCTGACTAAGACTCATTTGTGGCTAAATAGAACTTAATCATCTTTTAATCTATTTGTTATGCAAACATATGACATTTCTGAAAGGACGCATCCTTTCATGTTTTCGATGTATAAATATCCATTTCGGGAACGAAATAGAGATATAAGTAGAGTAGGATAGAATATACAAAAAGATATAGTATAACACTATGTTTCGCAAATATGAGACTATGATGCATGTTTGAAATTATGGAGATATCAATGGAAATATTTTAATATGGTGTTGTTATTTCCTAGATCAGTTGTTTATTGTGTTTGTTGAAAGCATTATCGAAGTTGTCTCCAAAGTTGGTGTTTTTTGGTTATTTAAATTGGCATAACAAGTTTATATCTAGTTTATCAGCACACATTTGTTGTGTTTGTATGATCAATTGATTGGTTCTTTCAAGTAAAGATTAAATCCTTTAAGTTGATCATAGTAATTAGAGAATGTCAATTGGATCATTAAGAAGAACACGATAATCATAACCTTGCATGTTTATACAAGTTATAAACTAAATTATATGTTGAACAACTTGAATACTTGCAAGAAAGAAGTTCCTATTTTAGATTTGCACTGCATACCCTATAAGGCACTGGTCTCTACATCTTTCATCATTTTATTTTATTCAATCCCCTTTTTACATCTGTTAACTAAACATATTAGGATTTAGTTTTTGGAATATTGCTATAAAATTTATACCAAATTTTATTTTATTTGTCCACTTCCATCTGCCATCATGGAAAAATCACTGCAAGAGAGATCATAAGTATAGTTTTCCCAATTCATATATTTACACCCGCCTAGGTCTAGCAGCACCTAAAGAGTAGAAAGGTTAAAACCATTTGGCTTTGTCTGTTACCCTAAAATGTACCAAGAGATTGGCAACCTCTTGAGGTATTCTTACCTATGTTTTTGAGAGCTAACAAATTGATGACTCTACTAGGGATTAACTTAGAATCTGTTCATTAATCATAGAGTCAGAAACCTTGTACAGACTCCGCTGGGAATAGTAAAAAACAAATATTTTCTCACTTTTAAGAAAGTGAGTGGCGAATCTTATAAAACATTGCACCATGAATGGAAGAAGATCTCAATATAGGGGAGGTCATACTAGAGCCCCTGTTGGTAGTAGTAAGTGGACACACAAGGATGATAGGGTTGATAAGGGTAAAAGGATAAATGAGGACATGTGCATGATGAACAAAGACAAATCATCAATACCGCATTGTGAAACAAATGACCGTTATGATACATGGATAGATAATTCAAGTGCAGAGCCTTGTACCTCAGAAGATCAAAGAAATCATTTTTACAATCCTTAGAAATAGGCTGAACGAATTAGAAATCAACAAGAATATGATCTAAAAATGTAGGGTGATCAAAATGAACTTATTGATCATGAATCTCCTCAAGAAAATTATGAATATTTAACCTATGAAGAAGTTAAAGCACAGTTTGAATCTCAGAAAAAGGAGAGGGAAGAATAGGAGAAATCCTAGATGATACAAGCAATGAGAGAATTCAAATTGCAGAAGGCTCAGAACATTACTAAGACAACCAGTTGCCCCCCAAAGTATTTACCACCTCATAAGCAGGGTAATCATGGTGCAGGGCCTTCTAATCCACCAAAGGTTCCTCACCATCAAGTAGGGAATCAATATAGATAGCCAAATCATCCACACCATATTCCCACACAATATACATAGCCACCTCATAATCAGCATTATGTACCAAATCATCATACACAATTCAATAATCCGATGTACCAATATCAGTATCCACCTAACCCCACCCTCACCAGTATACAACAATGATTAGACAGTTTGATTTAGCAGGGTTTCAATTATACCCTTACCCTATGGATCACTGTTGGAGAGGTTTGGTGCCTAAGTTTATAGGGAGTAGTGCAATTTCTACTGAAGACCATTTATGGAGTTTCAATGCCTTCATTCAATATTTGGATGTACCTTATGAAGATTTACATATGAGGTTATTCACGATGTCACTTACTAAAGAAGCCAGAGATTGGTTCAATAGCTTAACAAAAGCCTCTATTGATTCTCTCCAAATATTTCAGGACCCAGTCCTCGAGCAATATGGGAATCAAAGTGCACCTGATGCTGCTCTTCATGAATTGATGTGAATTCAAAAAAATTAGAATGACTCAATTTATGATTTCAACAAAAGATTCAATAAACTACAGAATAAAATACCTCCCAGATCAAAATTTCTAGACTATGTGGCATTGAGTGTTTATTTGAATGTGTTTGATCCTAAAACAGGGTATGAATTGAGAAATAGGTTCCCAAGAGATTTCGATGAATCCCAGAAGACATCATTAACAATTGAAAACAATAGGAGAGCTGCTGGGATAATTGATAAAAGAGACAACCCTAGGGCTCCCCAACAAACCAATGATTATCAATACAAACAAGAGAACACATACATAAATGAAAGGCCAAGGTTACATGACATGCCTTATAACAAAAACTAGAAAGATGGAAAACCTATAACAGATAGGCCTAGAAACAAAGAAACTCCTGATCCACTGAGGAAGAAGGGAACCTATATGGTAAATAACAATTATTTCTGTGAAGTTTGTGATAAGCCACATTCCCCAGATTATTATGTTGTAGCCCAAAGAATGCAAGAAGAAGGAATGTTGATGGGAAACAGTGGAGAAGATCACACAGTGTATTTGACTACAAATAATTTTCACCATGTTGAAGAGAGGTACTCATCTTCAGAGGATGAAGGTTATGAGTATGATGTTTCAAATCAAAAATACAATGTCCACATGGCTGAACAGCAGATCCTTTCTAATTCTGAAGAAGATTATACAGAGAAACATTATGTTGAAATACCTACTCAATGTAGTATGAGGAAACTTACTGAAGAGGAGATAGAGAGATTAATTGTTGCTATAGTTGAAGAAGCAAAGAGTAAGTACTGGTTGAGAAATAGGACAATAAATGAGAAGGAAGGTGTCCCCAGGGGAATCTTTATGAAATAGCAAAAGGTGACACAAGGAACTATGAAAAATGATGAAAATAAACAACATGATAAAAGTGAATAGAAGCCTATCCAAAAGGAGGAAGTGAAGGAATTTGACAAAGAAATGCAAAAGCCTGATCAACGAATTAAAGGAGAAAAGGGGGAAAACAAAGGAGAAACGTCATAACAAAATAAAATGGTTAAGGTAGAGGGTTCTTCCTATGACTTCACTCAGGCTTTATCTCAGGTAAAGATGTATGTTCCACTACTTGAGATGATGAAAATTAAGGAATACAGAGACAGTGCAGTTCAATTAATAACAAATGGGAATGACAAGCATATAAATTCTTAAAGCAAGATGGCCACTAAAAATATTAATAAGCAAGAGAAAATGAATATCCCAGAAGTGTGCCTTAGTAATGCATTATTAAATCCCCCACAAATTGATCCTTTTTTCACTACATTACTCATAAATAACAAACTGCTAAGGAATTGCATGATAGACTCTAGTGCTGCTATAAATATCATGCCAGTAGGAGTTATGAAACAGCTTGGCATGTGGGTGGATACCAATGGAGGTAAGTGTTATGCAATGGATAATCAACCTATTCCTGTGGTGGGTATAATGAATGATGTTGAAGTCAAGCTAGCTGCTTATCCTCAGGTGGCCTATAATATTGATATAATAGTAATTGACACCCCTCCTCAGTTTGGGATGCTTCTATCAAGACAGTGGATAGTCGTGGTTGGTGAAAATGTCTAGTTTGATCTCTCTTATGCAACAATTCCAATAAATGGTCAGGAAGTGAAGTTATACAGGGAGCCAAGGATGAACCAGGTTGTTGACTGTGTACCACAAGATCAAATCAATTGTTTTTGTGATGTCGATCTTTGGAGTTTTAAGATAGAACCATCCCAGCCATAATTAGTCAATGCTGACCCAATTGAAAAGCATGTGACACAAAATTGCAATGGTGTGTGGAAAATGTATTTTGATGGATCATGCAACTAAGAGGGTAATGGAGCAGGGATAGTGTTTGTTTCACCTAAAGGTATTACATTTAAGTATTCATTCCTATTAACATTTGAATGTACAAACAATGTGGTGGAATATGAAGCTTTATTGACAGGTTTGAACATAGCTATGAAACATAAAATCAAGTTGCTAGCTGTTCTAGGGGATTTTGAGTTGGTTGTTTCACAAGTTAAGTCCAAGTATGCAGCAAAACATAAAAGACTAAAACAATACAAGAATGTTGTATGGGACACAATTGAGTTGTTTGGGATGCTTCTATCAAGACAGTGGACAGCCGCGGTTGGTGGAAATGTCTAGTTTGATCTCTCTTATGCGACAATTCTGGTAAATGGTCAGGAAGTGAAGTTATATAGGGAGCCAAGGATGAACTAGGTTGTTGACTGTGTACCACAAGATCAAATCAATTTTTTTTGTGATGTCGATCTTTGGAGTTTTAAGATAGAACTAGCCCAGCCAGAATTAGTCAATGCTGACCCAATTGAAAAGCATGTGGCACAAAATTGAAATGGTGTGTGGAAAATATATTTTGATGGAGCATGCAGCCAAGAGGGTAATGGAGTAGGGATAGTGTTTGTTTCACCTGAAGGTATTATATTTAAGTATTAATTCTTGTTAACATTTGAATGTACAAACAATGTGGCAGAATATGAAGCTTTATTGACAGGTTTGAACATAGCTATGAAACATACAATCAAGTTGTTGGCTATTCTAGGGGATTCTAAGTTGGTTGTTTCACAAGTTAAGTCCAAGTATGCAGCAAAACATAAAATATTGAAACAATACAAGAATGATGTATGGGACACAATTGAGTTGTTTGATGCCTTCTCAATTGAGTGGATTGATAGGTCAAAAAACATAATGGCAGACTTTATAGCAAATGTGGCACTGAAAAGAGATGACATTACATTGGCTGGAGTATCACAAATTGAGTTCAAGACAAGGCCTGATGTGCTTGATAACATATATAGTTGGCAAGTCTTTAATGATGATACTGACCTTTTGAAATTCCTCCATTGTATAGATCAATATGAAGTCCAATAGACTAACTTCAACACCTTTGTTGAAGAAGTGGATGGGAAGCAAACAGTATTTGGGAAGGAGATCTTACAGCTGAAAACAAATAAGCTTCCTAAAGGCTTAGTGGCATTGGAGAGGGTGTATGATGGAAATTATCGGTCCCTCATGAAGCAAACACCAATCAAAATGGAAAATATCGAAGAGATTAACTTAGGAACTGAAATTGCACCAAGAAATGTGTACATAGGGAAGAAGATAAGCCCTACAATTAGAAGAATGCTGAGAGAGTTGCTAAGAAAATATAAATATGTGTTTGCTTAGTCTTATGAAGATCTAAAAGCATATAGGGAGGACTTGTTTCAGCATGAAATACCATTCAAGCCAGATGCTAAGACATTTAGACAAAAGCAAAGATCCATAAATCCAACATTGGAGCCTAAAATGCAAGAAGAATTGGCAAAGCTCAGAGATGGGGGAATCATTAAACCAATCATGCACTCAATGTGGGTCTCAAATTTGGTTCCTATAAGGAAGAAAAATGGAGATATCAGACTATGTGTAGATTTCAAAAATCTAAACATGGCCACCCTCAAAGATAATTATCCTCTACCCAATATGGAGGCTATATTGCATAAGGTAACAAAGTGCGAATTGTTGTCTATGATGGATGGGTTCTAAGGCTATAACCAAGTTAAAGTCAAAGAATCTGAACTATACAAGATGACTTTTACAACTCCTTGGGGGACATATGTATACATGAGAATTCCATTTGGTCTTACAAACATAGGAGAAACCTTCCAAAGAGCTATGGATATAGCATTTGCAGATTTGATCAATGCTATCATGGTGGTGTATCAGGATGACCTCACTGCTTACTCAAAGAAGGCTGAAGATTATGTACAACATCTGGAGAAGGTATTTATTAAATCCTTAGAATATGGTATTAGCTTGAACCCTAAGAAGTGTCATTTTGTAGTCACAAAGGGTAAGCTCTTGGGACATATTGTTTCAAAAGAAGGGATTAAGATAGATCCTAAGAGGGTTGAGGCCATTGATAAAATTCTTGTCCCTAAAACTATCAAGGCTATACAATCATTCTTGGGACAGATCAACTTTGTCAAGAGATTTGTTTCTAACTTTGTTGAGATCATTAAACCCATATAAAAAATGTTGAAGAAAGGATAAAAAATAGAATGGACTGCAGAGGCTTTGGAATCTTTTATATTGATCAAAAGGGCCATCAAGGAAACTCTTGTCCTTAAGTCTTTGGATTTTGCAAATCCTTTTTAGATATTTTCATTCACCTCAATGCACACTATTGCTGCTATTATGCTATAGAACAATGAGGATGGTAATGAACAGCCTATGTCTTTCTTCAGTAAGTCATTATAGGGGTTTGAATTAAAGTACGATATAATGGAGAAACAAGCATTTGCATTAGTGAAAGCTACAAAAGCTTTCAGGCCATATCTTGTTGGAGCAAAGGTGATTGCCTATGTCCCTCACACAGCTGTCAAGGATATTCTGACACAGTTTGAAGTAACAGGAAAAAGATGTAGATGGATTAACAAAATCCAAGAGTTTGACATGGAGATACAAATTACTAAACTAGTAAGAGGTCAGGGCTTGGCTAAGTTAATGGTAGAAGCGAACATTGAAGCAAATCAAATTTTCAATGTAGAAAATTAAGAGACTGCAATTGTGAGCATTGAGCATACTCCATGGTATGCAGATATCATGCATTACCTTAAATACATGAAGTGTCCAGAGGGATTGAGTGACAGCCAGAAAAGAACTATGAAGTTGCAAGCATCTAAGTATGTCTTCATGGATGGAGATTTGTTTTGGAAGAATAGGGATGGTATACTATTGTTATGTCTGGATGAATCACAAGCCAGGCATGTCTTAAGTGAAATGCATGAAGGGGTTTGTGGAGGACATTACTCAGCAAAGAAAACTGCGCATAAAATTATCAAGGTAGGTTATTACTGGCCTAAGGTTTTTAATGACTCTTTTACATATGTAAGAAAATGTGAATCCTACCAGAAATTCTCTGGAAAACTAAAGTATTAGGGAGCTTTGCCACTTCGACCCTTGCAGGATGATGCCCCTTTTCATCAATGGGGAATTGATTTCATTAGAAAGATACAAGAAAAATTGAGTGGAGGACATAAATGGATACTTGTGGCCACTTATTATTTTACCTAATGGGTAGAAGCAGTCCCAACTAAATAGGCTACAAGTAAAGTTGTAACAAATTTCTTAATGGATAACATCATTACCAGATTTGGTACACCACTAAGGATAATCACGAACAATGGGATGTGTTTCAGATCAGATGAATTCAGAAACTTTTGTAGCACATATGGAATTACCATTTCTTATGTAGCCCCTTACCATCCACAAGCTAATGGTCAAGTAGAGTCTAGCAATAAAAGTCTTCTAAAGATTATAAGGAGGACATTAGGTCAGAACAAGAAAGCTTGGGATTCAAAATTGAAATTGGTTGTTTGGGCTTATAGGATTACTGTAAAAAGGGCAATTGGAAAATTCTCATTTGAATTGGTGTATGGAACACAAGCCGGGATGCCTTTACAGAATTTGTTACCAGTCTACAAGTTTTTCCTTTAAGAATATTTGGATATTCCGAAACCTATGGAGGAGAGAATGGAGCAACTAGCTGAACTTGATGAAATAAGGAGAGTTTCCCAAAATAAAAACATAAAGTTATAGACACAGATGAAGTATCTATTTGATAAAAAGGAAAAAGATAGAAAATTTGAGGAAAATGATTTGGTACTAGTGTGGAACGCAAGATGTCAGGAGAAGGGCAAGCATGGGAAATTTGAAGCCTTGTGGCTAGGACCTTTTGTGGTTGTTGGAAAGAAAGGTGAATATTCATATTATCTCCAGAATATGGCTGGTGAAGATCAGGAGTTGCCTGTACATGGGAAATTTCTGAAACTTTTTTTCTCTTGAGCAATACAGAGGATTAAGGGTTGCTAGTGCATGGAAAATTCTTAACAATCCTCTCAAAATTCTATCTTCCATGCACATTAGTCTAGGAAATAAAAGGAACATGAATTGATAGTACATGGACAATCCTGGTTCTCCTTCCTTCTAAATTTTTTCCATGTACAGTAGTTTAGGGTCATATTCATTTCCATTGCCTTTCATTTCATCATGCTCACATGATCCATCACCTTGAGTTTGGTCTTCTCACCTAGAAAATATGGATCCTTGCAATGATCTTACAATCATTCATCCATAGACAAAGCCACTGTTAGAAATATAAAATTTTGAAATTTTTTATAGTTAATGAGTCTATAATATAGTCCTCACCATAAGGACAAATTTCTCTCTTCACAATATTTTTTCCCATATTTTTCCGTATGGCCCCATAAAATCCTTCGAGTCATGAATATTTCACCATATTACCCATATCGATAGGATAGGGTGAGGGTCTCCCTGATCCATTTGGCATTATTACTAATGTATATCTTGGTAGCCTATCGGTAGGATATATTTTATTGTCTCAGCGACAGAAGAATCATATCGGCATGAGAATTGTTATCAAAATGAGTCATAGTGAATTCATATGTCTCACCGACCAACACATGGAATGATGTATCAACCAAACTAAAAGAAACTAGAGTAAGGTCTTACCAAAAGCATTGGGTCTTGTCGATAAAGCGCAAAGGGATTCCATCATAAGACTATCGGGATGAGGTCACATAGTCTTTCCGACTCAAATGTCACATCGATAGAGATATGCATTGGTGAGAGAAAAGGTCATCGGCATGAGTTCCACCGAATATGAAAGTTACACCGATGAAATACTTCAGGGAGAGTCTAACTGAGTAGAATATATTGGAGAAACAGGTTTGGCGAGACAATTGGCATCGGTATGAGTCTTATCAGATTTTCAAAGTCACGCTGAGTTGTGGTTTCATCGGCGAAAGTATGATTATGTCTTAGCGACCAAAAAGTCACTATGGGGTGTCTCTCAGTAAGACACAATGAAGTCTATGAAACATCTCCCCAACTCGGAATTGTCATAGTGATATACAAAACTGAATCGATAGCCATCGGTGAGATTCCAAATGTCGATGAGACCACAAGATGTCTTACCGAAAGGTTTAATGAATGTTGCAAAAGGATTTCACCCCAGATTTGAAAATTTCTCACTGACAAGACATTTGACACTACAGTATGAGTTTCAAATAAGTTTTCATTTGTGCTTCAACTGACACATTAATGGCGCGATGAAACATAACAAGGAGAATTTATTGAAGCATTTGTGTTGAATTGACAGTAGAAGAATTGGCAAGGTGGATGAAGAACCAGGGCATTCTTCCAGTCTAAATATTTTGAGCAAAATACAGTAAGTGATTGCACCTTAGCTCATCAGATTTTAACTTTTGTATCTTTGAAGAATGGAGTCCCCTAACTCTAGAAAAGTTAAAAGTAGGAAACATAGTGAAGGTACTCAAACAAAGGGGAAGAAATAGAAAACCGAAGGGGAACATGAGGGAACAGAATGAAGATTGAATCAGGACCTCATCGACCAATTGCTTGGTTCTGGGCCTAAGGCTAGAAGATCAACATAGCTTAGGGAAAAATTGGACAAACTAGATGATAAATGCAAGTTTATTGGAGACGTTCAGACTCAAACAAGGGGATATGAATTTTTCAATTTCCATTATCATCGAAGAAATCGTTTTGAACCAGTTGCAATCCATGGAAGCTGAATGTGGGAAAACTGGTGTGCCCTAACGTATTCGTAAATGCAGAATTGGTAAAATTGCTAGCTGATCATTATAACCCGAAACACAAAGCTATATGTGACCCATCTGGAAAGCCACAAATACATTTTTCAAAAGAGGCATTAGGTGAGGTTTTTAATTTGGAAGGGTTTTGCAATGAAGAAATCATATATGAAGAATTGGAGGAGTTCTCGAGAAGGGACACTATTTACAAGGGTTGGAGGCTGCCAATTCATAGGGTTAAGCAGGATTGCAAACCAGTTCCTCTACAGGATAGTGAGGGGCCCCCTTATCATGTGGACTTGTTTGAACCCTATATGAAATAAACTTACTTCTCAGTGTGCCAGGTATTAGGAATGGATGCCTGGAATATATGTCAATTGTGCCAATGATTATCACAACAGATATCCAGTACCACAATTCTAGGCCATTTTACTATGCCTCATACATTTTTAAGGGACTTGATTTAGGATTGATGGCTATAAAACATGAATCATCTACCTTTCATCTCAGGCATTATTCATTGTTGATGCATCTGGTACTCTACTTTGGACAAGAGTTGGGAGTATGGCCTCTGGAGGTGAGGATTTCTTAGTTTAATAAAGATGGTGAAAGATTACCAGTTCAATTGTGGACTATTGATTGGGATAGCAGGTTTACCAATGCTAGTTTCATTCATTTTGAAGAATATTTTGTTAAAACGTTGTATAGATTGTACAATTATCCTTGTAATTATTCATTATCTGATGAGATAAAGAGATTTCTTCAGCCAAAAGATTTCAATGGGCCAATTGATCATAATTGGGGAGATTGGTATTGCTTGGAGGGAGCTACTATGATTAGATTTTATGGGTTTGAGGATGCCCCTTTCATTTTTCCACAAATGGTCCCAAACAGAATTACATACTTGGAGATTGTCAGACAGATAGATTACTGCAGTGTAATGAATTTCAGCTCTTTTGGGAAGCAGGCTTTTATGCCTAGTACATTATGTTTTGGTGATTTTACTGTGTTGGACAAAGAAAGATATAATTTGATCCTTGACAAATTGCTTCAATTCAATATGAAGAGAGGACCACCCAGAAAGAACTTTGACCTAGAAGGGTATATCAATTCTGCTAAAATGAAGATAAACTTTGGAGGGTATCAGCATGTGCCATATCCCTTTGATGATATGATTCAAAATCTGGAAGAAGAAGCTGAAATGGTGGTTGAAAGATATAATCAAGGACTACAGGATACAGAGCAATTGTCTTCTGGGGAAGAGACACCGAAGGATAATGTGCCACAGGGCCAACTAGGAAAGGTTTCCAGATTGAGAACTCAAGGTTATGTTTGCCGAACCAAAGAATTGAGTGTTGAAGAAAGTGGAGAAGCAGATGTAAGGAATATTGAGTACAGATCATTTGTTTCAAATGATGAGTTCATAAATTCCCCAGAATTAAAAACATTTTTGTATAAACAGAAAGGAAAGGAAATAAGGGAAAAGGTTGATGATGTTACTATAGGAAATGAAGAGCAATTGTTGAACCAATTGAGAAAATGTGTGGATGAGGAGATGACAGGTATGACCCCTGAAAAGGGGAGGAAAATGCTGGTGTCATGATCTTTCCCAGGCTTGATCTTAATTCTGCACTTGTCTTTGATAGTTTCTTAAGGGACATCAATGCTACACACGAGCTTGACAAAGAAAAGGTAACTGTATGAACCCCAACCTTGGTACCTGCAAAAGAAAGAGAATAAACACCTCAAGTTAGATATTGCAAGCCAAAACAAGGATTCCCCACAAAATCCATTTACAATGTCAAACTAGGAAAGAAAATAGTGAAGAACACAATGAAAATGACAAAACAAAGATTAAATCCTAATTAGATGTGCAAACTCATGATCCCATGGGGGAATTGGTGCCAATTTGATGTGAAAATTGGCCCTTTCCCAATTCCTAAGATGCAAGCTTCGAATGTTGAAAATTTTGATCCACTTTGTTGATGAAGAATGAAGACTCCAAGCCAAAAATCTGCAAAAAACCTAGCTATGACTCAATGATAATGGATAAAATTCAAGAGATATTTGAGCATGGTAACTTTGCTTGGATTGTGGATGATCAAATGAGGATATGAGCATTTCATTTATAGATTTTCAAGATGGATGAATGTCCAAATTTGAGCAATGTGGGACTAACATTCATCCAATGATATGATGCCACTTGTCAAGCTATGAATGGATGATGGATGTGCAAGATTTGGGGTTTGTGCCAATAAATTCATAATATTTGAATTTCAAATTTGTTGAAATGACATGCAAGAGGGAAGGGAAAATGCAATAAATGCCACTTGGCTCAAGGCAAAGGACATGTAAGAGATTTTAAATGCCTTGTTGGATGTACAAGTTGACTTGGAATTTTGAATTCAAATTGAGAGAATATTCCAAAAGATGCCTTGTGAGGAAAATAGGGATTTAATAAATGAATTAAATCTATTTTCATGTGCAACTTGCATTATCTAGAGGATGTGACATGAGATGAGGTTAAATTAATCAAGATCTAATCAATTTAATAGGAGAGGTTAGATGATGTGACCCATTTGACTCAAATTTATGGATTTATTTAAATCAAATAAGAGAGGAATATGATAAGAGGCTAATTAAATAAGAATTTTGATTTATTTAATTAAAATGGATGGTGTTAGATTAAATCAAATAAGGTTTTAATTTATTTAATTTAATGGACAGACTTTAGAGATTTAATCAAATAAATTGGTTATTTAATTAAATAGAGATAATTAGATCAGATGAATTGATTTAATTAACAAAAGAGATTGACTTGATTAGATAAAATGATTTATTTATTCAAGAGTGGAATATTGATGAATTTAATCAGATAGGGGAATTTGATTAAATGATTAGACCGAGGGATGATTTAGGAAGCAACGATGTTAGAAAGTCAGGATCAGATGCACAATGTCAATCAGTATATTTTACGTGTCTACATTTTTCCCCTCTTTGAAGTAATTCACTCATTGCGTTGGTTCAAAGAATAACTGATCTCGATGAAAGCCAAAAAAATTTGATATTTTAAAAACTTGCCCCAATGCTGCCTGACAGAAGAGAATATGCTAATATAATGCCCCCTCGAGAGATTGGACGAAAATTTTAATTTTTTGGGTGATCTCGCGAAAAAAAGGCAAAGTACTCGACAAGTTCGAAAGGTGTCTGGGAGGTTAAAAAGGTGTCAAAATGCAATAAAATGATGAAAAACAAGCCTCAAACGGACAAAAACAGGTTCGGGGGTCCAAAACCCTAGCAGGACAGCCATTTAGGGCTAAAAAACCCTAATTTTCAGGCTTAAAAGGGGCCCAATGTGTCATTTTCAAGTCATTTTCACACACCTCCGCTAGAAAACTTGAGATTCGAGCTCTGAATCTCTACCAATATGGCGCAACGACCACTTCCCCTACAGATGTCAGACCAAGTTCAGAACTACCAGCGGCCACCTGGCATCGGGGCACCGATATAGGACCCTTACTGAAGCTTCGTCTTTTCATTTAATGCATTAATTACTACTTTAAAAGGGGAGCTCACCTCCAGCGGCGCTACATAGCACCGCTCGGCATTTAAACTACACCGTGCTAGGCCATTTTGTGCCACAACAGTGCTATTTAGCGTCGTAGCAGTGCAATTTAGAGTTTAGAAACTCCGACGCTGGGCTCGAGCTTGGTGGACCAGTTTGGATAAAGTGCACTGTGGCGACACCCTTTTCACCCAAATTGTGATGCTGGGAGGGAAAGTGCGCCGTGATGGCACACTTTTGGCCTTTTTTTGGCTCGAGCGTCGGAGTTTGAGTAAAATCAAACTACAACGCCATCACAAACTACGCCGTTGGGGACGAGCTTGGAGCGTTCGATTAGGAATTTTTCAAAAAATTTAACATGGTGACTTTCCTTGATGCAGGATGGGCCGAGGGAGCTCTACTCTCAGGAGCACCAGTCGCGAGATTTGGCTAGCGTCCTATGGGACTTGAGTGACATGGACCATGATTGATTGGGAGCTACATGATTATGGCATATTGCGTACGTGGTGCCCGTGCGCACTCACTTAGGGATGTTATCAACGCTGGCTAAGAGATGGCACAACGAGACATCATCATTTCATCTTCCCACTGGTGAGGCCACCATCACTCTAGAGGATGTTTGGCACATTTTATGATTGCCTACTCATGGCTGATGGGCGATCTATGATATGGACAAGGGACACGAGTCCTGCATCAAAGTCCTCGCCACACGAGATATTATCTACTGTGAGGGTCAGATTGAGTTAGAGAGATACATGGTCATCACACCTCTCTTCCGTTGGGTGGTCATAGCGATCATTTCAGGTCTTGATGCCCCAGACAGATGAGGGTGATACTTCAGTCCCAGATGGGGGTATTGCTGGGAGCGGATGGTTCGAGAGAGGCCAGTTCATTTCGCATGGGGGCCTATACTTCTCACCTCACTCTACAAAGATTTGCACGAGTATGTTTATATGGACGACAGAGTGCTGGGGGCTGGAGTGACACTACTTCATGTCTGGGCATGGGAGCACATTTTTGTGTTACGTCCACGCGTCATTCCAGTTCTAATGGGTACAAAGGATTCCATCATGGCATGGTACAGAGGCGGTGTGTCCTTCACACACACTAGTGAGCATGGGATCCCTTACTGGAGGCGGCTCCTAGACGAGATGCTTGTCTTTACTTGGTGTACATACCTTTGTTGGCCCGGATGGGCCGACGATGCCGCTCAACTCTTTTATTTCCACAAGGATCACTATATGTAGGGGCGGGAGCACATGATGATTGAGAGGTACCTACCCGAGCACATGCAATGTCAGTTCGGAGAGCCGCAGAATCGGCCAGATGACGGCTATGTAGTCATCTTTGCACGCAGCATAACATAGGTGTCATGGGGACATGGTATTCCTACCTCTGAGGCAGTTGATAGGTAGCCCGTCTGTGGGCTTATGATCAGAGCTTGGCAGATCCAGGGACCACACAGGCCTACAAAGATTGGTTCAAACCTCCTATTCAGTTGACCATTCCAGGTGAGGATCCAGAGGTGCGCAGGGTCAGAGGTAGAGGGAGAGGAAGAGGGTGAGGACCGAGGGTCGAGATTCAACAGGATCCATAGGGTGTGCCCCCAGTTCTGCCAGGTCAGGGAGATGTCCATATGCAAGATTAGCAGTAGGAGCCGCCAGTTCCACCACCATGAGTTGAGGGTGAGGATTAGGTTCACGTGCAGCCACGGGTACAACCGCAGGGACAGGCAAAAAATTGGGATGCACTGATTGCACAACTGCAGGCCCAAGTTCAGTCGTTGACAGTGGAGAGAGACCAGGCGAGAGCTAAGAGAGAGTAACTTAGAGTAGAGAGGGACCAGGTTGTGCAGCAGAGATAGGTTGCAGAGCTACATGCAACCACTGAGCTAGGCCGCAAGCAGCAGATCGAGAGTATGATAGCCTCCTCCTCCCAAGGTACAGTGCCAGTACAATCCTACATGAATGTGATCTGAGAGATAGAGTACTATCGTCGGGCTTACCATGACATTGTACCTAGAGTAGATTGAGTCCCAGAGTATTTAGAGCAGGCTAGCCAGAGACCACCAGAGGGTCACGGTGACAAGGGTGAGGGTAGCATTCACAAAGATCGGGCTTGATCCAGATGATACATTTTTTTGTGCCTTATGGGCTCATTTTTGATAACCCAATGGGTATTTTGTATAGATTGACATATATGTGTACAGTGATCTAATTTATTCTTTGTACTATGACAGTGACATGATTGATGATATATATGAGCCGATTTTGATGCGATGAAATGTGTAATTTGTATCCATGCATGTGTGATTCTACTTCTATATGTTATGCATACCTTTATTTCTAATGATGTTTACGCAATGATTATGACTAACATATCTATATTATGTTAACCTATGATATGATGTGCAATTATCTATATGATGATATATTTTTTGCCAATGTGATATGCGATATGGATTTTAATATGTAAAATGATATGATTTATGGTATATGCAATGATGTGTGGAATATGCTTATATACGAGATGATTTATGGATGGATGTAATGGGATGGTTCAATGAGATGCTTAGAATAACAAATTTTATTATCCTAAACATAATTATTGATGATGTATGTAATGCAATGATATGTTCATGCAAAGTGATATGCTAATGCATAATGTGAACGTAATGCGATGAGATGATGTCATTTATGTTATGCAAGCATGTATGCCTAATGAATTGAATGCTTATATACCTATTGCTTATGATTATGCAAAAATGATTATGGAATGCTTTTGTTCATGCTATGTGATGATTTAGATGGTAATATGAAGTGGTTTGAAATGAAAATGAATTTTTATGCGATGATTGATATAATGCCATGAGATGCAATGACATGGATGCACTTATTTATAAAGCATGTTTATGATAACCTATTTATCATGATTAAAATGCAATGCACATGTTTCCTATATGATTTGTTTATGCCATATGCTAATGATTTGTGGATGCAAGATTGATGATGTGATGGTGATGATGATCAACTGTCATAGTACCTTGTTAGTGTGGTCAGTAAGAAAAGAAGAATTCATTTCAAGAAGACACAACATGATGCAAATGATAATGACGATGATGATGATTACATGCCGAGGAATTGGGATTTTCAAAGGACCAAATTTTCTTATGTTTGATAACACACGTGGTATGATGCATCAAGGTATAGAAAACTAGGATGACGTGATACTTAGTGTGATGGACTTTGACTCGACAATCAAATAGGAGCATTCTTGTTCACACCTGACATACAGAAACCTTGCTAGGATGCACTTCAGCAGTTTCAGGCACCTCGGGCCAAAACACGGAAAGGTAAAACTATCCCTGTAATAGTCAACAAGTTGCCCTAGATCTCTTCCATTCATACCTAACAAAGCAAGTATTTGCTGAGGTTATATTACAAGAATGTCCAACAAGCACAACAAATAAAAGATAACGATCATTGCCCCATTCCTATTTCTCTAAATCCTCTGTTTTTAGGATATCATTGAGACGTCCTTGGAATGAGCACAAAATAAGATAAGTCATAAGATAAAGACCAAGTAAACAAACAAACTAATGCTCTTCAATACCGTTAACGGAAAAAGGATGTGTTTTCTAAGGATGATAACTAAAACTTATTGCCAAAAGATAATGCCCATTGTAGTAAGGATTCATCCTTCGACATGTTAGTGGATGGCGGCACGTAATTTCATTTACCAAAAGTGTTTTAAGGGATGATTGATATGGGACCAATTTAGATGATGAGTTACCGATACTAAGAGATGACCAACTTGCTTACATACTGACTTAGACTTCAGACTTGACATTTGGAGTTTTACTTTTAACCTGCCAGACTTGTTTCTAACTGTTTCACCAAAGGTTGATGATGACGATCAGTTTATTGTGAGTGGTATTTATTGCGGGTGCAAGCGAGATGAGGTGGATGGGTTTTTTCAAATATTTGGATGTTTTTTATGTTTTTCAACATTTTTCTAGCTATTTTTGATATTTTTCAATATTTTTACAAATGTTTTAATTTTTTATTTTTCAAATGTTTTTGGGATTTTCTGAGATTTTGACCAAGAAACTAACCTAAAGACCTATCCTAAGGGCTTCGGGGGCTGATCAACAAATTAGCCTTTCCTATGTTATACACGCAGGGACCACGTAGTTTGACTGATGACTTGGCCGATTTATAGATGAAGATATACATGATGAAATGTCAACTTATTATGACGAACTCCTATAGGACTGACCTAAATGTCTCGAGGGATGATCAAAGATCAACCTTGCCTACGTTCAAGCTCAAAGATGACGTAGTTCGACTAGACGACTCTATTTTTTGACTTTTTGAATGACTTTTTGACCTGTTTTGGGATTTTGATATGTTTTGATGTTTTTGGATTTTCTGATCTTCTGATGTTTTTGGGTTTTTTGATTTTGAGGATTTTAAGAACATACACGAATCTGATCCGATAAAAATGTGTCCCAGCATGATGCAATAGACTACTCTGATAAAGGCAGGAGAAACTGACCTTGAGGATGGGCCAAGTAGTACTAGGAGGGATCACGATACGAAAACATGACCAAGCTATGGTCCGGATGTGAGTGGATGAGTGATGGATGGAGACCTGAATGCGATGGATGATGGAAGCGAAATGGATGGATGATGCAGAACAAACCACAAAGATCCCGGTGGATGGAAAGTGCTTATTTATGCAAGGCGCTTATTTGCCAGGTTTTCACCGAGGTACTTGTCCAAAGTTCCACCAAAGTGGTTTTCACTAGAGGACAATTTTTTGATCCTTTTTGTAATTCTTTTGGATTTTTTTCTTTTTTGATTTTTTTGTTGTCACCAAGACACCTGTTTTCCAAATTTTCGTTGAAGTAACCATTTTTTGAGGACTTTTTCTTATTTTTTGGATTTTTTGGTTCTATACCTTGAAAGATTTAGGCATAAAACTTTTTGAGATAGGAGTTATTCATTGGCTCCTACAGAGGTTCCCCTTCAGGTGTTGATAACTGATATGCCCCTGATTTGTAATTTGCTATTATGATGAAAAGTCCTAACCAATTAGGTTCAGATTTTCCTTTGCTGTTTGGATTTGGGACATTCTTTTGATTTTCTTTTAAGACCAATTCTCTGACTTGGAAAGTCCTGCTTCTAATTTTCTTATTGTAGCTCTGTTTGAGTATATTTTGATAGAATTGTAAATGATTTAAAGCATCTGTTTGTCTCTCATCCAATAACTCCAACTCATTTAGTCTTGATACCCAGTGCTCTTCATCTGTGATGAGGTTTTGTAGTGATATCCTGAGGGATGGGAGCTCGACCTCAATGGGGAGTACGACTTCTGATTCATAGACCAAGGAGAATGGGGTGGCGCCAGTGGGTGTGCGGATGTTGGTTTGATAAGCCCAGAGGGCGGGATTAAGCTGTAGATGCCAGTCATTACCTACGTCATTGACTGTTTTCTTGAGGATTTTGAGGGTGGTTTTATTTGTAGCTTCTGCCTAGCCATTGCCTTGGGGATAATATGAGGTGGAGAAGCGATGTTGGATTTTGAATTTCTCGCACAAGTTGCAAACCTCTTGGTTCTTGAATGGTGTCCAATTATCTGAGATAATGGCTTGTGGGACACCGTAATGACAAATGAGATAGTTCAAGATGAATTTTGAGATCTGCTTCTGAGTGATATACATCATGGGTATGGCTTCCACCCACTTTGTGACATTTTTAGGTGCAGTTATGATGAATTTGTGGCCATTGGATGAGGTGGGTGTGATTTTCCCAATGAGATTGAGTCCCCACTGTGAAAAGGGCCACGGTGTGACGATCGGGTTAAGCTCTTGAGCTGGAGCATGGATGAGGTCCCCATGTTGCTGACATTGTAAACACCTTCTAGCATGATCATGTGCTTCTCTTTCCATTGTGGGCCAATAATACCTCATCCTTAGCAGTTTCTTAGCGATGGTCATTCCACTCGAGTGGGAAGCACAGATGTCGTTGTGTACCTTAGTTAAAGCGGTTATTGCCTTATCAACATTTAAGCAACGTAGCAAGGTACCTTCTATGCTTCTATGGTATAAGGTATCACCTAGGATGACAAATCCGGATGCCCTTTTAATAAAGGTTCATTTTAGGTTTGATGGCAGGTCAGCAGGTATGATTCATATTCAAAGATATGTATAGATGTCATGGTACCAAGGATCACCTGGACCAACGATTTCACACACGAATTCTAATTTTGGTACCTCGAATGCAGGAACGAGAAGCTGCTCAATCAAGAATTCATATTTTGGAATGTTGTTGGGGATATTCAGCAAGGATCCAATTGTCGCCATCGCATCTGCTGCTCTGTTGTTGGTTCTAGGAATCTGCTCAAATGTTATTTCAATGAAAGAATCTTTAAGTGTCTCCACCAATTTCTTGTATGGAGTGAGCTTATCATCCTTGGTCTGATATTCATTATTGACTTGATTTATGATCAACTGAGAGTCTCCATAGACTTTGACAGCTATGATATTCCATTGCACTACTATCCTAAGACATATAGTCAAAGCCTCGTATTCCACGATGTTGTTAGTGCAAGGAAATGCCAATTTGTATGACCTTGGTGTAACTAAGGATTTCTTTTAGGTTTGGATTAGAGGTGTTAGCAGTAAATCAATGAATGACAGAGAAACACAAAGACCTATCGAGTACAAAGGAAATTAAACAATAAAACAGTTATACCTGTAAATCAAATTTTCCATGATTACCTCCATAGTACCTTCTACCTTGCTGGCTAATGTGTTGCCCTCAAATTGAATGTGCGAGCAATCGTTGATGAAGTCCTACACCAAGATTCGAAGGATTTGATCAAATATCTAATGCCTATACCTAAATGACTAAGAATGTCTATTCCTAAAGATGTCAAAACTCAATGAAATATGCTAACAATTGCTATGAAAAGTCTAAGTGTGCAAGTGCAAGAATGTATAATGTGAATGTGTAATATGTCAGTGTAATAAAAAAATAAGAGGAAAATGATATTTTATAGAAAATGCCATTTTGAGTGGACGGATGAGATTGACTTCTTACAAAGACCTAAAATCAGAGGTCCAGATTAAATCTAAGAATCCCTAATTAGGGTTAGGGAAAAATCATTAATCGAGCGGTCAAGATGTCATCTCAGAGAATCAAATCGGCGATGGTGAATAAATGAGGAAATTAATTCGAAAATAAAGATTTTAAAAAATGAAGATAAAGACTAGACTGAAGATCAGTTTTGGAAGGGTCAAGAACCTGCCAGATCACTTGATTCTTGGAGGAAAGTTATCAATTTGGAATTAAATTAATTCCAAATGTGAATTTTGTGAAATAATAAATAATCAATTTTTTGGATTATTTACCAAAATGAGCTAATAGTTAAGAATGAGATGACATTTTCAATAATTTTATTTATTTAAAATGAGAGGAATATTAGTTTAGGCAATTAAATAATTAAATTTAATTATTTAATTTAGCAAATAAGAATAATAATTAAATAAATTAATAAATTCATTTAATTATGACAATTAGTGACATTAAATAAATAAATAAAATTTATTTATTTAATAATCAGGAAGAATTAATTTATAACAATAATTAAACAAATTTAGAAATTTATTTAATTAGAGGGAGACTTAGACAATTAATGACGTATTTAATAAATAAATAGAATTTATTTATTTAATAATCATGAAGAATGAAAGGACATGAATTAATTAAATAATTATGAATTATTTAATCAATAATCGAATGTGGACCAAGGACATAATTAAATGTCGCCATTATGCTAGGACGAAAGTGGTAAAAATGAAGCTTGCAGGCCTAGGTCATTTTTAGGTGTCTACATTTTTCCCCTCTTTGTTATAATGTCACGTGTCACATTGTGACAAAGAAAATAAGTCAAATTCATGCCCTAGTGAAGGTATGGAGTATCAATGCCCCCTCGGGAAATTTTTTAAATTTTGGGTTGGCAGCAATAAAATTTGTAAAGGGTCCCGATAAGTCAATTCGATTACTAAAAAAATAATGGCACAGTCGGTTTTGGATTCTGACATGTTCAAGGCAGGTAACGGGGTGGTCAAAGTTGGTCAAATGAGCCTCCAATAATAACCCAGTTGACAAATGTCATTTTGAATTTATAAATAGGTTGACAAAGGGGTAAAAGTCAATTCATTTCCACTATTTACTTTGCGAATTTTGAGAGGTCAGAGCAAAAAGGACAGCAGCGAGGATGGTGATTCCAGTGACCAAGCATCACGGCGAGATCGTATGGACTTTCAAACAGCTAGAGGGCTCAAAGACAGTGGTATGTACCCCCATCCTCCTTTGTAATTCTTTTGTTTTGCGTGTCATAATCAGGTTTATAGGGTGAATAAAAAATGTGCCGCAATGCACATGCGTTCGTGTTCAACGCATTCGCCCTCGCATTCGACGCATTTGTTGCATCGCGACGCAAGTGCCATGCCAAATAAGAGGGGCTACAGTTTTGCACCGCATTTGCAAAAAATCATGACGCAAATGCCTTTCTGAGTTGCAATTTCCATTTAGAAAGCGGCAATCATAAATTTGTGACACATTCACCCGTTTCCGCCATGCAATCATGAGTATGCGATGCATTCGCGTTTATGAAACGCAAGTGTCAAACTTCGTGCCACAAGTGTGAACATGCGACGCACTTGAGCAACTAAACGACACAATTTCCATTTTGCAACGCATTTGAAATACGAAACAATGCAATTGATATTTTGCGACGCATTTGATTTTGACTTTGACCAGGGTTGATTTTGATGTTTTTGTAACTTTAAATGCTTTTGATAATACTAACAGTTTGTGAAAAAGGTACTGACAACTTGTTTGGCTTTGTTTAGAGGTAGCTTGCCCCAATTTGCACATGAGAGAGCAAACCGATGACATTTTGGTTTGCTGACCAGTTGAGCCCGCGAGAATGGTGTCGGTTGATGCGACTGGGTTTGTTCTATGTTGTTTATATGCCCGCCATTCAGGCGAATAGGGAACTATTGACTGTGCTATGTGAGGAGTGGTATTCAGAGACCTACTCCTTCCACCTGCCGATAGGTGAGGTGACCATCATGCTGGAGGATGTGTATCATATTTTGCGAGTGTCGATCCGAGGGGAGCGGATCATCTACGACCCTTGCCATGGCGAGCAGACTTTCTGAGCATACTATCAAGATGAGGGTGTAGGAGTGGGCATCCAGGGATATGAGATCCGGTGGGAGTTCATGGCAGAGCACTATGGTCGCTTTGATGCATTCCTTGCGACCTTGATTGGAGGTATTTTGATTCCTGACCATCGGGGACACAGATTCCCTATTGGCTAGGGAGACGTCTTGGTTGGGATGAGATGTGATAGGAAATTTTATGCCTAGGGCCCATGTCTACTGGGGGCACTCTATCATCAGTTGCACGATGTTGCTTACAAGAGGGCAGAGAGTATCTCCTACGGGACTACTCTGATGATGATTTGGGCTTGGGAGCACATAGCCATATTTTGTCCACCGATTGACAGACCATAATTGGCCGAGGGGATGCCCTATGCCTATTACTATGCAGGTGCTTTACAATAGACCCAGATGAGCGAGACCAATTGGTGGCAGCACATGATTGACATGATGGTGTCTTTTATCTGGAGACCGTACAGAGACTACGAGTAGTGGGATGATGAGGATGACCACCTGAGCCTTTGTAGATAGTACAAATATTTGATTGGGAGGACCATGTAGACCTCACTGATTATCGAGATGTATTTGCCACAGCATGTCCTTAGGCAGTTCAGAGAGCAACAGGGTGTACCTGCAGAGACAGCTGAGTATGCCCAGTCGTCCAGAGAGTATGCTTGGGGACCAGCCATTCCAGTGGCCTTCGTAGGGTAGCAGATTGATGGGCTAGGAGCCTAGGCATGGGGATGGAGGGGTGGAGTAGCCAATCCCGGGAGCACAACAGACTATGATTTATGGTGGAAGGCACACAAACCAGTGCCATTGATAGATCCAGATGGGCTAGCACTGGTGGATAGACGGTTAGTGATACCTCGTGTACCGAGGGCTAGGTGAGGTGGCAGGGGGAGAGATGGAGGCTGAGACAGAGGTAGGGATGGAGGCAGAGACGGAGGTTGGGGTGGAGACGGAGGTAGAGATGGAGACAGGGGTGGAGATGATGGCAGAGACGGCCGGAGGCGACGGTGGGATGGTCAGAGACAGGGCCAGAGGATGCGCCCACATGTGGCGAGGGTAGCATTAGATGCTATCCCTAAGGTCGGAGAGGAGGGGGAGAGAGAGGAGTAGCCCCGACATGAGGGAGAGGGTGAGGAGAGATGGGAGGAGGAGGTGGAGGTGGGGAGACAGGAGGAGGAGGCAGATGTGGAGAAACAAGAGGAGGACATGGCCAAGGAGGAGAGACATTCAGAGGATGTGGCCAAGGAGGAGAGACATGAGGAGGATGTGGCGATGGCAGAGGATGTGGTTGATGATGATGATGATGAGGATGATGCCATGGATGAGGCCGAGAGACTCCTCAGATTGCAAATGGTGGAGGGAGAGGAGGAGATATCATCCTCCTTGGGATTGCCCTAGAATGCCACGACAGATCAGAGGGTGGTTGATTTATAGTGGAGACTGGATGAGAGCATGGCCCATGTCAGATCATTACAATAAGAGTTAGAGCTAGCTCAGGTAGAGCGGGATCAGGCAGTGATCTGTCAGTAGGACTCGGCTCAGTGGTGTACACAGTTTGCGGCATTATGTACAGGGCCTGCAGGGGATATGGCTCATGAGTTGGCCAGGGTGAGCACAAGATTGGGACAGTACAGAACATTATATGAGCAGGTAGTGCCACCTGAGCGACAGGATCCTACCTTGTCATGGTCACAGACGAGGACAGGCAATGGCCATAGATCATGCTGTGTCAGTGGCAATAGGAGTCACATGAGTGTTGGAGGGTCTACCTCGACAGGGCACACATCAGGGCACAGGTCACATCACTCACGCCGGCACACCCCGAGTCACCATTCGAGCCATAGTCATGGGTCAACTAGTTCAGTGCAGAGGTTGGTATAGGGACAACCACCAGTGGTAGATCCTTCAGCTTCTCAGAGTCAGGCCGCAGTGACGTCACAGGTGTCTGTTACCATGGAGATGATGCCTTCATTCTCAGTTCCATTAGTGGCACAGGTAGAGGTTGCCATAGGTCCGCCTATCATTTCAGTGCCAGTTTCAGAGTTGCAGCCACCACATTCTTCACCATGAGGGGATGATGAGAGTCTACCCTAGGGGAATTTTTGCTATTATGGCATACTATGTATATATTATTGAGCCTGCGAGCTCCATTTTTGAGATATCTCTTGACTTTATCCTATGACATTGCACATTTTTGAGATGATATTTTATGATGATGTAGTTTTGATGCTGCCTACATGTGTATTATGTGATGCTCTTTGATTTAATGCATTATGATATATGTGATGTATGATGTTGATTTATGGTGTATCATGTATGTCCTATGATGCTTATTTATGATTTTAATGCCATGATGATGCAATGCTTACCTATATGAGATGATGATGATAATGATGTGTATAATGTATTTAGTAAATGTATGCAATGTTGATGATTATGTTAATGGAATGTTTATGATTATGTATATGATTTAATGCTATGGATGATGTATGTATGGACCTAATGCAATGTTTATATGATCCTTTTATGCACTTATGTTTTTGGATGTCACAGGATATCATCATGAGATGGATGAGAGAAGATGACCAGATGGAAGAGGAGAAGATGACCAGACCAAAGAAGAGAAGATGACCAAACCGAAGGAAATGCATGTTAATTCCTAGACTTTGATCAAATCTTTCAAAGCTTTACCATAGGGATTTAATATGTATTGCTCTTAATCATCATTGGGTAGAGTGTTGTAATGGCCAACAACACCATGATATGACATAGATCAAGGTGTGCAAGGTCATACCATCACATAAGACAAGCAGTCACAAACAAGGATGATCATGACGCATACTAAGAGTGTGATTTCCCTAGTCTTTTTGTCATAATCAACCACAAGCAGAAAAAGATAGAAAATTCATGAAACGTCGTTGCTTCTCTAAATCCTGTTTCTAAGATATCCTTGAGAAACTAGCAGCATGATTGTCGAAGTACAAAAATAGAGCCCTTACCATGATATGTCGCTGTTTTTCTAAATCCTAGAATCAGGACCTCGCTGAGAAACTAGTAGTCATGCGTGTCAATCGTCATGATACGTCCCTGCTTCTCTAAATCCTGCTTAGTGGGATCTCAATGAAAAACTAATAACATGATGAAAAACCAAAAGACAATTATCAAGTGTTTTCCAAGTGCGTATGGATATCCATTGTCAAAATGTCAGGTTTGATGATGATGAGATGCCAGAGTGTCAAAGTGTTGATGATGCTCAGAAGACAAATGTCTGAAGTTGCCAAATTCAAGGACACATCCTAAATAATGTTAATGTCATGAGGATTGATCCCTAAATGTCAAAAGGGATCCCTCAAAATGCCATGTGACGGTGATGATGATGATGCCTAGGAAGGACACATCCTGAGGCATAAATGACACAGTTGGTTCTTTAGAAGGACACATCTAAAAAATACTGATGTCGAGAGGAGTGATCCTTAGATGTCCAGAGGATCCCTCGAAATGTCGAATGACAGTGACGATGCCTAGGAAGGACACATCCTAAGGCATGAATGATAGAGGTTATCTTTTAGAAGGACACATCTAAAGGTTAACCAAGAGTTGACAGTTTGATAGGTTATGATGATTTGACTTGCTTTGACCGAGTTTGACTTGTGTTTGACTATATGCCAATATTGTCATGATGATATGATTGACCTGTTGATGAGATTATCATATTGAAATAATTGATTGCCATAATTTGTTTTTAGGAGTTTACCCATTTGGGAGTGATTCACTTTGTCTTGAAGATATTTTGGCGTGTGTGCTAGTGTAGTGCCATGAACTCTAATGGACTGACCTAGTACGGTCTCGGGGGCTCATCGACAGATGGCCTTGCCTACATCATACACTCAGAGACCTCGTAGTTCAATACAACCAATGACTTTGTATTGATGACCAAAGATTGTGCCATGATTTTATTTTGACAAACCTAAATGGACTAACCTAATGTCTCGTGGACTCAAATGTGAGTCTTGCCTACGTAGCAAATGTGCAGAGACAACGTAGTTTGGAAAAATGACAAAGACTAATTGCCATGACTAACTTTGACCAGAGATGACCCTATGTTTGCATTCTTCGAGCAGTCTGATGTTTTGATGTGGTTTTCTTCAGGACATTTTATGATGTTTTTAGGTCTTTCTTTAGGGCGTTTTGCGATGTTTTTGGTCTTTTTTGAGGACATTTTATGATGTTTTGGTCTTTTTTCCAGGACTTTTTGCCATGTTTTTGTCTTCTTCTTTTTTTCAAGACTTTTTGCCATGTTTTTGTCTTTTTTCAGGACTTTTTGGCATGTTTTTATCTTTTTTCAGGACTTTTTATGATGTTTTTGTCTTTTTTTAGGACTTTTTGCCTTGTTTTTGTCTTTTTTCAAGATTTTTTGCCATTTTCCGAAACCATGTGTGACATCCACTACAGTTGCATGATAAAAAATTTTCCCCCAGTTAGGTCCAAGACTTAGCCATTTTTAAGGGACATGGAGGGGATGCTGCTAGTGTACCAAATGGACAGTCGTCAGGACTTGATGTCAATAGTTTATCAACCATGACAGGTAGGGTGGAATGTGGTGACGATTTGCATGATAATGGCAAAAATACCTTTCATCCTAGGCCATGGCAGAAAAAGTGACAGTAGATGGCAGAGCAATGATTGATTACGCATGGTGCCTGTTTGCCAGGTTTTCACCATGGTACTTGTCCAAAGTGCCTATTTTCCAGGTTTTCACTATTGGATGAATCATTTCTCTTTACTATTTTTGTCCTTTTTCTCATTTTTTTGGTGTTGCGAAGATGCCTGTTTGCCAGGTTTTCATCAAGGAAACTATTTTTTTATCATTTTTCAATTTTTTTGTATTTTATGGTTTTCAGCTCAATCCCCTGATGCTATGCGTAGAACATTCAGAGATGTAAACTGTTGATGGGCTCTATTAGTTGTTCTCCATTTGGCATGGCTAGCTGATAAGCTCCAGAACAAAAAGAAGATATGATAATGTAGGGACCCAACCAGTTTGGTTCAAACTTTCCTGACTTTTCTCTGTCAGCTTGGTTCTTAGGGTTCTGCATGAGAACTAGGTCGCCAATGTCAAATTTCCTGACTATAACCTTCTTATTGTAGTTGCGACAAAGACGGTTCTAATATGCTTGAAGATGGTTCAGTGCATTTTTCCTTCTTTCTTCTAGCATTTCCAGCTCATGCAAGCGTGATTGTCTGTACTCTTCTTCATCAGTTAAACCCTTCAGGGAGACTCGTAACGAAGGAATTTCAACCTCAATGGGAAAGATGGCCTCAGTGCCAAAGACTAGGGAAAATGGAGTGGCTCGTGTAGGTGTACAAATGCTAGTTTGGTAATCCCACAGAGCAGGATTGAGTTGTATGTGTCAGTCACGGCCAGCATCGTTGACAATCTTTTTGAGGATTTTGACAATGGTTTTATTTGATGCCTCAGCTTGACCGTTTCCTTGTGGGTAGTATGGAGATGAAAAATGGAGTTGGATGTGAAATCGCTCACATAACTCCCGAACGCCTTGGTTTTTAAATGGACGTCTATTGTCAGTGATGATGGATTACGGAAGGCCATACCAGAAAATGATGTAGTTAAGAATGAATTTGGATATTTGCTTGCTGGTTATGTATGTCAAAGGGATGGATTTGATCCACTTCATAAAATACTCAGTGACAATGATGATAAATTTGTGGCTATTAGACGAGGTTGGATGAATCTTACCCACGAGGTCGAGTCCCCATTGAGCGAAGGGCCAAGGAGAAGTGATCAGCTGAAGTTCCTGTGCTAGAGCATGGATCAAATCACTGTGAATCTAACATTTGCGACAAGTCCTGACATATTCTATTGCATCATTTTCAATGGTCAGCCAATAATACCCAAGTCTCGTTACATTCTTGGCTAGAGTAGGACCACTCGAATGAGACCTGCATATATCATCGTGTACTTCGTGTAAGGTCATATGTGCTTCGTTGGTGTCGATACATCTAAGGAGGGTGTCATCAAAGCTACGGTGGTAAAGGGTGTCACTGACAATGGCATACCTTGTAGATTTTTGAATGAAGGACTTCCTTTGGTTATTGGACAAGTTCGGTGGAAGGGTTTGGGATTTTAGGTAGTCATAAATATCCTGATACCAGGGAGAGTTGGGACCAACAAGTTCACAAACCATCTCTAACTTTGGAATGTCATATGCAGGAACCAACAATTGCTCTATTAGAAACTCCAACTGAGGAAAATTGCTTGGTATGTCAAGGAGAGAGCATATTGTAGCCATAGCATCTGCCCCTTTGTTATGTGCTCTCAAAACTTATTCAAAGGTTACCATATGAAAGTATGTGTGGAAACTGTCAACATCCATTTGTAGGGCATCAAATTCTCGTATTTTGTGTCATAGTCATCATTAACCTAGTTGATGACAAGTTGAGAATATCCGTAGACATGTAGTGCTCTGATCTTCCATTTTATTGCCATTCTTAGTCCTGTAACTAATGCCTCATATTCTGCCAAATTGTTTGTGCATGGGAAAGCAATACAAAAAGACTTAGGAATGGAGTCTCCTTGTGGGGTGATGAACAGGATTCATGTCCCTGAGCCATTATTTATATGTGATCCGTCAAAGTAGAGTTGCCAAGGTGCCTTAGGTTCCGTATGGAATATCGACTCATCTGGAAAATCTACCACTAACGAGTGATCACTCTGCAAAGGTGCATCTGCCAACTGGTCTGCTATGGCTTGTCCTTTTATATCCTTTCTTTCGACATACTGAATGTCATATTCACTCAGAATCATGACCCATTTTTCCAGACTTCCTGTTAACGCTGCTCGACTTAACAAATATTTGAGTGAGTCAATCTTTGCTACTAGTTGTGTCTGATGACTCAACATGTAATGTCTTAGCTTTTGTGTTGCAAAGACCATGGCTAGGAAAGCTCATTCAATTGGTGTGTAGTTCAATTCATACCCGACCAATTTTCGACTGATGTAATATATAGCTCTTTCTTTTTCTTCTTAGTCATTTTGTGCTAGTAATGCCCCTAGTGCTGAACTAGTTGTCGAGATGTATAGGATCAATGGATTTCCATGAATGGGAGGCATGAGGACTGGCATTGATAGTAGGTAATCTTTGATTTTCTGAAAGGATTCTTGACATTTATCTATCCACACAAAGGGGATACCCTTGCGCAACAAATATTGGAATGGGTGACACTTGTCTGCCAATTGGGCTATGAAATGCCGAATAGATTGTACCCTGCCTTGTAGAGTTCTAAGTTCACTGATTCCTCTGGGTGGAGGCATGTCTATGATGGCTTTGAAATTTTTCGGATTGACCTCAATGCCTCTTCGAGAAACTATGTATCCCAAGAGTTTACCCAATGTGACCCCAAAAACACACTTTTTAGGATTTAGCCAGACTTTGTACTCTTCCAATCTCTTGAAAATTGCGTCTAGCCCCTTCAGATGATCTTTCCTGGTTATTGATTTGGCCAATAGGTCATCTACATAATCTTCCATTATTTTGTGCATCATGTCATGAAATATTGTTGTCATGGCTCTTTGATATGTGGCACCTGCATTTTTTAGACTGAATGGCATGACATTCCAACAGTATGTACCCCATGGGCAAGTAAATGTCATTTTGTGCTGGTCTTCAGGAGCAATGCGAATCTGATTATATCCAGAGAAACTATCCATGAGGGATAGCATCTCATATCCTACTGTGAGGTCAACTATGATATCAATGTTTGGCAAAGGAAAGTCATCCTTTGGACATGCTTTATTTAGGTCTCAAAAATCTGTACAAACACGGATCAACCCATTTGGCTTTGTTACTGGCACCAGGTTAGATATCCATTCGGTGTAGTCAATAGACCATATGAATCTGGCATCTAGCAATTTCTTTAACTCAGCTTTAACCAATAGAGCAACTTGAGGGTGCATTTTGTGTAACTTCTGCTTGACTGGTTTGGCATTAGGTAATAGTGGCAGATGGTGCAGAACCAGTTCTGGGTCCAATCCTGGCATGTCAACATAGGACCATGAAAAGTTGATTTTATGTTTTGCGAAGAATTTATGAAATTCTGATCTCTCTTCTTCAGTCAATGATGCAACAAAGAGGACCATTTTGGGATCTTCTACAATTGATATGTTATCCTCTATAGTGTCTTCAATAAGCATAGTTGATTTCTCCTGTTGCACGGGGAAAAAGTCCAGTCCTCCATCTTTGGGCGCCTCAGAGAGGTTTTCACCCACAGATACGTCCTTTGTTTTTACTATTTTATCGTCAAAAGGTTCCTTTCGATTTTCACCTAGAGACGTTTCATTTTTTATTTTATTTTTATTTTTACTTTTGCGACTAGAGGACGGAGCAGTCTCGCTGAAGTATGTCATGCAGTCTAAATCAATGGAAAATCCTGAATTGTGGTCCCCACTAGGTATGCCTTCACGTAATCCCATAAATTCTGCAATTGCCTCATCATTCTAGAATGTGTCTAGGACTGGCAGGCCTTGTTGGTCCTAATCGACTAGCTCAAGGTAAACTAAGGAAATTCCATCATCAATGTTGGTGAATTGAGGCATGGATGTGGAAAGCATGAAGACTGATTCAGTGATGTTGTAGATAATATTATCATCATCCAATTCTACATCAGACTCTATCCAATATTCCCCTTCACTAGTGTCATATTCATTGTCAAAATAAGGGGTGAAGGCCTTAGAGTCCTGGTTGTCAGTGTCGTCTGATACTTCAGATGGATTGGACTAAAGGGGTTCAGATGATGGGTGTTGTATGTCATGGGAAGTGGTAATGGGACTTTGACTATTTGGTGCCTATTCAATTTTAAATGTTTTCCAAAATCTTTGTTCAAAGGTCAGTTCCCCTGGTTCGAAAATAAAATCAAGACAATAGTCACTTAGGGATTGTTCTAAGCCAAATTCCCACTCTTGGGAGTCAGTTTTGGTGAGGGTTTCCTTAGTGGTCTTGATAGTTTTTGAAGCATGTACTCGATCACTTGAAAGTCCAATGGTACGTCGATCGCCATTATCGAGCGATCCAAACCCTAATCCAAGATACTTTGGAATTTGGAAAGGTTCTATGGGTTCCCTTCGGCTAGTTTTATTTCTTCCTAGGCCACTAGTACCATCGTAGCCTTTAGCCTTCATTATGTCATAACCCTTGCCATATTTTTGAATTGGTAATGGGGGTAGTGTGACAGTATCCTTATAGATCCATCATGTGATGTCAGCAAGGTCTTCATTACTCATGTCTCCCCACTTGATAAAAATTGTTTTCGATAGAACTTTGAAAGTTTCCCTGGGTTCCATTTTGAAACATGGCCGACCATAGACCTTTGGAGACTTGGGTATTGTTGTTATGTTGTAAGCTGTATGTAATTTGAACTCTCCATAGCCGAGGTCCTGGATTTTGATAGTGGATTCAGCCTTAGGGTTTGCAGGGGGTGATGGTGTGGTGGAAGACGTGCATGGGGCAGATGTGGAAAATGATGTGAGTGTGGATGGGTCAATGTATTCAGTTGATAAGGAGCCAGGTGCTTCTTAGTTAATAGGCACTCAATTTTCAAAAATACCCCTTAGGTTGGTACAATATTGGAAGGGGTTAGGGTTTTCGTATATGGTTATTTTTGTTCCATTAAATGGAATCTTTAGGCATTGGTGATATGTGGACGGAACGGATTTTAAGGCATGAATCCATGGACGGCCGAGCAAGATGTTATATGGTAGTTCCAAATCCAAGACCTGGCAAGTTGTGTCTACAATGACCGGTCCCACTCTGATAGGGAGAGAGATAATGCCACGTGAAGAGTGTTCTTCATCATTGTATGCTTTGATCACTATACTCTTTGTCAGGTCTACACATGCATCAGAGAACCCTAGAGCCTTAACCAGTTTGAGGGAGCATATGTTCAATCCTGCTCCACCATCTACTAAAATCCGTCTAACTTTGTGCTTGTGGACAAAAGTTTCTATGTGCAATGCATCATTGTGGTTGGTTTTAGGTGATGTGTAGTCTTGATCCGAGAAGGTGACGTGGTGAGGCATAGTGAGGTATCCCACCATGGTTTCAAATTGATTGACATCAATGTCCTTCAAGACCGACGACTCTAGCAGGGTTTTATCTAGGATATCTTCGTGCATGGGAGATATATGAAGCAGCTCAAGTATAGGGATTTGCGCAGGAGTATTTCCTAGCTGGTCGATAAGGTTGAACTAACTTTTGGGTTACCATTGCTTTGTGGTCGGGATAGGTTTTGACTGTTTAGCAAATAGGCTAGGTATGGTGATTTTGGCTTGTCTAGCGGGAGGTGGACCAGCTATAGTGACCTTGCCACTTTGAGTGGTAGCGTTACATTGGGGTGCTCTCTTGACTGTAATGGTATTGATGTATTCATCGTCAGTTCAGACATTATTTATAATTGGTCCACTAGAATAGCCGTACTTGGCTTAGGCAAAGTTAGCTTGATTATTGTTCATCTGTGGACCTGAAGTGGAAGCCTTATGAGAACCATGGTCCTGCAGTGGATTCTTATGGATAGTATGATCTGAATTGGAGGCGAATTGTGATCCACCTATTTCAATGACATGACTTTCAATAAGATCTTGTATTAGGTTTTTCAATTGTCGACAATTAGAGGTTGTATGTCCTTTTGCTCGATGGTACTCGCAATATGCATTATCATTCCATCATGCTGGTTTGAATTGTCTTGGGTCATACAGTTTTGGTTCTTGAAGTATGATGACCCCATTCTGGAGGCATTTCTTAAGGACTTCTTCAATGGGTTCACCCAAAGAAGTGTATGTGCGACCCCTAGGAAATTGTCTTGTCTGATGGTATTGTCCCTGATTATTTTGACAATTCTGATTGTTTGAAGGGACATTAGTAGGGGGTGTCAATGTCGTTGTTGGTTTGTGTTGTTGTTGAACCCCTTTTAGGGCCAGTACAAGACCCACAATGTTTGCAGTCTTGGCATCAACAACATCGTCATTTGTAACGTGCTTATTTTTGACCCAGTATTTATTCTTGTTGGTGGTTGGATTGGAATTTGTGTTTTTGGGACCATATCTTAGTTCTCCCTTTGCGATAAGGGCTTTTTCAATCTGGACCCCTTTTTCAACTAAGTCCATGAAGTTTGTGCAGCAATGTACTTGCAATGCATATTTTAGGGTCCCAAAAGTGTTTGGACAAACATGTTGACTTTTTCCCTTTCGGGGATGTCAATGTGACATCGACTAGTGAGGCTTCTCCATTTTTGAAAGAATGGGATAAATGTCTCACCAGCATCCTCTTGCATGAGAGTGCACAAGCTAGTGATAGAGGTATCCATGTCGATGTTGTACGCGTAATTTTTTATGAATTTTTTTTTAAACTCATCCCATGTCTGGATATCCTTTTGAGTGGAAAACCATTCAAGGGCAGGAGCCGCTAGAATTTTAGAAAAAAGTATCATCAAGTATGTTTGTTCATAGGTGATGTCCATACAATTGGTTGCAAATTTGCGAACATGTTTAATGGGGTTTGTCTTGCCTCTGTATTTTGTGAAATTGGGTGACACATATCCCAGAGGAAATGGAGGCATGTATAAGTTCATGTCGAATGGGTATACATTTAGATCATATGATATTTCTAATTTCTTACCTGAAATGTATATGTTTTGGATAGTTTTTTCTAAACCCATCAATCTTGTTTGGAAGGCATCCATAACAGGGTCATTTGTGTTTCCGTACGTTGTATTGCTTGGTACACCATAGGTTCCCATTTGTTGTGTGTGAATATTGGTGTATTGTGGTGGTATGGATTGTTGTGACATGTATGATGTGTGCGGATTGGCGTGTTGTTGATATTGAAAGTTATGATTGGGTGTATGTTGGTGAGTATGAACGTGAGATGAGTAGGTTGGGATGTGTCCCCCAGCCATGTGTGTCATTACCTGGGGAATATGATGACCATGAACGTTATGATGTGTTAGTGATGCCATGGGTTGTTTTATTTGGCCACCTTGTGTGAATTTTTGGGTTTTCCCAAGAGGAATGTTTGTATTTGTACCTTGGGAGGTAATGACATGTGACTGTGTTGTTGTGTTAACATTTTGTTGTTGGCCTTGGATAAAGATACATCCTTTGCCTCCTCCCAAAGGATTTTGTGAAACACCAATGAGCAGATATGTCGAAGGTGTGCTCATGGTAGTGGATGTAGCTGTCAAGGGGGGATTCTTGTGACTTGATGATTCCCCCGTCGCATTTACTATCGTGGTATATAGAGGGTTTGAATAATTTTCCCACATTGTTGAGGAGCCAAAAGTGGTTTTAGCCGATTGTGACAGTATCGTGGATGTGGTGGGCATTGTGGCCGTTTGTGATCCTCCAATGGATGTAGTATTTATTGTATTGGAGGTGTTTGGGATGTTGGAGGTAGCATGCACTGTTGTTGTGGTGTCAAAGAAAGTATTGCTCATAGTGTTTGGAGGTTGACCACTATTTGACATGTTATGTGTGTTGTGGACATTAGGGTCGGGAGATATTGGTTTTAACGTGTCAATGTCGAATCCTTGTGGTAACTTAGCTCCTTGACTCAAGAGTATGGCTAAGTATATGTCTCTGTCGTATAGGACCATTTGTTCGACAAATTGAGAGGCCTCTGTATCTTGTGCCACTATCTCTAGGTTTTCCCCAAGTATTTGACCGTATTCATCTTTTCACAAGAATGGTTCAAATGGGTTGTTTGATGAGGGTGGTGTCGTCGTGAGAGGTTGATTGTTTGTATTGGTAGATGGATCATCAAAAGTCCAATTTGGGTTGTATGTGGGATTGTTAACAGTGGAAGTGGGGTCTTGTCGAAAGTTTTCCATTTTTTGTTGTTGTTTTTGGAGTCTAGTTTCCACCATAAATGAGTTTGCTCAAATGAAAATGACAACTAAATGCAATGATGACACTATGCAAGGTCTAAGTTCAAAATGATGACTATGATGACTAATGTTTTTGGATTTTTGGGAATAGAATATGCAATGTCTAGCTTATGATGCAATTTAAGACAAGGGTACCTAAGCACTTCTAAGCTCAATCTTTGTTTTCAATTTTGGTTACTAGAGGAATTTGTTGAAAATGACAAGATGACAAGGTCTAAATGACTAGTGAGTTTTCCTAACTAGACTTTTGAGTTGGAAAATCTCACAAAAGGGGACAATGACTGAAAAAGGGATTTGATAACTTAGTCCAAGAGAGCCTAGTTTCGAAAGCAATGATGTTGCAAATTGTGCTGAGATTTTCCTAATCTAGAGTATGCAAGACGTAAACCTAGGGACAACCTAATGCCTAATGTATGCAACTAAAAATAATGAATGATGAAACATATGGTCAAGAATGCACACAAATAGTCAAAAATTTGAGCAATTTCAAAATTGGTTTCTAATAGAGTCTCATTCGAAACAGTGTTTGACAAATGATTGACAAGGTGAAAACTTCATATTTGACTTTGTATGATGTTTTTAATTGTGACAGGCGGATGCGTCGTTTTAGGCTATGAATGTGTCACGGTTGTGCGAATGCAGCTCAATTTTAGCGAATGTGACTCGGGAACTGACAAATGCGACTTAGTTTAGTAGATGCGACTCTATAACAGTCAATTGCATCATGACACAAGCATATGCAGTGTTTGAAATTTTGAATGCGGTTCAACAGAGCGATTGCAACTCAGAAACTTGAATGTGGTTTAACCAATGCAACATAGTTTGTGAAAAATGAGTGTCTTGTCATTTTGATGGAAAATTTGATCTATCTAATATTGAATGTTTTGTTCGGAACTATAAATATGATGAATCCAGAAAGCACTTGAAAAGCACAGTGTTTTGAATGTAAGCAAGCACACATCAGATAAGCACAATCCTAGGTTAGGCTAGGACAATATTCACTAGATTCCATGTGGGTTTCCCCAACCGCATATTTGTAGCATGTGAATTCAGAAGCTTGGTTGCACGGGCTCCCCCTTACAGTGCACTCTCTTCTTAGGCCAACCAAGCTTCCAACCCTCATGAAAATCCCATGGTAGGTTGATCACCTCTACTACAAACTGCGAAAGTGTGGATTCCTTCACACCGACCAGTGCTGCGCTAGCAAATAGAAGGTTTTTGGCTTACTACACAAAGGTGTTTAATTCGGGACCCCCATTCGAGTGGCCATACATGGGGAAAGAGATTAATCACCAATTAGGTGGCACTCCAGCCTGAAGAGGTTAAACTCAACAGGGTTTAAGGGAGTATTACTCTATCCTTATGACACATCTGCACTCGTAATCTTAGGTTTCCCTTAAGATTCACATTTATATACCAGTCGGGGGTAGCTTGGCTTTAGCTCCATTTCCGGTTTGAGTCGCATTGGGGTGATGAAATCCCCAGGCAGGCCCAATTTCTAGAGTTAGTAACCGTTTCTCTTACACCCAAGATTGCCTGAGAGTGCAAGGGGAGAGGATACTCTGATATACTAAGTCGTGGGGTTAAAAACAGATAAAAACGGGTCTGGTTTTCTGATCACTGAGTTTTCACAAGGTGAGAGCATACTCACCTACCATTTTGCAAACACATTCAGACATAGTAAAAACATAGGTTCATTTTAATTGCACCAAAATGAAATGTGTATTATACTAATAAAAATGTAGGCACATTGTTTTGATGTTCAGTCTTTGATGATCGAACCTGCGAGACCACACGTTAGTAGTTTTAATGTTTGCCTTCGACCCTCGAAAAGTAACCGCCAAAAAGCTACAAATCTTGATTAGTAACAAAAAACTTATCCTAGATAGAATGCAAAAAATAACCAAAATAGAAAGGACAGAGAAAACCCAAAAAAACCAAATGTAAATCACCAGAAAACTTTACTAGACAAATGTCGTCACTCTGTGTATCAAATGCAGCTCAGTAATTCAACTGCGGCTTTCCGGATCACGATTGCATCTCAACAGAGCAATTACGGTGTTGATGTCTTCGAATGCGTCGTGATGCATTTGATGCGTCACGATATAAAAAAATAGTTGCATCGCTCCGTACCTGTACCTGCAAAAAATAGAAAACACACGAAAACCGTACGGAAATAACGAGAAAAATAGAGTCAGGTTCACCAATGTAACTAAGGATTTCTTTTAGGTTTAGATTAGAGGTGTTAGCAGTAAATCAATGAATGACAGAGAAACCCAAAGACCTATTGAGTACAAAGGAAATTAAACAATAAAATAGTTATACCTATAAATCGAATTTTCCATGATTACCTCCATAGTACCTTCTACCTTGCTGGATGACGTGTTGCCCTCAGATTGAATGTGTGAGAAATCGTTGACGAAGTCCTACACCAAGATTCAAAGGATTTGATCAAATATCTAATGCCTATGCCTAAATGACTAAGAATGTCTATGCCTAAAGATGTCAAAACTCAATGAAATATGCTAACAATTGCTATGAAAAGTCTAAGTGTGCAAGTGCAAGAATGTATAATGTGAATGTGTAATATGTCAGTGTAATCGAAAAATGAGAGGAAAATGGCATTTTATAGAAAATGCCATTTTGAGTGGACGGATGAGATTGACTTCTTACAAAGACCAAAAATCAGAGGTCCAGATTAAATCTGAGAATCTCTAATTAGGGTTAGGGAAAATAATTAATCGAGCGATCAAGATGTCATCTCAGAGAATCGAATCGGCGGTGGTGAATAAATGAGGAAATTAGTTCAAAAATAAAGATTTTTCAAAATGAAGAAGATAAAGACCAGACTGAAAATCAGTTTTGGAAGGGTCAAGAACCTACCCGATCACTTGATTCTTGGAGGAAAGTTACCGATTTGGAATTAAATTAATTCCAAATGTGAATTTTGTGAAATAATAAATAATCAATTTTTTGGATTATTTACCAAAATGAGCTGACAGTTAAGAGTGAGATGACATTTTAAATAATTTTATTTATTTAAAATGAGAGGAATATTAGTTTAGGCAATTAAATAATTAAATTTAATTATTTAATTTAGCAAATAAGACTAATAATTAAATAAATTAATAAATTCATTTAATTATGACAATTAGTGACATATTAAATAAATAAATAAAATTTATTTATTTAATAATCAGGAATAATTAATGAATAACAATAATTAAACAAATTTAGAAATTTATTTAATTAGAGGGAGACTTAGACAATTAATGACATATTTAATAAATAAATAGAATTTATTTATTTAATAATCATGAAGAATGAAAGGACATGAATTAATTAAATAATTATGAATTATTTAATCAATAGTCGAATGTGGACCAAGGACATAATTAAATGTCACAATTATGCTAGGATGAAAGTGGTAAAAATGAAGCTTGCAGGACTAGGTCATTTTTAGGTTTCTACACTTGGTATGCAATCTCCTTGTGGAGTGATGAAGAAGACACCAACTCCTGATCCATGCTGCATGTATGAGCCATCGAAGTATAGTTTCCAGTGGTCAGCTATGTTGAGGTTAAAAATAGATTCATCTGGAAACTCTGAGACAAGGGGATTCTCAGAATGCATAGGTGCTTCTACTAGTTGATCTGCAATAATCTGACCCTTAATGGCTTTTCACTCTACATACTCGATGTCATATTCTGATAATATCATTACCCATTTTTCCATTCTTCCTTTGAGAATGGCCTTTGATAAGAGATACTTGAGGGGGTCAATTTTTGCAATGAGCTTGATCTTGTGTGCCAACATGTAATGTCTGAATTTTTGGGATGCAAACACTACTGCGAGGGATGCTTTCTCAATGAATGAGTAGTTTAGCTCATGACCGACCGTTGTCCTACTGATATAGTAGATAGATCTCTCCATTCTGTTTTCATCATGCTAAGCCAAGAGAGCCCCAAGGGCTGCTGTTGTTGGTGACACGTATAAGATCAGTGGCTTCTTTGGGATGGGTGGCATTAAGACTGGCGGTGTTAGTAGATATTCCTTGATTTTGTTAAATGCATATTCACACTTTGTGTCCCATTTGTATGCTACCCCCTTGTGGAGTAGGTGAGAACATGGGTTCTGCTTGTCTGCCAGTTGTGCTATGAATCATCAGATGGATTGAAGTCTGCCTTGGAGACCTCTCAGTTGTTTTAATGTCCTTGGTTCTTCCATCTCGAGGATTGCTTTCACTTTCACCGGATCCACCTCGATACCTCTCATGGACACTATGTATCCTAGAAATTTACCTAATTGTAAGCCAAAGACACACTTCTTGGGATTTAGTCTAACTTTTTATTCCTCTAGTCTGTCAAAGATAGCACTTAGGGTTGCTATATGATCTTGTCTTTTTCTTGGCTTAGCTAGAATGTCGTCAACATAGTCTTCGACTATTTTATAAATCATGTCATGGAATATCAACGTCATGGCCCTTTGGTATGTTGCTCCTATGATCTTTAGGCCGAATGGCATCATGTTCCAGCAGTAGGTCCCCCATGGACAAGTGAAAGTTGTCTTATGTTGATCCTCTTTTGCTATCATGATCTGGTTGTATCCTGAAAATCTGTCCATTAGTGATAGCATCTCATGTTCTTCTATCATGCCCACTATCATGTCAATGTTGGGGAGTGGGAAATCATCCTTGGGACATGCCTTGTTCAAATCTCTGAAGTCTGTATAGATTCTGATGGCTCCATCAGGTTTGAAACAAGTACCAAATTTGACACCCATTCTGGATAATCGATTGGTCAGATAAATCTTGCATCTAACAACTTTTTGAGCTCCATTTTGACCAATAAGGCAATTTGAGGATGCATTTTTCAAAGCTTTTGTTTGACTGGCTTTGCTTCTGGATACACTGCTAAGTGATGAACCACAGTCTCTGGATTGAGTCCTAGCATGTTAGCATAACTCCATGCGAAATTTGTTTTCCTTTCCCTTAAGAATGCTGCTAGCAATTCTTGCTCTTCTGATAATAGTGATTCCACATAGAATGTGATATGCAGGGTCTGCTTTGTTCCTAGGTTGATTGGATTGCATTTTTTGGCCAAGACTGCTAACTTCTCCTGATGAATAGCTCTTAAGGGAAGATTGAATCCTTCATCCTCGGGCACCTCAAAGAGGTTTTCACCATTGGATACGTCCTTTCTTTTTACTTTTATCTTGTATGAGAGTGTCGCGATGTGGTTTTCACTCAAGGACTTGGATATGATTCTTAGTTTCTCACTTTTGCAACTGAAGGATTCAATCATTTCGCTATAATAAGCATGTGTGTCCAACTCCATTATAAACCCTACTTTGTGATGCCCTTCTGGAATGTTGTCCTACAATCCCATGAATTCTGAGAGTGCCTCATCATTTTCAAATGTATCAAGAACCAGTGGTCTTCGTTGGTCATAGTCGATCAATTGGGGGTACACTAAACGAATCTCATGATTTTGATGGTCTATTTCAAAGGAGAGGCTGCTAATCATACATAGGGTGGTATCCTCAAATAACCTAGGTAGATTGGTCATGGTATCCTCATCAGCACTACTAATATAGGCCTCAGTTATAAAGTTATGTGTGTCGCTATCTGTGGATGTTGGTGAGCGTACTTCCACTAGTATTGGCTGAGGAGAAATATTAACCGTTCTAACCGGAGGACTTTGGCCTCGTATTGTTATACTCGGAGGAGTACATCCAAGGCCAAGATTTGTTATAGGTTGTGTCTCTAGCATGATAAGTATTATGAGCCCATTGTCATTTTGTCCCAGTCTTTGATTTCTGTTGTAGCCCATTGCAAGCATCATTTGTAGGCCCTTGCTTCTTTCATCCATTGGTAATTCAGGTGTCGGTATTTCATCTTGATACATCATGTGTGATGGATCTGCTTCAATAACCTCATGGCCGAGGTCTCCCCATCTTGTGAATTTAGGATAATCTTCAGGAAATGTTTATGATGTGGAAGCTTGATTTTCTTGTGGACGTCCTCATGATCTAAGAGATTGTGGTAACTCTCCTATCACAAAAGCATTGTTAGGGAGTTTGTAGATTCCACAACCATCCTCTTGGATGATGAGCTTGATGTTGGAGATGGTGGGGATGGTGGGAATGGCGGTTGTCTCAGTCGTAGAAGTGGACGCGAGAGTGGCGGTGTCGATGTATGGTGTGGATGGGCCTTCATCATTCTTTCACACTTGGGGAATTTTGTAATACTTTGCTTAGAGATTTTTTCAATATGAGAAGGGTTTGGGATCTCCATGGACGGTAACCTCTTGTCCATTATGTGTAAATTTCACACATTGGTAGAAGGTTGATGCTATAGCTTTCATCGCATGGATCCATGGGCATCCCAGGAGGATATTTTATGGTAAGTTTAGGTCTAAGACCTAACAAGTGGTTTCCATGAGAGTTGGCCCTACTTGAATAGGGAGTTTAATCATGCCTTGAGACACTCTTTCTTGGTCATCATATGCTCGTATCGTGATGCCCTTTCCTTTGTCGATGGAATCTTCTAATATTTTCAACTGCTTGATGAGGCTTAGGGAACAAATATTCAAACCCACACCTCCATCTACCAAGACCTTTTTGATTTTGCTCTTGTGTACAATGGCTTCCAAGTGAAGTGCACGGTTGTGAGATGGTTGGGCAGGGAAATCTTGGTCAAAAAATCTAAGGAGGTTAGGCATTATGATATTGCTGACCATAGCTTGGAATTGCTCTGCATCGAGATCTGCGGGGATAGTGGATGAGGCTAATGCTTCCTCGAGGATCTTTTTATGCGCATATGAGATTTTTAACAACTCCATGATGGAGATGTGTGCTAGTGTTCTCTTCAGTTGATCTAAGACATTGTAGCCATTAGGAACGGATCTAGATGAAGGGACCCTATTTGGTTGGGATGATCCTGCAATGGTGACTTTTTCGCCTCTTGTGGTGACTCCACAATCTTCGGCATGGGCGCCCTTGATGGTGATGACTATGCCGCCTCTTGTAGAGATTCCCCGAACCTTGAGATGAAATGACAAGCATCCTTGAAGGTTGGCTATGATTGTGCAAAATTTTTGTTCTTCTAGCATGATCCACTTGCTTCGATTGGCTTTGGATCGCCATCGTTGCAGAAATGAGGTGAACGACTCACACTTTCCTTATTTTAGAGCATAGATTTCTTCGAGACTAGCATCCATTGCAATGTTGCATGCATAATTTCTTATGAATGCATCCCTAATTTCTTGGAATGTTATAATGCCTGAAGGTAAGTGAGAGAACCATTCTATAGTGGGGCCTACCAAGCTTCTAGGAAATAGCTGCATTAGATAAGTATCGTCATATGCGACCTCCATGCAATGAACTTAGAATTCCCTGATGTGATCTTTAGGGTTTCCCATCCCTTGATATTTGTCAAATTTGGGGATTTCAAATCCCTTAGGGAATGGTTTCATCTTTAGACTCCTATCAAATGGATAGGGACACAAGTTTCTTGGTGTTTTGGTTGTTCGCCCTGATTGAAGGTCGAGCACTTGTTGCAAGAGCAACCTGAGTTGTGTCGTCACATCATTTTTGGGATCAAGGGGTGGGATGAAAGTGTTTTGGGGTGTTTGAATCATGGGTTGGATGGGTGAGTGGGTCGGTGCATTTCTTGATGGTATCTACATGTTTTGGCGAGTGAGGTAGGCTTCCACCTGCTTTTGTATGAACAACGCTTGTTGTTGATCTTGTTGTTGTTGCACTTGTTGCTGTTCCAACAATGCTTGTTGTTGTTCCAACAACGCTTGTTGTTGGGCTGCCAATTCTGCTGCTTTGTGTTGCTTTTGATATTACTTTAATGCTTGTTGATATGCCTACAATTGCATTGCTTGTCTTTGTGCAAGAAGTTGTAATTGATATTGAGCTTGCTGCACTTGATATTGAGTTTGTGCTTGAGCTTGGGCTTGTGCAGCTTGTGCTAGTGCTGCTTGTTGCTGCAATAAAAGTTGTGCTTGAGCTTCCCTTTGTGCTTGCAATGCTTTTGCGACATGTGTAGCTTGAGTGACTTGTTTTTGTTGTTGTTGCAATAACGCTTGGGCTTGTTGCACTTGTAAGAAGGCTTGGGTAGCTTGGGAAGCTTGCAATCCCACGTCGTATTGGTTTGATGTGGTGAACGTTGGTGGTGGTGGGGGTGGTGGTGGATTTGGAATGGTATTTGTGGAACTGGTGTTGATTTTTTGCATGATGGATGGTGTTGTTGATATGATTGGTACTTGAGAGACCATGATTTGTGATGCTAAGGGGGTGTTTGATGATGTTTCCATTGTTTGTGCATTTGTCATTTGTTGTTGCGATGTTGACAACAAGTTTTGAGCGTTTGTCATAATGCTTTGGTTGATATTTGGTATAGCGATTTGATTGATACTTGGTAGAGGAGGAAGCCCTAAACCAAGGAGTGGTGTGGATGATAATGGTAATGGTGTAAATGGTGGAAATGTAAAGGGCACGAGTCCTTGCGAGAATGTCGTGGTGTCGAATATACCCCCTGGTCTGAACATATCTCCCTCTTCTTGTGAATTTTTCAGAAGAGGTGTTTGTGGTGTTGCGTGAAAAAATGATGATGATGGAGCATGATGGAATGCGAGAGGAACATTTTTTTGTAATGGGTTTTGGGGTATGTTTTGTTCTAATACGGTGTTTGCATCCAAGTTTTGATTATTAACAAGGGGATGTGCTTGAAGCACATTGAGAAATGTATTTCCCTTGTTAACATTAGGTTGGGTTGGAGCCAACGATGTGATTTGCAGAATGTTTTGCATGATGTTTTGGGATGGGGGTGTAGATGAAATGGGGATGGTGGATGAGATTGGAGGAAACGATATTTCTTATTTTACTCACATCAAAATCTGAAGGTAACTTGGCCCCTTGGATTTCTAGCTCAAGCATGTATAACGAGGGGTTAAGTCTCATCATAATGTTGATGATTCTATGGTTATCTGGATTTTGGATCATTTCAATCATTTCCTCGTGAGATATTCAAAAAGTAAGGTCCTCTCCTTGGTTTTCTTCTTGCAAATTTTTTGATGATGAGAGGGTCAACAGATTACTTGATTCGGCGGGATTCATTTCTGTGTTTGTTTGGCTAAGATCGCTTGAAGTGGGTGTTTCTTTGTTGGCTTCCATACTCTTCTTGTATTGAGATCTAGTTAGAACCATAAAACAAGAATAAATCTTCAAGAATATAGGAGATGAATCTCTTGATTCTTTGGATCGATCATTATTTTATGTCCCAAAGTAGAACGTTTTAGGATGTCTTGAGGATCAAAGGTGATGATATGATGATGATGTTAGGGATGGATGATATAGATATTTTTGGCTTTTGATAAATCTTGAATGAGATACTAGACTCTTAGGACTTGTAGATTTTGATTTTGATTTTGTTTTTTGTTTTGAGATTTCGTCCTTGATTTTGATTTTGATTTTGATTTGGATTTTGAACAAAAAGACCCTAAGATGTTGGATGATGATCTAAGGGATGGCTTTGTTCAAAGGATGGTGATTTGAATATTTGTGAGGAGAAGGATGCATCTACCCACACCTATTCAAACAAGATGATCGTTTCACTAAGTATATGAAGAAGGATTCATCAACATATACTAAGCTAGACAAGATAATTTGGATAACTTTGACTAAGTATATGCAAAAGGATGCATCTACACATGCCTAGCCAATGGTGATTTTGATAAGGTTTTCAAGGATTTAGTCTCAATGATTCTGATTATTTTGATTTTTCCACAAAGCCTAGTATTAAGGATGATTTCAAGATTTTTTCAAAAGGTGATGGTGAGATGATTTTGTTTTGATGTTTTGGAGGATGGATGAAAAAGATTTTGATATGTTTTTGATCCTAAGATGAACCTAAAAAAAAGGACACTTTGTTTTCCTAGACCTAGGTATTGAAGAGCATGCAAATGCTTCCTAAAGACCTTTGTGATCAAGAAATGATTTCATTTGAACATTCATTTTTGGATTTCCAACCAATGATTTTTTGCTTTTGGGGTTAGGAGTCTTCAACACATGAAAGTTCATTTTGCTTAGCTTTGCTTAATGTCTTTATTTTACCAAAAACACTTTCTTTGATTAGGTTTTCAAACTAATATGTCCAATGTCATAATTTCTTCAAACCCCACAAGATATGTTATGTGGAAATTCAATGAACTTAAGGCAAGGGTTTTCCTATTGTTTACTTAAGGAGACAAATTGAGATATAATCCAATGTTTAGAAACCTCTAAGGACGTGAATCCCAAGGGCAAGCAATAACATATGGATTCAGTCAATTGTATTTGTCCTCAAAAAGGTTTGAAATTTGGATGATGTTTAGTGTTTGTTTTCATGGTGTTTTCGATCAAGCAATGCATTTTGTAACCCAAGAACAAGTACAATCCTATGGATGTGTAAGACAATATTTGTTGGATTCCCACTTGGACAAGTCTAGCTACGCTTATCTCTAGCGAATGGTTAGATGCTTGACCCCACTAGCTCCCCTCCATGCACTCACTTATATGGGGCATCTGGCATGCAACACCCACAAAACTCCCATGGCATGTTTTCCATTTCTACTAGAAGACCGTAAAAGTGTGGGGTGGCATGAGAACGACTGTTCTTGCACCAACAAATAGATAAAAGGATTTTGGAAAATTCTAGCACATGGGTTTTAATAAGGACTTTCCGTTTGTGGAGATTGACCCATATGCAAGATCCCCTTTCGGATTCATCTTGTCGAAATCAACCGCGTGATATTGGCATTTCTTCTAATATCCACATTTATATCCCAGTTGGAAATACTCTTGGCTTTAGAGTGTTACCGGTTGAGTCATTCCCTTGGGTGAGTAAATTTTCCGCAAGGAAAGCCCTCTAAGATAGATAAAAGTGAATAAATTAATTCATAGTTTGATCAACCCTTGTTTAGAAACAAAGGGAGAATACATGCAATAAATTTATCCACACTCGCACAAGATTTTGTTCAATTTTAAACCCAAATCGAAGTGTGGAGGCAATATTTTATGCAACTTAATGTCACCAAAAATACTTTTGATTCTCAAGGTTGTCGTGAAGTGCGAGAGAAGTGCATATGCCTTTTTAGATGAGATTACGAAACACGAAAATCACATGTTCATTTTAAGCCTCAAAGCAATGATGAATTCGTTTTAAGCACCAAAATACAAGTGGAAGACATTTTTGTTCAATTTGTTAATTCAAGAAACAAAATCTAGTAAGTTGTGATCCTAAGGTTCATTTTAGCCTTTGCAAGAAATGAAAAATGTCCTTTTTAAGCCCAAACAAAAATTAGTGTTCTAAGAATGAAAAGATAACAAAATCTCAAAATAGTGTTAAACAAACACTAAAGTGTTTAAAAACACTTTGATTGGAGGAAATGCCTAAAAATACTTGATTGGAGGAAAGACCATCCCGCTACTTTCCTTTATTTTCTAGATTTCAACCTGTCAGAGAAAACTGATAGAGCCGATTCTGAAGAAAATGGCTAAAAGTTAGAAGCAAAAAATAGAGGGAAAAATCACTGGTAAACCAAAGCATGCTAAAAATTATTTTTTCCTTTTGCTGTCTCCGAAGGCTGCAACTCGTGGCTGAAGTTTACCTTCCTAGGGCATGACCTCACAGCTGTCATTACCAATCACCAAGGCTCTGTCGAGATGGTAGAGCCCAATCTGCTGCAATTTTTCCAGCCACAGCTTTTGCGTCTTAAATGACAGAGGCTTTATTATTTTGAAAAGTCACAAGTCCTAAGTCTTCACATGGAGTTTAAAATTCAAAAAATTTGGCGGGACGAGTCCAGTGGCATAGTTTTTGTTTCAAGGGAAAATGCCAAGAGAAGCTAATAATCGATGAGCTCATTGAATTTTCCATGTAAGAAAAATGCAAAAAATTTCAAGAAAATATTAGAAATAATGATATCCAACCCTCCTTCTAGCGCCAAATGTGTGAACCCCAACCTTGGTACCTAAAAAACAAAGAGAATAAACACCTCAAGTTAAATATTGCAATCCAAAACAAGGATTCCCCATGAAATCCATTTACAACTTCAAACTAGGAAAGAAATTCCAGAAGAAAAAAGCAATGAAAATGAGCAAACAGATTAAATCCTGACACCTGATTGCAACCTTATGAACCCATGGGGAATCTTGGTCCCAATTATGTGGAAAATTGGCCCTTCCCAATTCCTGGAGATGCAAGTCGCTCAATGCTTGAAGATCTTTGATCCACTTTGTTGATGAAGAATGCAGCAACCTGGGCCAAAAATCTGCAAAAACCTAGCTATGATCAAATGATGAAATGTTCAAGAGATATTAGCATGGTAACTTTGCTTGGATTGTGGATGATAAAATGAGGATATGAGCATTTCATTTATAGATTTTCAAGATGGATGAATGTGCAAATTTGAGCAATGTGGGACTAACATTCATCCAATGATATGATGCCACTTGTCAAGCTATGAATGGATGATGGATGTGCAAGATTTGGGGTTTGTGCCAATAAATTCATAATATTTGAATTTCAAATTTGTTGAAATGACATGCAAGAGGGAAGGGAAAATGCAATAAATGCCACTTGGCTCAAGGCAAAGGACATGTAAGAGATTTAAATGCCTTGTTGGATGTACATGTTGACTTGGAATTTTTGAATTCAAATTGAGAGAATATTCCAAAAGATGCCTTGTGAGGAAAATAGGGATTTAATAAATGAATTAAATCTATTTTCATGTGCAACTTGCATTATCTAGAGGATGTGACATGAGATGAGGTTAAATTAATCAAGATCTAATCAATTTAAGAGGAGAGGTTAGATGATGTGACCCATTTGACTCAAATTTATAGATTTATTTAAATAAAATAAGAGAGGAATATGATAAGAGGCTAATTAAATAAGGATTTTGATTTATTTAATTAAAAGGGATGTCGTTAGATTAAATCAAATAAGGTTTTAATTTATTTAATTTAATGGACAAACTTTAGAGATTTAATCAAATAAATTGATTATTTAATTAAATAGGGATAATTAGATCAGATGAATTGATTTAATTAACAAAAGAAATTGACTTGATTAGATAAAATGATTTATTTATTCAAGAGTGGAATATTGATGAATTTAATCAGATAGAGGAATTTGATTAAATGGTTAGACCGAGGGATGATTCAAGAAGAAATGATGTTAGTAAGTCAGGATCAGATGCACAATGTCAATCAGTATATTTTACGTGTCTACAATAACATAAGTGTATGCTGGATCCAAATACAATACTGATGAAGGATCATTGATGATTTGGGCCTTGTACCCACCCCACATGAAATCAGTAGTTATTGACACAGAAAATGCATTTGGAGATGTCATGAATCTAAAGGTTGGAGAGGCTGATCCTATGGCTACTACAGAAATTGGAGTTAAAATTGCAAAATTGAACAAAGCACAAATTCAGATGTTGATAAAAGAAAGGGATATGTACAAACTTAATAACAAAAGGATGTCGAGAGAAAATGACATATTAAAGGATTTAGTTGGTGTTACTATGAAGACACCCAGGATGATTACTCATGGAGAAAGTTCTCAGTCAAAGGGTCATTGGGAAGGATCAAGTGCTTACTCCCAAGGAAAATATGATGCATTTGTGGCAATAATCAAGAAGTGGTAGGATGGTTTAACATCTTGGTTGAGTAAGCTCTGGGGGAAGTATTCTCATACACTTGTTGCATTGAAAGAGCATGAAAGGATGAATGAACAAATTATGGAGAAGTTTTAAGAAGTGAGCCAGAGAGATGCTGCTAATAGTGTAGCAATTGAAAATGCAAATCATTTTATAAATAGGCATCAAAAATTCTATGATGAATTGCAGGGGGATGCGTAGGGATTGATAGATGCTGCTATGAAAACATCGACCGCATTCTCTGATGATAGAGGAAAACTAAAAGAAGCTGCTAGATGGAAAAGTGAGAATGAGTCGATGTTGCGTGAAATTTTGAGGGTTGCTACTGCTGAAAACATGACATTGGAGGATGCAAGTGAGCAGAATGAAAAAATGATAAGGATGGAAATTTCAATCTGGAACGCAATTGGAGATGCGGATACACATGAGCATCGAGATTATTTGGATCATCTGACTAAGACTCATTTGTGGCTAAACAGAGCTTAATAATCTTTTAATCTATTTGTTATGTAAACATATGACATTTTTGACAGGATGTGTCCTTTCATGTTTTCGATCTATAAATATCCATTTCAGAAACAAAATAGAGGTATAAGTAGAGTAGGATAGAATATAGAAAAAGATATAGTATAACACTATGTTTCACAAATATTAGACTATGATGCATGTTTGAAATTATGGAGATATCGATGGAAATATTTTAATATGGTGTGGTTATTTCTAGTATCAGTTGTTTATTGTGTTCGTTGAAAGCATTATCGAAGTTGTCTCCAAAGTTGATATTTTCTAGTTATTTAAATTGGCGTAACAACTTTATATCCAGTTTATCAGCGCACATTTGTTGTTTTTGTATGATCAATTGATTGGTTCTTTCAAATAAAGATTAAATCCTTTAAGTTGATCATAGTAATTAGAGAATGTCAGCTGGATCATTAAGAAGAACTTGATAATCATAACCCTGCATGTTTATACAAGTTATAAACTAAATTATATGTTGAACAACTTGAATACTTGCTAGAAAGAAGTTCCTCTTTTAGATTTCTTTTGACTCCGCATACCCTATAAGGCACTGGTCTCTACATCTTTCATCATTTGATTTTATTCAATCCCCTTTTTACATCTGTTAACTGAACATATTAGGATTTAGTTTTTGGAATATTGCTATACAATTTATACCAAATTTAATTTTATTCGTCCACTTCCATCTGCCATCATGGAAAAATCACTGCAAGAGAGAAGATCATAAGTGAAGTCCGCTAAATTCGTATAGGTACACCCGCCTAGGTCTAGCAGCACCTAAAGAGTAGAAAGCTTAAAACCATTTTGCTTTGTCTGTTACCCTAAAACATACCAAGAGATTGGCAACCTCTTAAGGTATTCTTACCTACATTTTTGAGAGCTAACAAATTGATGACTCTATTGGGGATTAACTCAGAATTTGTGCCTTAATCATAGAGTCAGAAACCTTGTAGAAACTCCGCTAGGAATAGTAAAAAACAAATATTTCCTCACTTTTAAGAAAGTGAGTGGCGACTTAGATAAAACATTGCAAGATGAATGGAAGAAGATCTCAATATAGGGGAGGTCATACTGGAGCCCCTACTAGCAATAGTAAGTGGACACACAAGGATGATAGGGTTGATAAGGGTAAAAGGATAAATGAGGACATGTGCATGACGAACAAAGACAAATCATCAATACCACATTGTGAAACATATGACCATTATGATACATGGAAATATAATTCAAGTGTAGAGCCTTGTACCCCAGAAGATCAAAGAAATCCTTTTTATGATCCTCAGAAACAAGTTGAGTTTAGAGCTGAACTTGAGGCTGAACGAATCAAAAATCAACAAGAATATGATCTGAAAATGCAGGGTGATCAGAATGAACTTATTGATCATAAATCTCCTCAAGAAAATTACGAATCTTTAACCTATGAAGAAGTTAAAGCAGAGTTTGAATCTCAGAAAAAGGAGTGGGAAGAACAAGAGAAAGCCCAGATGATACAAGCAATGAGAGAATTCAAATTGTAGAAGGCTCAGAACATTACTTAGATAGTTGGTTGCCCCCCAAAGTATGTACCACCTCATAAGTAGGGTAATCATGGTGCAGGGCCTTCTGATCCACCAAGGGTTCCTCACCATCAAGTAGGGAATCAATATAGACAGCCAAATCATCCACCTCATATTCCCACACAATATACACAGCCACCTCATAATCAGCATTATGTACCACATCATCATACACAATTCAATAATCCAATGTACCAAATTTAGTATCCACCTAATCCTCCCCCTCACCAGTATACAACAATGATTAGACAGTTTGATTTAGCAGGGTTTCAATTATACCCTTACCCTATGGATGGCAGTTGGAAAGGTCTAGTGCCTAAGTTTATAGGGAGTAGTGCAATTTCTGTTGAAGACCATTTAAGGAGTTTCAATGCCTTCATTCAAGATTTGGATGTACCTTATGAAGATTTACATATCAAGTTATTCATGATGTCGCTTACTAAAGAAGCCAGAGATTGGTTCAACAACCTAACAACAGCCTCTATTGATTCTCTCCAAATATTTCAAGACTGATTCCTTGAGCGATATGGGAATCAAAGTGCCCTTGATGTTGCTCTTCATGAATTGATGTGAATTCAGAAAAATCAGAATGACTCAATTTATGATTTCAACTGAAGATTCAATAAACTGTAGAATAAAATACCTCCTAGATCAAAATTTCCATACTTTGTGGCATTGAGTGTTTATTTGAATGCGTTTGATCCTAAAATAGGGTATGAACTGAGAAATAGATTCCCAATAGATTTGGCTGAAGCCCAGAAGATAGCATTAACAATTGAAAACAATAGGAGAGTTGCTGGGATAATTGATAAAAGAGACAACCCTAGGGCTCCCTAGCAAACAAATAATTATCAATACAAATAGGAGAACACATACATAAATGAAAGGCCGAGGTTACATGGCATGCCTTATAACACAAAGTGGAAAGATGAAAAACCTATAATAGATAGGCCTAGAAACAAAGAAACTTCTGATCCACGGAGGAAGAAGGGAACCTATATGGTAAATAACAATTATTTTTGTGAAGTTCGCGATAAGCCACATTACCTAGATTATTGTGTTGTAGCCCAAAGAATGCAAGAAGAAGGAATGTTGATGGGAAACGGTGGAGAAGATCACACAGTGTATTTGACTACAAATAATTTTCACCATGTTGAGGAGAGGTACTCATCTTTAGATGATGAAGGTTATGAGTATGATGTTTCAAATCAAAAATACAATGTCCACATGGCTGAACAACAAATCCTTTTTGACTCTGAAGAAGATTATACAGAGCAACATTCCGTTGAAATACCTACTCAATGCAGTATGAGGAAACTTACTGAAGAGGAGATAGAGAGATTAACTATTGCTATAGTTGAAGAAGCAAAGAGTAAGTATTGGTTGAGAAATAGGATAGTAAATGAGAAGGAAGCTGTCCCCAGGGGAATCTTTATGAAAGAGAAAAAGGAAACACAAGGAACTGTGAAAAAAGCTGAAAATAAACAACATGATAAAAGTGAAAAAAAGCCTATCCAAAAGGAGGAAGTGAAGGAATTGCACAAAGAAATGCAAAAGCATGATCAACCAAGTAAAAGAGAAAAGGAGGAAAACAAAGGAGAAACGTTAGAACAAAAGAAAATGGTTAAGGTAGAGGGTTCTTCCTTTCACTTCACTCAGGCTTTATCTCAGGTAAAGATGTCTGTTCCACTACTTGAGATGATGAAAATTAAGGAATACAGAGACAGTGCGGTTCAATTAATAACAAATGGGAATGAAAAGCATATAAATTATGAAAGCAAGATGTACACTAAAACTATTAATAAGCAAGAGAAAATGAATATCCTAGAAGTGTGCCTTGGTAATGGATTATTAAATCCCCCACAAATTGATCCTTTTTTCACTACATTACTCATAAATAACCAACTACTAAGGAATTGCATGATAGACTCTAGTGCTGTTATAAATATCATGCCAGTAGGAGTTATGAAATAGCTTTTCATGTGGGTGGATACCAATGGAGGTAAGTGCTATGCAATGGATAACTGACCTATTCCTATGGTGGGTATAATGAATGATGTTGAAGTCAAGCTAGTTGATTATCCTCACGTGGCCTATAACATTGATATAATAGTAATTGACACCCCTCCTCAGTTTGGGATGCTTCTATCAAGACAGTGGACAGCCGCGGTTGGTGAAAATGTCTAGTTTGATCTCTCTTATGCGACAATTCCAATAAATGGTCAGGAAGTGAAGTTATACAGGGAGCCAAGGATGAACCAGGTTGTTGACTATGTACCACAAGATCAAATCAATTGTTTTTGTGATGTCGATCTTTAGAGTTTTAAGATAGATCCATCCCAGCCATAATTAGTCAATGCTGACCCAATTGAAAAGCATGTGGCACAAAATTGCAATGGTGTGTGGAAAATGTATTTTGATGGATCATGCAGCCAAGAGGGTAATGGAGTAGGGATAGTGTTTATTTCACCTGAAGGTATTACATTTAAGTATTCATTCCTATTAACATTTGAATGTACAAACAATGTGGTGGAATATGAAGCTTTATTGACAGGTTTGAACATAGCTATGAAACATAAAATCAAGTTGCTAGCTGTTCTAGGGGATTTTGAGTTGGTTGTTTCACAAGTTAAGTCCAAGTATGCAGCAAAACATAAAAGACTGAAACAATACAAGAATGTTGTATGGGACACAATTGAGTTGTTTGATGCCTTCTTAATTGAGTGGATTGATAGGTCAAAAAACATAATGGCAGACTTTCTAGCAAATGTGGCACTAAAAAGAGATGACATTACAATGGCTGGAGTATCACAAATTGATTTCAAGACAACGCTTGCTGTGCCTGATAGCATATATAGTTGGAAAGTCTTTAATTATGATAATGACCTTTTGAAATTCCCCCATTGTATAGATAAATATGAAGCCCAAGAGATTGACTTCAACGCCTTTGTTGAAGAAGTGGATGGGAAGCAAATAGTATTTCGAAAGGAGATCTTATAGCTTAAAACAAATAATCTTCCTAAAGGCTTAGTGGCATTGGAGAGGGTGTATGATGGAAATGATCGGTCCCTCATGAAGCAAACACCAATCAAAAGGGAAGATATCAAAGAGATTAACTTAGGAACTGAAATTACACCAAGAAATGTGTACATAGGGAAGAAGATAAGCCCTACAATTAGAAGAATGATGATAGAGTTGCTGAGAAAATATAAACATGTGTTTGCTTGGTCTTATGAAGATCTAAAAGCATACAGGGAGGATTTGTTTTAGCATGAAATACTATTGAAGCTAGATGCTAAGACATTTAGACAAAAGAAAAGACCCATAAATCCAACATTGGAGCATAAAATGCAAGAAGAATTGGCAAAGCTCAGAGATGTGGGAATCATTAAACCAATCAGGCACTCAATGTGGGTCTCAAATTTGGTTCCTGTAAGGAAGAAAAATGGAGATATCAGGCTATGTGTAGATTTCAGAAATCTAAACATGGCATCCCTCAAAGATAATTATCCTCTACCCAATATGGAGGCTATATTGCATAAGGTAACAAGGTGTGAATTGTTGTCTATGATGGATGGATTCTCAGGCTATAACCAAGTTAAAGTCAAAGAATCTAAAAAATACAAGATAGCTTTTAAAACTCCTTGGGGGACATATGTACACATGAGAATGCCATTTGGTCTTACAAACGCAGGAGAAACCTTCCAAAGAGCTATGGATGTAACACTTGAATATTCGATCAATGCTATCATGGTGGTGTATCAGGATGACCTCACTGCTTACTCAAAGAAGGCTGAAGATCATGTACAACATCTGGAGAAGGTATTTATTAAAGCCTTAGAATATGGTATCAGCTTGAACCCTAAGAAGTGTCATTTTGCAGTCACAAAGGATAAGCTCTTGGGACATATTGTTTAAAAAGAAAGGATTAAGATAGATCCTGAGAGGGTTGAGGCCATTGATAAAATTCTTGTCCCTAAAACTGTCAAGGCTATACAATCATTCTTTGGACAGATCAACTTTTTCAAGATATTTGTTTCTAACTTTGCTGAGATCATTAAACCCATATAAAAAATGTTGAAGAAAGGACAAAAAATAGAATAGATTGTAGAGGCTTTGGAAGCTTTTATATCAATGAAAAGGGCCATCAAGGAAGCTCCTATCCTTAAGTCTCCAGATTTTGCAAAGCCTTTTCAAATATTGTCATTCACCTCAATGCACACTATTGTTGTTATTATGTTACAGAAGAATGAGGATGGTAATGAACAACCTGTGTCTTTCTTCAGTAAGTCATTACAGGGGTCTAAATTAAAGTATTATATAATGGAGAAACAAGCATTTGCATTAGTGAAAGCTACAAAAGCTTTTAGGCCATATCTTGTTGGAGCAAAGGTGATTTCCTATGTCCCTCACACAGCTGTCAAGGATATTCTGACACAGTCTGAATTAACAGGAAAAAGATGTAGATGGATTAACAAAATCCAAGAGTTTGACATGGAGATACAAATTACTAAACTAGTAAGAGGTCAGGGCTTGGCTAAGTTAATGGAAAAAGTGAACATTGAAGCAAATCAAATTTTCAATGTAGAACATGAAGAGACTACAATTGCGAGCATTGAGAATACTCCGTGGTATGCATATATCATGCATTACCTTAAATACATGAAGTGTCTAGAGGGATTGAGTGACAGCCAGAAAAGAACTCTGAAGTTGTAGGCATCTAAGTATGTCTTCATGGATGGAGATTTGTTTTGGAAGAATAGGGATGGTATACTATTGTTATGTCTGGATGAATCACAAGCCAGGCATGTCTTAAGTGAAATGCATGAAGGGGTTTTTGGAGGACATTACTTAGCAAAGACAACTTTGCATAAAATTCTCAGGGCAGGTTATTACTGGCCAAAGGTTTTTAATGACTCTTTTACATATGTAAGCAAATGTGAAGCCTGCCAAAAATTCTCTCGAAAACTAAAGTATCAGGGAGCTTTACCACTTCGACCCTTGCAGGATGATGCCCCTTTTCATCAATGGGGAATTGATTTTATTAGAGATACAAGAAAAATCAAGTGGAGGACATAAATGGATACTTGTGGCCACTGATTATTTTACCAAATGGGTAGAAGCAATCCCAACTAAACAGGCTACAAGTAAAGTTGTAACAAATTTCTTAATGGATAACATCATTACTATATTTGGTACACCACTAAGGCTGATCACAAACAATGGGATGTGTTTCAGATCGGATAAATTCAGAAAATTTTGTAGCACATATGGCATTACCATTTCTTATGTAGCCCCTTACCATCCACAAGCTAATGGTCAAGCATAGTCTAGCAATAAAAGTCTTCTGAAGATTATAAGGAGGATGTTAGGTCAGAACAAGAAAGCTTGGGATTCAAAATTGAAATTGGTTGTTTGGGCTGATAGGATTACTATAGAAAAGGCAATTGGAAAATCCCCATTGGAATTGGTGTATGGAACACAAGCCAGGATGCCTTTACAGAATTTGTTACCAGTCTACAAGTTTGTCCTTTAGGAAGATTTGGATATTCCAGAACCTATGGAGGAGAGAATGGAGCAACTAACTAAACTTGATGAAATAAGGAGAGTTGCCTAAAATCAAAACATAAAGTTACAGACACAGATGAAGTATCTATTTGATAAAAAGGAAAAAGATAGAAAATTTGGGGAAAATGATTTGGTACTGGTGTGGAACGCAATGTGTCAGGCGAAGGGAAAGCATGGGAAATTTGAAGCCTTGTGGCTGGGACCTTTTATGGTTGTTGGAAAGAAGGGTGAAGATTCATATTATCTATAGAATATGGTTGGTGAAGATCAGGAGTTTCCTGTACATGGGAAATTTCTGAAACCTTTTTTCTCTTGAGCAATACAGAGGATTAAGGGTTGCTAGTGCATGGACAATTCTTAACAATCCTCTCAAAATTCTATCTTCCATGCACAATAGTCTAGGAAATAAAAGGAACATGAATTGCTAGTACATGGACAATCCTGGTTCTCTTTCTTTCTAATTTTTTTCCATGTACAGTAGTGTAGGGTCATATTCATTTCCATTTCCTTTCATTTCATCATGCTCACATGATCCATCACCTTGAGTTTGGTCTACTCACCTAGAAAATATGGATCCTTGCAATGATCTTACAATCATTCATCCCCAGATGGAGCCACTATTAGAACTGTAAAATTTTGAAAAAATTTATAGTTAACGAGTCTACAATATAGTCCTCACCATAAGCACAAATTTCTCTCTTCACAATATTTTTTCCCATATTTTTCCATATGGCCCCATAAAATCCATCGAGTCATGAATATTTCACCATATTACCCATATCGGCAGGACAGGGTGAGGGTCTCCTCGATCCATTTGGAATTATTACTAATGTATGTCTTGGTAGCCTATCGGCAGGATATATTTTATTGTCCCGGTGATAGAAGAATCATATCGGCATGAGAATTGTTATCAGAATGAGTCATAGTGAATTCATATATGTCTCACTGACCAGCACATGGAATGATGTATTGGCCAAACTAAAAGACATCGGAGTAAGGTCTTACTGAAAGCATCGAGTCTTTTCAATAAAGCGCAAAGGGATTCCATCAGAAGACTATCGGGATGAGGTCACATAGTCTTTCCGACTCAAATGTCACACCGATAGAGATATACATCGGCATGAGTTCCACAGAATATGAAAGTTACACAGATGAAATACTTTGGGGAGAGTCTAACTGAGTAGAAGATATTGGAGAAATAGGTTCGGCGAGACAGTTGGCATCGGTATGAGTCTTATTGAATTTTCAAAGTCATGCCGAGGTGTGGTTTCATCGGCGAAAGTATGATTATGTCTCAGTGACCAGAAAGTCACCGTGGGGTGTATCTCGGTAAGACACAATGAAGTCTATGAAACATCTCCCCGACTCAGAATTGTCACAGCGATATACAAAACTGAAGCGATAGCCATCGGTGAGATTCCAAATGTTGATGAGACCGCAGGATGTCTTAGCGAAAGGTTTAATGAATGTTGCAAAAGGATATTGCCCTAGATTTGAAAATTTCTCACCGACAAGACGTTTGATGCGACAGTATGAGTTTCAAATAAGTTTTCATTTGTGCTTTAGCTAACACATTAATGGCACGATAGAACATAACAGGGAGAATTTAATTGAAGCATTTGTGTTGAATTGATAGCAGAAGAATTGGCAAGGCAAATGGAGAACCAGGGAATTCTTCCAGTCTAACGATTTTGAGCAAAATACAGTAAGTGATTGCACCTTAGCTCATTCAATTTTAACTTTTGTATCTTTGAAGAATGGAGTCCCCTAGCTCTAGAAAAGTTAAAAGTAGGAAACATAGTGAAGGCAGTCAAAAAAAGGGGAAGAAATAGAAAACTGAAGGGGAACATGAGGGCACAAAATGAAGATTGAATCAAGACCTCATTGACCAATTGCCTGGTTTTGGGCCTAAGGCTAGAAGATCAGCACAGCGTAGGGCAGAATTGGACAAACTAGATGATAAACGCAAGTTTATTGGAGACGTTTGGACTCAAATAAGGGGATATGAATTGTTCAATTTCCATTATCATCAAAGAAACTGTTTTGAACTAGTTTGCAATCTAGGGAAGCTAAATGTGGGAAAACTGGTGTGCCCTAACGTATTCGTAAATGCAGAATTGGTAAAATTGCTAGCTGATCATTATAACCCGAAACACAAAGCTATATGTGACCCATCTGGAAACCCAAAAATACATTTGTCAAAAGAGGCAATAGGTGAGGTTTTTAATTTGGAAGGGTTTTGCAATGAAGAAATCATATATGAAGAATTGGAGGAGTTCTCGAGAATGGACACTATTTACAAGGGTTGGAGGCTACCAATTCACAGGGATAAGCAGGATGGTAAACCAGTTCCTCTGCAAGATAGTGGGGGGCCCCCTTATCATGTGGACTTGTTTGAACCCTATATGAAATACACTTACTTCTCAGTGTGCCAGTTATTGGGGATGGATGCCCTGAAATATATGTTAATTGTGCCAATGATTATCACATCAGATATCCAATACCACAATTCTAGGCCATTTGACTATGCCTCGTACATTTTTAAGGGACTTGATTTAGGATTTATGGCTATAAAAGGTGGATCATCTACCTTTCATCTGAGGCATTATTCATTGTTGATGCATCTAGTAATCTACTTTGGACAAGAGTTGGGAGTATGGCCTCCGGAGGTGAGGATTTCTCAGTTTAATAAAGATGGTGAAACATTACCAGTTCAATTGTGGACTGTTGTTTGGGATAACAGGTTTTCCAATGCTAGTTTCATTCATTTTGAAGAATATTTTGTGAAAATGTTATATAGATTGTACAATTATCCTTGTAATTATTCATTATCTGATGAGATAAAGAGATTTCTTTGGCCAAAAGATTTCAATGGGCCAATTGATCTTAATTGGGGAGATTGGTATTGCTTGGAGGGAGCTACTATGATTAGAGTTTATGGGTTTGAGGATGCCCCTTTCATTTTTCCAAAAATGGTCCCAAACAAAATTGCATACTTGGAGATTGTTAGACAGATGGATTACTGCAGTGTAATGAATTTCAACTTTTTTGGGAAGTAGTATTTTATGCCTAGTACATTATGTTTTGGTGATTTTACTGTGTTGGCCAAAGAAGGATATAATTTGATCCTTGAAAAATTGCTTCAGTTCAATATGAAGAGAGGACCACCCAGAAAGAACTTTGACCTAGAAGGGTATATCAATTCCGCTAAAATGAAGATAAAATTTGGAGGGTATCAGCATGTGCCCTATCCCTTTGATGATATGATTCCGAATCTAGAAGAAGAAGAAGCTAAAATGGTGGTTGAAAGATATAATCAAGGACTGTAGGATACAAAGCAATTGTCTTCTGGGGAAGAGACACCTAAGGATAATGTGCCACAGGGACAACCAGGAAAGGTATCCAGATTGAGAACTCAACAATATGTTTTCCCAAATAGAGAATTGAGTGTTGAAGAAAGTGGAGAAGTAGATGTAAGGAATATTGAGTACAGATCATTTGTTTCAGATGATGAGTTCATAAATTCCCCAGAATTCAAAGCATTTTTGTATAAACAAAAAGGAAAGGAAATAAGGGAAAAGGTTGATGATGTTACTATAGGAAATGAAGAGAAATTGTTGAACCAATTGAGAAAATGTGTGGATGAGGAAATGACAGGTATGACCCCTTAAAAGGGGAGGAAAATGTTGGAAAATGTTGGTGTCATGATCTTTCCTGGTCTTGATCTTAATTTTGCACTTGTCTTTGATAGTTTCTTAAGGGACAACAATGCTACACACAAGCTTGACAAAGAAAAGGTAACAGAAGTGTATGCTAGATCCAAATACAATACTAATGAAGGATCATTGATGATTTGGGCCTTGTACTCACCCCACAGGAAATCAATAGTTATTGAAACAAAAAAGGCATTTAGACATGTCATGAATCTAAAGGTTAGAGAGGCTGATCCTGTGGCTACTGTAGAAATTGGAGTTAATATTTCAAAACTGAACAAAGCACAAATTTAGATGTTCATAAAAGAAAGGGAGATGTACAAAATTAATAACGAAAGGATGTCGAAAGAAAATGATAGATTAAAGGATTTAGTAGGTGTTACTATGAAGACACCCAGGATGCTTACTCATGGCGAAAGTTCTCAGTCAAAGGATCATTGGGAAGGATCAAGTGCTTACTCCCAAGGAAAATATGATGCATTTGTGGCAATAATCAAGAAGAGGTAGGATGGTTTAACATCTTGTTTTAGTAAGCTCTGGGGGAAGTATTTTCATACACTTGCTACATTGAAAGAGCATGAAAGGATGAATGAACGAATTATGGAGAAGTTTCAAGAACTGAGCCAGAGAGATGCTGCTAATAGTGTAGCAATTGAAAATGCAAATCATTTTATAAATAGGCATCAAAACTTCTATGATGAATTGCAAGGGGATGCACAGGGATTGATAGATGTTGCTAAGAAAACATCGACCGCATTCTCTGAAGATAGAGGAAAACTAAAAGAAGCTGCTAGATGGAAAAGTGAGAATGATTCGATGCTACACAAAATTCTGAAGGTTGCTACTGCTGAAAATATGACATTGGAGGATGCAAGCGAGTAGAATGAAAAAATGATAAGGATGGAAATTTCAATCCGGAACGCAATTGGAGATGCAGATACACATGAGCGTCGTGATTATTTGGATCATCTGACTAAGACTCATTTGTGGCTAAACAGAGCTTAATCATCTTTTAAACGATTTGTTATGTAAACATATGACATTTCTGAAAGGACGCGTTCTTTCATGTTTTCAATGTATAAACATCCATTTCGGAAATGAAATAGAGATATAAGTAGAGTAGGATAGAAGATAGAAAAAGATACAGTATAACACTATGTTTCGCAAATATGAGACTATGATGCATGTTTGAAATTATGGAGATATCAATGGAAATCTTTTAATATGGTGTGGTTATTTCTGGTATCAGTTTTTTATTGTGTTCGTTGAAACCATTATCGAAAGTTGTCTCCAAATTTGGTGTTTTTGGTTATTTAAATTGGTGTAACAAGTTTATATCCAATTTATCAGCACACATTTTTTGTGTCTGTATGATCAATTGATTGGTTCTTTCAAGTAAAGATTAAATCCTTTAAGTTGATCATAGTAATTAGAGAATGTCAGTTGGATCATTGAGAAGAACTCGATAATCATAACCCTGCATATTTATACAAGTTATAAACTAAATTATATGTTGAATAACTTGAATACTTGCCAGAAAGAAGTTCATGTTTTAGATTTCTTTTTACTCTGCATACCCTATAAGGCACTGGCCTCTACATCTTTCATCATTTGATTTTATTCAATCCCCTTTTTACATTTGTTAACTGAACATATTAGGATTTAGTTTTTGGAATATTGCTATACAATTTATACCAAATTTAATTTTATTTGTCCACTTCCATCTGCCATCATGGAAAAATCACTACAAGAGAGAAGATCATAAGTCAAATCTTCCCAATTCATATAGGTACATCTGCCTAGGTCTAGGAACACCTAAAGAGTAGAAAGCTTAAAACCATTTGGCTTTGTCTTTTACCCTAAAACGTACCAAGAGATTGGCAACCTCTTGAGGTATTCTTACTTGTGTTTTTTAGAGCTAATAGGTGCATTGGAGACCATTTATTCTCTTAAATATTGTGGAATATATGGTTTTGAGACCTGAGGAATGCTTCCCCATTGAATTTTGAGGTTGGGAAGGAAATTAGAGACAAGCTTTAGTGTAAAAGTGACCTAACTCAAGGTCATATTTTGAAGTTGATGTTCTAAAAGAGTTGTATTAGATTCTGAGTAATATTGAAATTTGGGCAAAAGGGTATCTAAAAGTGTATTTTTTTGTGGGATTGATTTGGTTTTGTGAAAATAGGCTCTATTTTGTCTATTTGGAGACCTACTAGAGAAGTAGGCTTGAATTGTGAAAGATTGATGAGAAAGGCTTATTAGGCCAGAAAAGTCGTTTGATCTTGATCCTATTGTATTTGTGAAATGGTCTACACCCCTAATCTACATCAATTGGTATCAAAGCATAGGGATTAGATCTCTTGGAGTTTAAAGTTGTAGATTTGAAGAAGGGTTATTGGAAGTTGAAAAGACAAACAATTAATATACCCCTAAAAAGTAAAAATATGGCTAAAGAAATGAATGAAATGAGGGATAGGCATGCTAGAGAGTTGAGAGAATTACAAGAAAGGATTGAAGCTTTGGAAACAAGCAAGAGAATAGATGTGGATGAAAGTGACTCTGAGGAAGAAGATGAAGAGTATGCAGATGTAGAAGAGGAATTAGACTTTGAGAATAAGAGAATGGAAAACTTGTTGAGGGTAGTTAGAGATGACAGGCACAAGGTGAAAATTGATTTTCCAAAGTATGAAGTCTTAATGATGAGGAATTGCTAGACTGGATTGTAGTCTTAGACAATCACTTTGAATGTGAAGATGTTCCTGAAGAGTAGAGAGTTAAGATTGCAAAGACCAAGCTGAAAGGTCATCCACTTTTGTGGTGGGATCATCAACAATCAGAGAGGAGAAAGCAAGGTAAATCAAATATTGTTTCATGGGACAAGATGGTAGCAAAAATCAAAGGTAATTTCTTGCCTAAAGAATATAAAGTTCAAATGTTTAAAAAGCTTCAAAGTTTAAGACAAAAGGAAATGGATGTTAATTCATATACTAAATAATTTTATAAGTTAAGGATGAGGTTTGGTCATCATGAAAATGAAGTTGAAAAAATTGCTAGGTACCTTGGTGGTTTAAGATTCAATATCCAAGATGAACTAGTTTTGGAAAACCCAAGAAGTGTTGAAGAATGTTATCAAATGGAAATTAGAGTGGAAGAAAAGATGAAAAGAAGGTGGGGAAAAATAAGTAGATGCAGAGGAAGTACCTCTAGAGGGAGAGGAACATTCCCTACTACAAGATAGATCAATGAGAGCCGAGAAGATGCACACAAAACCCATGAGAAAGGTGCAGATTTTAGAGGTGGTTTTAGGGGTCCAAGAGGAAAATTTGGTGGACGAAGGAATGCAAACACATTTGCAGGTAGGTGCTATAATTGTCAAGAGTTTGGACATACATCATTTACGTCTCATAAAAGGTAGGGATCTACATCAAGTGGGGGTAAAAAGAGAAGTGAAAAGAGAGCTCAAATAGTGCAAGAGGATGAAGCTGAAAGTTCAAATTCCACAAGTTATGTTGCTGCTCCAGAGGTAGGAGAATCATTGATGATGAAAAGACAATTCTTGAAGGCATCCAAGGAGAAGGATTTGATTCAAAGAAGATCATTATTTAGGACAACTTAAAAATACAAAAAAGAGGTATGTAAGGTGATAGTAGACTTAGGATGCACTGAAAATATGCTATCTAATGAAATGGTAGATAAACTGAGATTGGAAAGAGTACCTAGGGAAACACCTTACAAAGTATCTTGGGTGAGTGATAATTAGTCCATTTTGGTAAATGAACAAGCTATAGTTGAGTTCCAAATTGGTGGATATAGAGACACGGTTCTTTATGATGTTTTACCTATGATTTGTTGTCATTTGTTACTTGGAAGGCCCTGGCAGTTTGGCAGGTCTACAATTTATGATGGAAGAGCTAACACTTACACCATTGAGAAGGATGGAAAGTTTTTTAAGATAACACCATTGCAGGAGAGTGATGAAGAAAAAGGAAAGACAACAAAAGCGATCATGATGGGAAAGGAGTTCGTGAGGATTGACGAAGACAAGAAGATAGGATTCACAGTCACTTCAATACCTAAGGGTGTTGAGACAACAGATTGGAAAGGTAATATGATTTTGTAGAGAAAAGAAGTTCAAGTCTGAGGAAAATAAGAATAAAGGTGAATTTCTTGTGGAAAATCAATGGGAGCATGATGAGATAGTGATTAGGATAGTGGTTTGTCCTTTGAGAATAAAAGAAGTGAAGGGGAATTTTGATATTGTCAAAACAAATATTTTTGGAATAGATAAAGAAGAGGATTTGAGGATAGTAATGAAAGTAAGCGGTGAACTGAAATAGGATGAAAGGAAAGGAAAAATAGGTGAATGTGGCTGTGCAGTAGGAGTAAAGAGAAGGGAAGTCAATAGTAAAGTTGATATGTGTTAGTTTTTAGGTGTCAAGGTAGGGGTAACATCAATTTATGATAAGGGAAAGGTGAGAGAACCATCGTCAGATCAATTTGCAAAGAAGGGATAGTGTCTAGGGGATAAACAATTCAAGAATGCAAGGGATCATGCATATTTCCAAATTTTCACTTATGGAAAGGATTCATTAGGTGAAGGTACAAGTTGGAGAGCATTAAATGAATAGAGACATCATGGTTTTTCATGTTTCCAAGGGGTTGGGAAAACTTTCAAGGCTGGGTGTATGGTGCAGGGGCACCAAGTGAATTTTTTGTAAAAGTTGTCAAGTAAGGTCATATGGTAGATTTTAGGTTGTTTGAATCATTTTGTTATCAACATAAGGTCATGATAGACCATTTAGTATGTCTTTAGGTATCATGGGGTTTATATTGTCAATTTGTGCAATATTGTAAAGAGTTGTCAACAAAAAGATGTAAAATTGCATACTCGCCAAAAGTTGCAAAAGGGAACTTTAGTGGAAGATCAACGGTCAGTTAATTCAAAACATAGTTTTTGTAGGATGAGGTAGTTAGTTTTAGAGTAAAAATGATACATATGGTTGTAAAACATCGATGCAAACTCTCTCTTGATGATTTGAAGGAAAATTAATTGAAATATCACTGTTTTCTTGTAAATTTTGTGTTTCATCTCTATCTCCCGACCTGTATGATTATGTATAGTAGCTTACCTATTATAAAACCTCTTGAATTGGTTAAAGGCATGAATTAGCTGAAATTTCCTTTTGGTTTGAAGTTTTCATCTTAAATTTGGTGAAAGTTTGAACTAATTTTCTTAAGTTGCTTTTCTATACCCTATTTAAGGGTTTGAAGGTCTTTAAAATGCATTAAATGACCCTTCCACTGACTGTGATATTTTTGATTGGGTGGAATGGGTAAAATTAAGTAGGTTTAGAAGATTATAGGGTTTATTTGAGCAGGGGAGATGATTTGGTGTATTTTTTATAACTGTCCTATATGAGATATTGTGATTTTTAGCATAAAAATGGAAGTTTTGAGTGAGTAATTGATGAAATAGTGTTGAAAGTGGTTGGGAAAGAGATTGTAAAGCATGTGCAGGCTAACTAAAGCATGTTTGGTGCATGGGTAAGGTCTGAGATAGTGGGGAACAGTGAGTTTCAGTAAACCCCCATGAAAGTTGCTAAAAAGGAGGGTTTCAAGGTTAGGTGCTTGAAGGCCATTTCTTCTATTAAAAATTGTGGAATATATGGTTTTGAGACCTAAGGAATGATTCCCCATTGATTTTTTAGGTTGGGAAGGAAATTAGAGACAATATCTTGTGTAAAAGTGACCCAATTCAAGGTCTAGGACAACATAGAAGTCATGTTTTGAAGTTCATGTTCCAAAAGAGTTGTATGAGATTATGAGGTATGTTAAAATTGGGGAAAAAAGGTATCTAAAAGTGTATTTGGTTTGTGGGGTTGAGGTGGTTTTCTGAAAATAGGCTCTATTTTGTTGGTTTGGAGACCTACTAGAGAAGTAGGCTTGAATTGTGAAAGATTGATGAGAAAGGCTTATCAGGACAGAAAAGTTGTTTGATCTTGATCCTATAGTGTTTTTGAAATGGTCTAAACCTCTACTCTACATCACTAATGCTCCCAAGATTTTCTCCGTAATAAATGCTCTTTTTAATTCTAAGCCCTTTTTGATTAACTTGTTGGAATTTTTGCTAGCTGAGTTAATTCATATGCTCTGATTGACACTTGAATTTAATGAAAAGGTACACATTTATTGTGAATGGAATTTTTGAAATATTAATTTTTGATTTAGTTAATATGATGTCAGATTAAATAAATGTTTTGAGCATATATATCTTCGTCATAGTTATTAATGCTATAATAAATAAGTCTTAATCATTTCAAAATATGGCAGAGATATAAGGATTTGATATTGAGGTGACTACTACAATAAATGTAAGTAAAATGGAGGATTTCATATCAGTTCAGAATGTGTGTTGATGTCAACATCACCACCAACTGTTAGAGTCATAATTCAAAAGTGTTGGTTGATACTTACAAAATTTTCACAAGGAATGAGGTGGAGTAAATGTTTAATGTATTGAAATAACATGCATTTTTTTGAAAAGTGGTGTGTCTATGAAAAGGAATGTTCAATCTGTATTTCACTTAAAAGTTGCATCCACCATTTTCTCTGGTAAAAATTGTAGAAGGAAAAATGGGGCAAAGAAGGAATTCAGAGCTAGAGAACTTCATTTTGGATCCTAAAACGGAGAGGTTGCTGAAAGAGGTAGGGTGGCTTGAGTTCATAAAAATTTACAAAGGATTCAAACTTGATTTGGTTGAAGAGTTTATTATTAACTTTCATGTGAATGTTACCAGGGTAAGAGGGGAAGTAATTGAAGTTACCCTTGCTATCATTAGTGAACTCTCTAGTATTCTAGCTAAAGGTGAGCTAGTAAACAAAGGACATGTGGGTTTTGAGGAATTGGTGTCTACATTCCATGAAGAACCAAAAAGGATACCATAAATCTAGTGGAATAAAGGTAGCCAAAAGGGAGTTGCTTGAAGCAGTCTAGAAGAAACATGGAAGACAGTTGTAACATGGTTAATGAAAATTTTCACCTGTGAGGGGCAGTATGGCACAATTCTTGGGCTAGGAATGCAGATGTTCACACATTTAAGGTATGGAAACACAAGACCTTATACAAGAATTAACCTTCTTGCCTTTCTATTCATGCAAATATCTCCTATGGTTGCTAGGGTAAAATCTAGAGGAGTGTCATCCATTAGATACCATAGCTTGATTCATTTAATCATCAAACATCATTTCATGAAGAAAGAGGCTAGGAAAGAGGGGTGGTTGGAATTTTTGTCAACCCCCATTTCCAAATTTGGAAAGAAATCTAAAAAGGGACCCATTGTGAAAAAATTGAAAATTGAAAAAGGGGAAGCTTTTGAAAAGGAACATAAAAAGGGAAAAAGAAAGCTACAGGAGATTGAAAGAGAGACTCATAGTACGGTAAAAAGAAAAAGGCATTTGTCACAAAAAAAACCCTAGTGTTGCTGACACCGATGTTACAACTTCTCTTGAAAAACTAGTTGAAACCCCTGATGCCCCTCAAGATACCTTAAAAATTAATGAAGAAATCCAAGAGCCTGTTCGTTCTCCTGAATAGCCTGAAAGTCCTCCTAAAGATCCAATTCCATCTCCACAAAAATCCCTTGTTCTAGTGTCTCATGGCTCTCCATCTGAAAAGCAATCCCCTAATATGCCAAAAGAAGATAACCCTATTGGAGGGTTTGATGAATCTTCTTCATCACCTATTCTAGTTTAAAAGAAGAAAAGGGAAAGAACCAATAATTGAACAACAAAACTCCCCTCAATTGAAAGAAGAAGAGGAGATAGAAGAAGAGGAAGAAATGGATAAATCCATGACAGTATTTAGAATGCAAGCGGAGTTGGATGAGGAAAGGAAAATAATGCAATTTATAGAGGAAAAGTTAAAAATAAAAGAAGAGCTGCAAAAAATCCGTGTCAAATATTGAGAAACTAGAAAAGGAGATGATAGAGAAAGATATTTTTTTGCAAACACAGTTGAATCAAGCGAAAAGGGCCTTATAGTAGGCTAATGCACAAGCATTAGCCCAAATAGAGGAAACAACAAGGCTAGATGCTATAGAAATACAGAGAATGAAAGATGAATTTCAATAGAAAGAGGAGTTAAAAAAATAGTCAAGTAGATTGCATTATCTTGAAGCTTCTACTTCATCAAATCCAAGAAGATACCTCTCCCTTACACCACTTAAGCTTAAGCATGAGAATGATCAATTGAAAAGTCAAAATTAGCAGTTGGAAAAAGAGAGGGATGAGGTAAATGAAAGATTACAACAAGTGGTAGAGCTATCCTCAACAATGTTATCAATGAGGAAACCTTTAGAATTATATTCATTATTCTTGAGGGGAAGGTTTTTACAATGGAAAATTAATCAATTTGTTTTGAAAAGAAAGATAGATTATGATGATGATCAATAATCTCTTGAGGATTTCTACAATAACCATCCTACCATTCAAAACTAGATGTGCGAATACTTTCAACATGGATTTATTCTTGGTAATTTTCCACAATATTTTCTAAATGTTTACATTGGGGAGTTGAAAATTAGATCTTTTGTTTCTTTATTATATAACCAAGTTGAGTGGGATAATAGGATAGACCAGTAAAAAGAGGAACAATTGAGATTGGGCATTCCAATGAGGAATGAAACACCTTGTTCTATGTCTTTCAGAGCCGCATTTAGATACTTTACATTGAGAGATAATGTAGCACCAGTCTATAGAAGGAATTTGATTGAAAGCATTAGAGTTTTTAATAGTGTTCAAGAACATCTCCCACATAGAGCCTTGACTATAGCAAGAGAAAGATACAACACCATTCCAGCATCACTAAGGAGAGAACCAATCTATCCAAGGAACATCACTTGGAGTCTCACAAGAGTGAGATCCTTGATACAAGTCGTTGAGGAGTAGAATACAAATTGGGTAGGAATGAGGTTCATACCACCATTGATCATAGCACTTGCACCTACATTGGATGCTCCATCACAGTTTATTAGAGAAAATTTGATAGATTGGTTGAGGATAATTGAAGAACATAATGGATATGCTCATCAAAGAACATTCCTGAAGTATGTGACCTATTGTGGTGATCTAGTTATCTAGTTGGAAGGTAGAAACAAGGATTTTCCATATCCTCAACCATGAGGACATGGTTGAAAGTAGTAGGCGGAGAAATGATGAGTACATAAAATGACACTTTAATTAATCCTTTTTATGTTTTTAAAGACTATTATATATTAATTAACTATGTTGGTGATAGACTATATGCTTGAATGTTTGCTTGATTTTACCTTATATTTAACTAATTGGAGTATATATGAGAAATGATATTTTGCATTAAATTTCTTGCTTTTGAATGATGATTAATGATGAAATGGTTATGTAAATTGAGATGTTTTACTATCTTGATTACATCCTATCTTTGATGATTATTTTTGATGGATTAAGTGTTGATTTTATGAGGTGGACGTGTTAAACTTCATGTTTAATGAACTTGAAATTAGTCTTGTTCTTGATCTCTCTAGTTGGCTCCTGATGAATGTTTCTAAATTGATTTCTTTAGTTAGTTTGATAACTTCCTATTCAACTATTATGATGTGGTAGATTTATTTATGGCACTTTCGGTCCTATTTAAGTTTAGTTGTTACCATTTTGTATCTTGGCTAGTTGTGCCAGTTTTTGTATTCAAATAAATGGATATTCTTATAAATACCCATCCTTAGTTTTAGTTTGGGAGTTAGTTAATATTTCTCTTTAGCATTGTACTATGGATTATCTACACTTTGGTACTAATCGCCTATTTTGGCTGATTGGAATGAAAATAAGGAGTTGATCTAAATCTTAATGTTTAAGTCCCACCAGAGGAAGAGTAGGGCCTGCTCAACTAAAGGAGGTGACTTGTGTTATGTTCTTTGATTTAGTTATCTTTTTCATTGTTCATCTCAGTTGGAAAGTAGGAATATTAATCTCTGTTAATCATTGGTAGTGAATGTGAATGCTTATATTCTTAGATTAAATTCATTAAGTCCTTAGAATAATTCATTATGCTTTACTATAGATTTATATTCACTCATTTGCTGTAGATTTAATCGTTGTTCATAGAATTAGATTCATTGGTTATTTTAAAATGCATATAGTTTTAAAGGAAGAGACAATGATGACTTATGGAAAGATGAAACTAAAGCTTGTTTGGGATTTTTTCATGGAAGTTAGAATTATTGCTTTCTAGATTAATGTTTGTTTTCTACAAACATAATTAGATCCTTTTCTGCAAATGTAAATAGATTTCCTTTCCAAGTACATTTCAATTCTATGTTTTAGATTAAAAGTAGATTCAGTTTTTAGATTATTTCTTCCATGATTAAATTGCAATTAAGTCAAGTGAAGTATGAACAATGGTTAGTTAAGAGATAAATTAGAATTAAGTCTTTATAATTATTTAGGAACCTGTTGTTAAGATCAGCTCTTGAAAGCTCTTGACAGCTCCTAACGGAGCTAAACTGTGACCAAAAGTCACTATTTATAGTGCAAAACCCCCCAATTTATGGAAAAACCCTTATTGCATATAGCTCTAAGACACACCCAGTTCAATACTTGATAAACTAAATGATGCAAGAAGTGACATCAATGACCTTGCACATCAATTTTCTGGATGGAGGGATGATGAGAGGAGGCATAGGGGCTACTTCTTTATAGTGTGCTACTTGATCCACTAAAACTCATTCATTGTTGAGCTCCATAAAATAAACAAGTTCACAAGGTAGTTTGGAGTACAACAAGATATCCCTAATAGACCTTAGATATTCCATTGGATTAGTTGAGAGCATTTATGGGGTGATCCAATCATGACAGAGTTTTCACGACAGATGTGGGAGGGCCTATAGATGGTACCATATCCTAGGAGAGGAGGGATGGTAGATGCAGGGACGATAGTAGGATACTCAACATGGTGGATAGAGCATAGGCCAAGATGGATCATGATAGTGCATTTGATTGTAGGGGCACTAGGATATGGGTCAAAGGATGAGAGGAGATTGGCTAGAAATTAGAGGAGGAGGAGGAGAGATGGTTGGCAGAAAGGGGGAGGAGATGGAGATTTTGAGATGGGGGAGGCTAGAGGAGAGGATCAAGTGAGAGGAGAGGGGGTGCATGTCATAGATGTGGATACCTCAGAGGTGCATCCATTAGCGATGTTTCCATATGTACCTCCACCACTAGAGGATCCCACAGTATTACTCATCAGAACCCTGACACAACTGAGGATTGCAAAGCATAGACTTAGGGAGTCATAGATAGATCAGGATAGATTGTAGAGAAAGATAGATAGGTTGCAAGAAAAGGTTGACAAGGATTATAAGGCCTTGGAAGACGAGGCATTGTAGAATGTACAAGAGGCCCACATGGAGAGAGATGACCTAAGGAGGTAGGTAGCTGATATGCAGCGAGGATTGGAGGAAATCAAGAGGGAGTGAGATGATCTACAAGATAGGACAGCCTGTGTGGAGGTGGCCATGGGGGACATAGGGGCTATGCTAGAGAGAGAAGAGGTGACATAGGCACAGGTATAGGCCTTGTAGGGCAAGAGTTATGTAGCACTACAATAGATGTCTCAACTACAAGCACAAGTGGACTAGATGTAGATGGCTCAAGAGGCATGGGAGAGTGAGAGGAGGTACATCACTAGATTATGAGATAGGTACAGGATTGAGAGAGGCCTAGTGAGGGCTTAGGTGGTAGAGGTTGTAGATGTGAGGAAAAAGGTAGGCTACTATATGTTTGCTTACCATCAAGTCATCCTGGATCCAGAATGGAGAGTATCCCCATACATCAGACGTGCACCCGAGATGCCCACACCTTCACACTCAGGGGTCACTCACACACAAGGATGCAATAGCTTCTATGAGACACCTCTTCAAGGTAGAGGATCAAGGGTAGACTCCTCATAGAGATCAAATGGAGCCAATACAAAATAGATGGGATAGAGGAGGGGACATGATACAAGTTTTTGACAGGTACAAAGTGGATGTGCAGTGGACAGGGATAGAAACTATAGACTCCTTAGTATAGATCAGAGATTAGTTCATTCATTGATTAATTCATTCTTTATTCTCCATTCATTTGGGAGATGTAGTCTCTATATTTGGTCAGAGCTCTATACCTATATGTTATTTGATGGATTTTGATGGACATGTTATTATGCTTTTATGATGGACTTATTATAGACTCTTATGGTTTTATTATGGATTATGATGGACATGATGGACATGATATATTTTGATATTAATATGATATGCAATGGACATTGTCGACACTATGTGGTTATTATGTGATGGATTTTTATTTATGTTCATTTGTACATGGATTATGATCATGATGTATGTATGTGATTATGAGAATGAGGATTATGAGATGTGCAGATGGTGGTGATGATGATGATTATGATACATGCATGTGTCTATGATGATTTATGCTTATGTTTATGCCGATGATATGGATTAAATGCATTGCATATAACACTTTCATGATACAGGATGTGATGGATGATCTATGATTTTATATGCTATGTATATGATACTAATGATTTGTGATGCATGTGGTGATGAATGTGTGCACTATACAATCAATTTTATTTTAATTTTATGATGCATATCATGGATGTTTTATTGTGATGTGATTATGGTATGAAAATGTAATGAATGAAAAATGTGGTGTATGCATATGTAATAGTGTTAATGAAATGTAATGTAATAAAATGAAATATATGTAGTGAGATGGACTAATATGCTTAGGATAGTAGCTTTAAACAACCTAAAATGATGATGCAATGAGATGATGATGGAATGGACTTAAGATGCTTAGAATAACCAATCTAGATTAATCTAAACAACTTAAAATGAACATGAAAATGATAAATTAAAATGAGATGAAATGATATGCATTGAACTTAAGATGTTTATAATAACCAATCTAGATTAATCTAAACAACATAGATATCCATGATTATTGTTTAGTATGACATCGATCAAGATTAATTAACGATTGGATTCACCTGTTTCTATTTGTTTGGAAGTGTGAACTTGTGAAGTTACAAAACAACCAAAAATGATAATGCAATGACATGACAATGGAATGAACTTAAGATGATTAGAAGAACCAATCAAGATTAATCTAAACAACATAAAGTGGACATGATAATGATAGATGCAAAATGAGATGAAATGAACTTAAGTGAATAATGATAGGTGTGACAATGCATCACATATCAAGAGAAGTAATGATGGGTGTCATACTAAACCTATCAAAACAATAGTAATCTTGAGAAGAAGAGAAGATGAGATATGAGTGTTTGCACAACCGAAATCACTAACCATAGGCTAGGGAAAGGATGGATGGAGTTAAATGCAATGCAACAAGATGATAAATGAAATGCAATCCTAAATCTATTTTTCCATTTTGAGAGCATTGATCTTTTGCTATAGCATAAGACATGATATGCCAGGGTATGAAGAACCAAGGAAAATTAGTGTTGAATGCATAAAACAAACACATCAGACAAGAAGGCTATCCCAACACCCCAAAGCCATAATGGCTTTGGTCTAGCTAGGTATTTGGATAACCATAAACACAAAGGAGGACCCAACGTAACATAAGACCATAGAGATCTTGGTGGGTACTGCGTAGGACAACCAAGTAGATAGAAATAGACAAAAATCAAGATATGCCCCTATGTTTACCATTCAAAGCACACCATCATATGATGGATCATGGTGACCCTAATGAGGTATAATAGGAAGCTCAAATGATAAAAAAAAATCCAAAAGCATCAAAAGAATACAATAAATTTTAAATTTCCTTTGCCACATGATCAAAAGGGTGGATGGGATTGATGTGGTTTGATTAGGAAGGATGCATCATGTTAAGACCAAAGATGGAGGATAGATTAAATGAACGACATGACTCAAGATACTCAAAGCTGATTGGACCTCAAGATACTAACGGATTTTTTTTGTTAAGAAACAACTAAGTAGGAACAAACTTGACAACACGACACAACAATAAGACACACCCTAAATACCTAGGGGCTTGGGGGTTGATTAGAGATTAGCCTTGCCTACATGAAAGTGTAGAGCCCTCATAGTTTGACAAAATATTGACAACTGACCATGGAAAAAAGTGGAAAGGGGACAATGGAGACCATGATGGATGACAAAGAATGGATGGAGAAATGCCCTCGGGGCTAATCAAATGATCAAACTTGCCTATGTGAAAGCACAAGGGCAACATAGTTCAACTAAAGGACAAAAGATGAGATGAAACCTAATGATGACCAACACAATGAGAGACTCTAGATGAGGACAAGGGACCGATGAACAACATCAACACATGGGTGACACAAGCTCAAACTCAAGGTAAAATCTCAAGGTTTTGGATAGGAGATGTAAATTGTCCAATGTTCAACCAAAATGTACCAAGTGACGGATAAGCAACCACAGATGAAAGAACTGGACATATAGGATGTGAGGATAGGATGGATGGAAGCATAAAGTAACTAGGACATAAGGTAGATAATAATTAAGCCCTCTATGAATGGTTCTTGTTGTTAGGTTTTCACCAAACGTACTTATCCAAGGCACCACCAAAGGTGGTTTTCACTGTAGGACGAATTATTTATCTTTATTATTTCTGGGATATTTTGACTTTTTTTTTTTTGCATTTTTGATGATTTTTTACTTTTTTTGGTATTTTTTAGGATAGGATAACCTAGTTGACTTAGGTGTAAAACCTCTTTAGGTGCATGATGTTGATAGGATCCTTTAAGGGCTCCCCCTCAGGTGTAGCAAGCCTATATTCCCTAGAACCATATTTAGTTGTGACAACATAAGGACCCAACCAATTTTCCTCAAACTTTCCTTTCTTGTCTCGATCTTGTTAGGTACACTAATTCTCCTTAAGGAATAGATCACCAACATTAAATTGGAATGGATAGGATTTCTCGTTGTAGCTGCTCCTGAGATGATGTTGATATGCTTGAAGGTGATTGTAGGCCTTGATACACTTTTCATCCAGGAGCCCAAGCTGACTTAAGCATGCAACCCAAGTATCTTCATCATGGATGAGGTTCTTCAAATATATTCAGAGCGAGGGGATCTCAACTTCGATCAACAAGATTAAATCAACACCATATACAAGAGAGTATGGAGTGGAACCAGTGGGAGTGCAGATGGATGTACGATATTCCCAAAGGGCGGGATGGAGATGGAGGTGCCAATCTCAACCAATATTATTTACCACCTTTTTAAGGATCTTGATGAGGGTCTTGTTGGTTTCCTCCACTTGGCCATTTCCTTATGGGTAATAGGGTGTGGACTAACAATGTTGGATATGGTATGTATCACAATGGTGTCTCATAAACTAATTTTTGAAGGACTTTCCATTGTCAGTGACGATGGTGGAAGGGATTCCATATTTGTAGAGAATATGGAAAATGATGGATTTGGATATCTAAATACTTGTAATTTGAGAGAGAGGAATTGCTTCCACCCATTTGGTAAAGTATTAAGTGGTGGTGATGATTAAAGTATGGCCATCAGAGGATGTGATGAGCCTAGTTTTTGGTCTAATTTTGGATAAAATCTATAGTCTATTTGATAATAGATGTCATGGACTTTGATGCTTAAGTGTTGGTATTAGCATAATGTTTCCCTCAAACCATTGACATTTGACAATATCCTATCTCTACAAGCTTTAATAACATTTGGCATAATATGTGGGTTATCTATATTTATTTTTGCATGTGATTAATGGATGTTTCTTAGAGTGGTTATAGATGTGTAGTTATTATGTGTACTAACTCTATCATGCAGATTTAATGAGCTAAGTTGAGGAACACACCACCAGCTAGGCATGCACCATAACGTCCAGCTGAGGAATCGCTCCAAGTCAAATGTAGCCAGTAGCAAAGATTCTTCATGCAACTAAGTGTAACCACCTTGTAGTGGACCTTAATGATCGAGCATTCATGGGTGTTACTATTGTGTTGAATCTACGCTTGAATTGCATGTCTGGCCAGATTCCTTGCATGCGTAACTGCCATCGCTCCACTTTCCCCTGTTTTCCCTAAATGGCATCCTCCCAGTCATGGAGTTGACTACCCTATTTAGCTGTAGTATAAATAATATTTTGATGCTCCTTCCTTAGAGGGAGTTGCACGATTTGATATTGTACTCGCATTCTCCAGTTTCAACAATACAAATACATTACTCTTTGTATGCATGATTTACAGTGAATGAAATAAAATTTTGAGTTTGAGCATCTGAGTTCTTATTAGTTTAGAAGATACTTATCCAAGGGGACCCACTTGGTAAGTAATTCATATTCTTAGTTTAGCATTATCTTAGTATTACTTGTTATTTAGTGCTCAGTTAGACATTTGGCATCGATTTTTCCTATAGCCACTAGAATTCCATTCTATGACTATTCCTACAGCCAACGCAAACAAAGTAGTTTCCTATTTTTTGTTTATATTTCCATTCTTGTTCTACATTTCATCTTAGCATAGTTTTCAGTTGATGTTCAACATTTGTTTCATTTATTTCCAGAAAATTACTTTTAGTATTGTGTTTCTTAGCCATAGAATGAAATGGCTACTTGAGCCCCTAGTGTGCATACTGTGCTAACCCATTTCAAGTTCACATCCCTGGGTTGACAAGCTAAATGCACCTTCATGATGATCAAATAGCTATTAAGGTTAGATGTCCAGTCTCTAAATCACATATGTAAATGCTCAGTTATTAAATCATTGTAGGAGGCCAATAGGATGGAGGGTAAATCTTGGTGATCAAGTCAACACCCCATTGAGAGAAAGGTCATGATACTATGATGGGCTATAAGTATTGTGCAAGAGCATGGATTAAATCTACATGTTGTTGACAAGGTATGCATTTCTTCACAAACTCACAAGAGTCATGCTCCATTGTAGGCCAATAATAACCACCTCTGAGAATCATTTTGGGTAGGGCCATGCCATTAGAATGGGCCCCACAAACACCACTATGTACCTCATTTAACGCAATGCAAGATTCTAATTCATTCAGACACCTAAGTAGAGTGCCATCATACCCATGAAGATACAGTGTATCTCCTAGATGGTATAGTGGGAAGCATGTTGGATAAAGGATTTATGTTGATTTCAAGTAAGTTCAGGCAATAGGATATTATCATGGAGATAGGTATAAATGCCATGGTACCAGGATGATTCAAGACCTACAATATCACACACCATCTCACTATCAGTGACATCATATACCAATATTAAAAGTTGTTCAATGAGGAACTCACAGTCCATTCGATCTTTGGGAATGCCAATGAGGGAATTAATTGTAGCCATTACATCTACTGCCTTGTTTTGGACTCTGGGAATCTACTCAAATTGGATGAAGGTGAAATACTTCTTAAATTCACCCACCATGCATTTATAGGGTAACAACTTATCATCCTTTTTATGAAACTCATCATTGACCTATTTGATAATCAGTTGGGAATCATCAAAGGCTCGCAGATAGGTGATATTCCATTGGATGGTGATTCTAAGACTGGTCATTAGAGCTTCATACTTTGCTATATTTTTGGTGCATGGAAATGCTAATTTGAATGACTTTGGGATGTAGTCACCTTTAGGAATGAAAAATAAGACACCTGCACCAGCTCCATTATGTGTATATGACCTATCAAAGTAGAGTGTCCATGTATCTGCTTCTATGACTATAAATACCTATTCATTAGGAAATTCATCTACCAAAAGATATGCATCAACCGAAGGAGCATCAACCAACTAATCTACTCTAACTTGTCCTTTGATCACCTTATGTTCCACGTACTCTATGTCAAACTTTCTCAGTAACATGACCTACTTGGCCATGCATCTAGTAAAAGAAGTCTTGGAAAATAGATACTTAAGTGAATCAACCTTTGATATCAGCTTAATGAAATGAATGATCATGTAATGATGGATATTTTGAGAGTTGAAAACCATTTCCAGACAAGCTTTTTCCATTGGAGAGTAGTTGAGTTCATATCCCACTAACATTCCACTGATGTAATAAATTATGTGCTCTTTAGAGGACTCATCATGTTGAGCTAATAATGCTCCCAATGCAAGTGATGTAGCTAAGATGTACAATAGAAGTGGTTTACCTGGGATGGGAGGCATTAAGATAGGTGGATGAGTAAGTACTCCTTAATCTTATCGAAGCCTTGCTGACATTCTAGATCCCATTTGAAGGTGGTATCTTTATGTAGGAGGTGTGTGAATGATTGACACTTGTCAGCTAGTTGGGCTATGAACCACATGATGGACTATAGCTTCCCTTGAAGGCTTCTTAATTGCTTTAGATTACGTAGCGGAGGAATTTCTTTTATTTCCTTGACCTTGGCTGGATCTACCTCTATACCTCTTCTGGAGATTATGAAGCCCAACAACTTTCTGTATCTAACTCTAAACACACACTTCTTTAGGTTTAGACATAATTTGTACTGCTCTAATATCTCAAATATTTCCTTCAGGATCATAGGATGTTCTATAGTTTTGGGCATCCCCAATAAGTCATTGACATAATCTTCCATTATGATATGAATGAGGTTATGGAAGATAACAATCATGGCATGCTAATAGGTTGCCCCCACATTTTTGAGTCCAAAGGGAATGAAATTATAGCAAAAGGTGCCTCGAGGGGTGGTGAAGGTAGTTTTATGTTGATCTTCTAGTGTAATTTTGATATGATTATAGCAGGAGAAAACATCCATAAGGGATAGCATCTCATGCCCTACTATGAGGTAGACCAACATGTGGAAAATAATCCTTAGGAAAAGCTTTATTGAGATCTCAAAAATCTATACAGATTCTGATATTCCCATTTGGTTTGGAAATAGGCACTATGTTGGATATCCAATTAGAATAATCAATAGGTCTTATGAACCCTACCTCTAACAGTTTCTCCAATTCTTTCTTGACTAGAAAACCTACTTGGGGATGCATCTTTCTTAGTTTTTATTTAACAAGCTTGGAATCCAAGCAGACATCCAAATGGTGTACCACCAAGGCAAGATCTAATCCTAGCATGTCTGAATAGGTCCATGCAAAATTGATGATTCCTTCTTTTAACAGGTTGACAATGATAGAGTGCTCTTCACCAAACAATGATTTGACTACGTATGTGATCTTAGGGTGTTCTTTTTCTCCCAAATTGACTTCTTGAGTTTCTTCGATCAAGTTGGAAGATCGTTCGAACAATTGAGTTCCCACAAGGGGAAGATGAACATCCCCATCCACCAATGCCTCATTGAGGTTTTCACTATTGGATACACCCTTTATTTTGACTTTTGATGAGCCAGGAAATTCCTCAGAGAGGTGTTCACTAGATGACCTTTTTTATTTTGTTTCTTCTTAATTTTTCAATTAGGGTGTTCATCTTCCCCCAATCCCATGAGATGCACATAAGTGTCCATTAAATGAAAGGTATCAATTCATGCACTACCTTGTAAGTCCCAATCAATGAGGTTGGGATGGTGAAGGGAAAGGTTGATGGTAAAGACGGATAGGTAGTCGAACATGGTAGGGAGATCAATGTCATCATATGTGAGTATGATGGCCTCTTCCTTAGGTATGTTCTCAAGGAAATCATTTTCTGCATTGACATTATTAGAGGTGTTGTTGATAGTGGGAGAGCCTTTTTCTTCATATTATAGCCTAAGCCCAAATGTCTAGGTCGCATAGGAGTGTCAACATGATGCAATATTCCTTATTCTTCTACACTAAGGCCTACCCATTGATAATTATTTTTTCAACTAACTTGGATGCATGAGGATAAGTCTCTTGGAAATACTCAATGAGAGGGGGTGAAGGATCAAGCTCTTCCCTATATATCCACTAATTGATATCATCATTTGGTTGATATTTTCATGTTCCAGGAGATTAGAAAGTGCTATACCCTATGTTATTAGAGTTGAGTGTTATTGTCTTTTCTTCTTCCTTTGGTGTGGACTGAGAAGGTTGGCCATAGGTATGAGGAGATTGTGACATGGTTGCCACATTTAAAGCCGTGTGTATCTCATACTCACCACAACCTTTATCTATGATCTGGACCTTGGTGATTGTGGATTCAGATGTGGAGGATGGAATGGATGATGTGATAGATGATGGATTAGAAGATAGACTGGAAGATGATTCTTGAGGTGCCCCCACTTCAACTCCTAGACAATAGTGAAAGTGCAGAAAGGAAGCTTCTAATGCATGACAATATTCAAAGGGCTACAGATCAACATGTATAGTTACTTCCATCCCATTGAATGGGAATTTCAGGCATTGATGGTAGGTGGACAGAATAGCCTACATGGCATGGATCCATGGATGGCCAAGGAGGAGATTGTATGAGAGGGACAAATCAAGGACGTGGCATGTGGTATACTGCATAATGGGGACAACCTGAATAGGAAGACAAATGATTCCTTCATAGTCTAATTCTGCATTTTCATAAGCTTTGATGGTGATAACCTGATTATATAAGTCATTGTGGGTGTAGCCTACCTTTTTTATGAACTTTAATGTGCAAATATTGAGGGAAGATCCATTATCTACCATGACCCTTTTTACTTTGTGATGGGCGACAAGGACCTCAATGTGAAGGGGATGATTATTGTTTGAATCAATGGAAGGAATATCATTTTGACTGAAGCCCAACTAATATGTAGATGATGGATGTCCTACCAAGGCTTGAAACTCAGTAGGATCTATATCATTAGGCATGTGAGTATCCTAGAGAGCTTTGGTGAGGATTTCTTAATGGAAAAGGGAAGACTTAAGCAGATCCAAGATGGATATTTGAGTGGGAGTCTTTCCAAGGTGATCAGGAATATTATATTGAGAGCTTACATGAGCTAGCCAGTATGACATGGAAGCTCCAAGAATGGTTATGCGGGTGCGGCGAGTGGTGACAACACATTGTGGGTCTTTTACTTTAACAGGAATCATGGATACATGAGGCTCTACCTTGCTAATGCACATAACTATGCCATCATAGTTATAGGGTACATTATTGTAGATAACATTGTTCATGTTGTTATTTTGGCTATTGTTATTGCTTGACCCGAGATTAGCATTGGATGTATTAGCACCCTGATTGTGCTTCAGGAAAGCATTTTGATATATTTGTAGTTGGGAATTGGACAAGGTCACCTGATTAGCATCCACTACTATATCTCCTCGATCTATAAGATCTTGGATATATGTTTTAAGTCCCTGAAACTTATTAGTGGAATGAAATTTGATTTTGTGAAAGTCATAGTACTCATTTTCCCTATACCAGGAGGGCTTTAGTTTGGACTCATCAAATGGCTTAGTCACAGGATAAGTGACTAGATAACTCACTTGGAGGAGCCTATTGAAGACAACACTTAAGGATTTTCCCAAAGGGGTGAATGAGTGTTTGTTGTTTCCTTGATTCTATTGACTGGACTGTTGGGGAGGATGTGGTGCCCCCTATGGCACTAATATGACATTAGAGAATGATGGTTGATTAGGGATGTATTGTGACCTTTTTGAGGTGTTGGCTACTTGTACATGCTTGGTATCGATGACACCATTATTGAAAGCATTCTTGTTTTTATTCCAATAGCAGGACTTATCTCTAGATGACTTATCCTTATCTGGATTATAAATTTTAACTTGTCCTTTAGCAATGAATTCCCTCTTAATGATAGTACCTTTCTCTATGACCTCTGAAAAGGTTGTGACACAATGAAGGTTGAGATTATGTGTCATATTTGGATGGTAATTTTCTATGAAAATGGTCACTATGACCTTCTCACTAAGATGGGATTTTAGTCAACTAACCAAGGCACACCACCTTTGTAGGTAGCTTGCAAAGGTATCTCCCTCACATTGTTTTTCCTTCAGAAGATCTAAGGTATCGATGTTCTTCTCCAAATTGAAGGAGACAAAGAAGAGATTGATCCCTTTGGAAGATCCATAAGCCAATCTAGGGCTACCCCCGTTAGACTCCTAGGGAATAACCACAAGAAATAATTGTCATTGTGTAGGACTTCTTGACAATGTGTGTAGAATTATTGGAGATAGTTCTTTAGATATTTGGTTCCTTTGTATTTTTCAAACTTCAACATTTCAAAATTCTTAGGAAAAGGAACAAGTGAGATCAAGGGATCAAATAGATAGGGACAAATCTCTTCAAACTTGAAAGAATTTTTGGATGTCCCTACTAGTAAGTCTTTTAATGCAACTTTTATCTCTTCCCACTCCTTATTGATAGGTGTGGAAGATGAAGGATTGGTTGGCTTGGAATGACTATATCGAGCATATTGCTGATATGATGTGGATGGATTCAAGATGGTTTGATCATATGATGGTGAAGGTTGATATAAAGAGGTTTGTTGATATTGATTGGGATATGTGGATTGTGTGTTGACATAAGGTTGTTGATAAGATGGCAGGGCTTGATATTATGAGGTAGAGGAACCCTGATGATATGAAGGAGGTTCTTTGTAATATGAGGAGGTGGAGGCACCCTGTCGATACAATGGATACTATTGTGAGTAATATAGATTGGATTGGTAATTGTAAGCAGTAGTTGGTTGTTGGGAAGCATATGGAGGTTGTTGCGGATTGGATTGTTGGTAATAAGGATTCTGCTACAGTTGTTGGGGATTTGTGTAAGACAGCTACAACTAGGATTATTGAGGATTTTCATAAGGATAATTAGGATTTGGATTGGATGGGATAGCATATGCAATATACTACTTTGTGGGTGGTATAGGTATTGAGTAGTAGGGTTTCCTAGAATTTGTATTATGACCTATGTATGCTAAAGTGATTTTTGGTAAAATGGTGGTTGTTGATAAAGAGGCCAAGAGGGAACTTGAGGTTGTTGAGGGACCTATGGTTGATGAGGATGCAACTGATAAGAGGATTTTGGCTGGTGAGTGGACATCTGTGGCTACTGATGGTTTTGCAACGAGACACCTTGTGGTTGGTGTGGAGGTTGGTGTTGAGGCTATGACATAACCTATGCTTGATGTAGGGGTTGTGAAGGAATTGAGGTATGTTGTGGAGGTTGAGATGGAATGGTGGTATGCTATAGAGGCTGAGATGGAGGTTGTTGTGATGGCATGGCTTGTTGTAGGTTATCTTGAGGCTGATGTAAGGATGGGATATTTCCTTGACGTGGTGGTAAATTGGATGTTGGTGTAGATCTAGGAGGTGGAGGTGGTGCAACAAAAGGATTTTCCCCGATATTCACTAGTGGTTGACCTGGTTGGTTAGGTGAAGAGGTGGTGCGAATGGTATGGGGGTTGATCTTTGTGAGGTGTTCATGCTTGGCAGATTAGGGAGACCCTATGGCATACCAAAAGAAAAGGGATGATTAGGATTGGGGATGTTTGGATTAGGGGATCCCATGGCCAAAATTGGAACTTGAGGAGGTGGTGCATGGGGTGTGACTTGATACAACACCGCATTGCCAAATCCAAGTTGATACCAACCTTCTTGTGGTGGACCCTCAGGGATATATGAATTTCCTAGATTACTTTGTAAATTTAGAGGGTCTTGTGATACTGGGTGTGTAGGAGGTGTGATATTGACATACTTGGATAATTCAAACCCCGATGGTGGCTTAATGTAGGAGCAATGTGGTGAGGATCTTATCCCCATACTCATTAAGGAAATGATCTGTCATTTGGACATTGACAAGATTATTAAGATATTTGTCCATCGTGACCTTAGGTTGGTTGACCATGCTCTCATTAGTAGGAGCTAACATAGTGTGGATTTCAGTATTTGATTATGATGAGCCACCTTTAATGGGATCCTCAGGAATGTGAAGCTGAGTACCTTCAGCCTATTATTCTACCATGAGTTTCTTTGCTTGTGATCAGGTGGTAATGAGCATGAAAATGAAAAACTACTAGGTGAACTAAGATGACGCTATGCTCTAGGATGCACTTAAATGAATGGATTAAGTGATGAATAAAATATTTACTGGATCAGATAACAGATTGATTTATTGACTGATTGGATATTTAATGGGATCATATTTTATTAAATTGATTGAGAGGATGAGACGGTTGATAGGATTGGATGATTGATTGAATTGGATGATGAAATTGACTTTAAATGAAGTTCATAGTTTGAATTAGATGACGCGAGATGTTGATGATCATATTATATGACAAAAAGGATGATTATGACACTGAATCTACCTCAAGATGTAAGTAGATTGATTGGGCCGTGGATGATCACTAACTCAGGACAGATAACAATCCTAAGTATGAAGGATGACGATTAGGATTAGGCACCTAAGCCAACTTGGATAAAAACCTCTAAAACAAAGTCTAGGGGATTGGGATTGATGAATCAATGATAAATATGCAATTTAGGGATGTTCTAAGATGCACCTATATGATTTGATTGACATATTGATGACTATTGGAAAATGCAAACAGACTAATGTGATGATTACAGGTGGATGAATGTTGATAAAAAAAATCAATCATGGCAAAGGACCTGGCAAACAATAGGCTTTCGGTGGATGAAAGGGTTAACTCTCTATATTTTGTGTGGGAAGCACATATGCCTATGTGTTGAGAAAATTCACCCTTCTAGGTGACAACTTCACCTATCCAAGGTAAACAAATTTTCCTCTGTGTTGAGCAACCTTGCCTATATCCACGACTCAAATTCACCTATATCTTAGGGTACAAAAGAAACAAGTGGACTCAAGATGAAAATTTGTCTATCTAAGGATAGGATCACCTATTGGTTTGATAGAATAACCTCTCTAAAATATAAGATCACCTAAATCCACAGAACACCAAAGGGGACAGGCGAACTTGATTTGCAAAATCACCTAAGGGGATTGGAAATTTCTCCTAAGTCTTGAGACATACGAACAAGCTCAACATTGCCTATCAAGTATGATGGATTTACCTAAGTCTACAGATCAAGTTAGCCTATGTCCTAAATGGTACAGATGCAAATGGAAACTCCTAAAATGGTGTCGCCTGTAAGACATACATGATCGCCTAAATCTTGAATTGTATGGATGAGGATGAGACAAGCGAACATGGATTCTCCCTTGCAAACAACAAGTTTTCCTATTCTAGGGAGTGTACATATAGGAAAGACTTGGATGAGATGTGATATTGCCCCTATGGATAGTAGGTTTTCCCAAGGAAAGAACAAGATCATGTATTCTAGGGGAAAAAAGGTAGACACAAAGGATACAAACTAGACATAGACTCGCCTAAGGGCTAGACAACCTTTACTATCCAAGGAACAGGCAGACATGGGGTTGCCTAAGAAAGGGACACATGGGAAATTTCACCTCTGACAAAGACAAACTCACCCAAAGGATGACCTAGACCAGACTCAGACTCAGAATCACCCCTTTACAGGGTAGGATCTCCTGTCCACAATGAAAATTTGCCTCTATGAGAAGGAAATTTTCCACTAAGGGTAGAGGCAGAATGTGGAAAAGGACATAAAACATGACAAAAAATAGATAGAAAGGCTAGACTAACTCAAACTGATAATAAGCACTAGTATCACATAGTGAAAACATGCCAGGTAGTACAATCCTAAAATTAGTTTTGAAGGCTTGTAAACTTGATGTAGGCCCACCACCTTGGGCAGACAACTAGGGGTTAATACTCTGTGATATTGGGGTGGTTCTTTGGATCACCCTTCCTTGCAAAGGTGGATAGGTAGAAATTTAGTGGCACAAGGTCATCAACAGATGCCACGAGCTCACCTTCACTCTCTCTTGGAGACTATTGTAGTCTACCACGAGGATTTCTATCTCAACCCAAGGGATTACGTGATGAGTAACTTTGAGGTATGGTGTGCATCCCCTACACTACACCAAGATGATGCTAAAACATGGGTCTCTATTTGTGCTATATAGACTATCTCGTGCGTCCTCGATATACGCTAGGTATGTGAGGTACAACTCTGAACACTAGTCCATCACAAGCATGGATTGAGAGACCCAACAAGGTACTAGAAACTTAGCCCAACCCTACACATCTTATCTAGGTATCACCCTAGCTTCAATGTTTCGCTAAACATGACATGATTGGATTAGGGTACAACTTTAGTTCTCCCCCCTTTATATACCCCATCGGTAACACATGGTTGGGATCATCCCTTGGGTGATGAAATCCCAGGTAGGTCATGCTAAGGGAAGGAAATACTAGATGCTTTGGCTATTCTATAGGCTCACACATAGTACAAGGGGAGAGATTAGATGCACTAGAACCTCCTAGGTAGACTAGACTAGACTAGAACAAGTTGTGATTTCTCATCACCCAAGATCAATGAAAGGTGCAATGGGATTGGATACGTCAACAACTTTATCCCTGCAAACACAACAAACAATGTAAATTGACCCTTTAATTAAGCTACGTGTGACTAGATTAGTATGAAAAAAGAACAACAGACAAAGCTATTCTAGGGGTCTTTGACCAATCATCCTACATAAAATATGTCAATAGTTTCTACCACCAATCTTGGAAAAATGATTCGCTACACAAACATTAATAAAATTGCACACTCACAGAAAGAAAAGTTAGTTGATCAGTACCCAAAATCAAAACGAAATTGAAGCTCAAATCAAAAAATTAAGGGTTTTGGAATACCTCAAATTCGCCTCTATGTGAGACAACTTCGCCTATGAATAAAGATTAGGGTTGCTTATTTGGAGGGATGGGCGAAGTCACCATCACCTGTCCAAGAGGATGGGTGAAGTCAAAGTTGCCTCTGTAACTACCTCGATCTCACCTCTATGATCGTCACTATTGCTTGTTTCTGGAGACCCTCCACATATTTTCCTCTATGTCGATCAATCTCACCTTTTAACTAAAATTTTCACCTTTTCACGAAAGGGTGAAGTCGTGTTTGCATATGTCTAATGAAGTTTTTTGCTAGTAACTATCGAGTTCGCCCCTTAGGGAAAATTCACCCCTGCATATAAAAATATGAACCTGCAAAATGTGAAACAACAAGCAAATAGTGAAAATGACCCATGACATGGGTCCCACTAGGTGTGCTAGAAATGTGTGCGAGTGAATTTAATCTCCTAGAATGAAAAAACTAAACTAATGCAAAGATAAAAGACACAAGACAAACACTCAATATTAGGCCTAAGATGAACTCAAACAAAATGCAAGAAAATGGAACTTTTTACCTTGTTTGAGTTGATGACCTTGGTTGGCCCTTTGATTGCTTGAATGTGTACTCCTTTGTTGGAAAAATAGCATAAAACCTAACTCTAAATGATGGTGATGAGATGGTGAATGCAATGGTGAAAAAGGGTATTGTGATGAATGCAATATGTGAGCTCAAATGGTCCTACAATAATGGAGGTTCAATGGTGATGTAGAGTAGGGAGGCAATCAATTACCTATCACAATTAAAGTCTTTTGAAATAATTTTGTAACTCTTAAAAATCCATCTCATCAACTCTTATCTAATTCATCCAGCTTCACTAGTAGGTCTACAGACCTAGGTTTTTTTTATCAAATCTCACAAATCTAGACTCAAACTCATAAACCCCAAGGTGTTTTAGACACCCATTAAGGCCTTCAAAAACATACTACAAGATATCATATGACTTATTTGGAACAAACCCTCCAAACTAAAGCTTCTATGTTGTCCCAACTAGGCCAATTAGGCCAATTTAACAAAGCAACACCCCTTAAAACAATATGCTAACCCTAGATCTCTATGGGAAGTAATTAACCAGACTACAAAACCAAAAAATCCAACAATATTTGGCAGAGGAAAGACCTCTATGTTAGCAAACCATGAAACCCTCACTTTAAGCCTTTTCCTAAGAGGGTTTAATGAAAATCACCATTACAAACCTTTTCTCACTATACAAATGCTTCAAACACTTTTATTTATGCCTACACATGCTAATTCCATCACCTTCTAGCCTTACCTAAAGCAATTTCACCAACCTACCTCTCAAAACCACCATTTTCAAGGATAAATTCTTTCAAATACCACTAGGGTAACACCTAAAACTCCACGATTTTCCTTCCCCTGCTCCTAAATCTCATTCCTACATATAATAATTTATTGGTTCCCATTCCATCAAGCTACAATAGACACAATAGATGGAATGAGCCAAGATACATTTTAAATGAGTTCAAACCCTCAAATAGGGTATAGACCCGTTCACAGTAAAAAGTCTATAAAACACTTGAAACTTGATAAAATTTGATCAAAAAAAATCCAAGATGCTCTTAACAACTACCTTCAAAAAATTCTATAATTTTTGGAACATGAATCCTCTATACAAAACCATACAGGCCTAGGGAGTAGCAGTTTTACAAAAAAAACACAAAATTGTCAATGAAAACAGGGTTATTTTATTGTTTTCTCTTTACATACACCCACCAACCTCTTTCCTCAAAGTTCCAAGCCCTTTTTAAAAATTACTCCAACCTAACACAATGGCTCAAACTACGTTTTCCAAACTAAAAGACCATTATTTTCCATAATTTGCATTTTTTGCAACTCTTAACATGACAACAATTGACAAAATTACAAACTATGACCACATAACCTCTTAACCAACCAAAAGGACTCCAATTACAATTTAGCATAGTCTATTATGACCTTATTGGATTCAAAATAAGACTCAACACCCTAAACCAACCTATCAAAGACCAAATTTGCAAAATAACCTTGGTGCCCTTGCATAATACACTTGGCCTAAAAAGGATTCCAAGTCCCTTGGAAACTTATTTATAGCTTTTCCACCCTTGAACACTTCATCTTTTGGATCTTCAAAGCTCCTTTCATCAAGTACACCTTTCCATTGAGTCAAATACTGCATATGTGCATTGTGCTTGACATTCTTGAACTTTTTACCCCTTGTATAGGGCTCCACCTTTACAAACTGATCAGATGATTGTACTCTTACCTTTCCTTTATCATAAACTGATGTTACACCTACTTTGACACCTACAAATAACCCTTTTCCAACTTGATCTTTGACTGCCCTCTCCTTCTCTCTTATTTCAAACTTGAACTTGCCTATTTTTCCTTGTTTTTCACCCTGACTCACTTCATCTTTTCCTCTGATATCTTTCACTAGATCCTCTACCCTTAGAGCCTTTACATTATGAGACCTACATGCCATTGTATTGACAATTCTGAATTATCCACTAACCTCTTTTGGAACCACATAACACAGTATTGTGCCAACCCTTATTGCATCTTGCTTTCTCTCCAACAATTCATCCTTGACCTTCTCTGTATCAAACCTTGACACTAAATCACCATCCTTTCTCTCCAACCTTGGTTCATTCTTCACACTTTTCTCAGCATCTTCTTTCCTTACAATGGTTGCACCTTCTTTGTTTTTGTTTTCCTCAAACTTTATGAACTCTTTCTTCCCCATCATGATCACTTTTGTTTCCTTGCTTTGTTCCTTCACATCTTCCTACAATGGAGTCAATTTAAAAACATTCCCATCCTTCTCAATTTGATATGTATTAGTGCTCCCATCATAAATGGCATGTCTATCAAACTGCCATGGTATCCCAAGTAATAAATGACAACTCCTAGGTAAAACATCACAAAGAACCTTGTCTTTATATCCACCAATATGAAACTCAATATGTAAAGCATGTTCACAAACCAAAATGGACTAATCATCATTCAACCAAGATACCTTATAGGGTGTTTCACGAGGAATTTTCTCCAAATTCAATTTATCTACCATTTCATTTGATATCATATTGTCAATGCTTCATTAATCTACTACAACTTTGCATACCTTACCTTTACATTTGCATGTGGTTTTGAACAATGTCCTCCTTTGTGTTGATTCCTTCTCCTTGGATGCCTCTAGAAGTTATCTTCTCACCATCAATGACTCTCCCACTTCTAGAGCAGCAAGATGACTAGGAGAATTTACACTTTCACATTCATCTTTTTGCACCAATTGCACTCTTTTATCACTTCTCCTTTCACCACCACTTGAAGTAGAACCTTGCTTTTCAGGGCACTTGAATGCTAGATGACCAAACTCATTACAATGATAGCATCTACCTAAAAATGTGTTTGAACTTCTACCACCACCAAATCTTCCTCTTGAGCCTATAAATCCACCTCTTTGATCAACAATTTGTTCTTGACCTTTGTGTGTATCTTCTTGGCTTTCACTGAATTGTCTTGAAGAAGAAAAGGATCCCCTTCCTCTTGAATTGTTTCCTCTACCTCTACTTATCTTGTCTTGCCTTATTTTAACCTTTTCTTCATCCCTTATTGCCATTTGATAGCATTCCTCAACAGTACTTGGATTTTCCAAGGTTAGTTCATCTTGAATGTTAAATCTTAATCCACCCAAATACCTAGCAATATTTTCATTCTCATCTTCATTATGACCAAACCTAATACTCAACTTGTAAAAAATTTCAGTATATGCTTTAACTTCCATTTCTTTTTTCTTTAAACCTTGAAGTTTTCTAAACATTTGAATAGCATAATTAGAGGGAAAAATCTTACCTTTAATTTTGGTTGCCATTCTATCCCAAGATACGATCTTTGATTTACCTTTCTTTCTTCTATCAGATTGTTCATAGTTCCACCATAATAGTGCATGGCCCTTCAACTTTGTCTCTACAATCTTCACCCTTTTCTCTTCAGGAACATCTTCACATTCAAAGTAATTGTCCAAGGCAACAAACAAATCCAAAAATTCTTCATCATTTATATTTCCTCCATATTTTAGAACATCAATCTTCACCATATGTCTATCATCGTTAACCAACATCAACAATTTTTCCATCCTCTGATCATCAGGATCCAATTCCTCTTCTTCTTCACTGTCAGTTTCTTCTTCTTCATTAGAGTCACTTTCATCACTCATGTCCACATCTCTTTTCTTCCTTGTCTCTAGATCAGAAATACTTTCCCTCAACTCTCTTATCTCCTTAACATGCTTGTCTTTCAATTCACGAATCACTCTAGCCATAGTTTTCCCTTTTGGAGGCATCTTTCCTTTCAACCTTCAACCTTTAATTCTCAAACTTCATTTTTTTTCCTCCTTCAAAGGACCTACTTCCTAAGCTCAAATACCAACTGATGTAGAGTATGGAGGCAATCAATTACCTATCACAATTCAAGTCTTTTGAAATAATTTTGTAACTCTTAAAAACCTGTCTCATCAACTCTTCTCCAATTCATCCAACTTCACTAGTAGGTCTATAGACCTAGGTTTTTTATTAAATCTCACAAATCTAGACTCAAACTCATAAACCCCAAGGTTTTTTAGACACCCATTAAGGCCTTCAAAAACATACTACAATATCTCATATGACTTCTTTGGAACAAACCCTCCAAACTAAGGCTTCTACATTGTCCGAACTAGGCCAATTAGGCCAATTTAACAAAGCAATACCCCTTAAAAAAATATTCCAACCATAGATCTCTATGGGAATTCATTAACCAGACTACAAAACCCCAAAATACAACACTCTTTGATAGAGGAAAGACCTCTATGTTAGCAAACCATGAAACCCTCACTTTAAGCCTTTCCTTAAGAGGTTTTAATGAAAATCACCATTGCAAACCTTTTCCCACTCTGAAAATGCTTCAAAAAAATTTATTTATTCCTACACATGCTAATTCCATCACCTCCTAGCCTTAACTAAAGAAATTTCACCAACCTATCTCTCAAAACCATCATTTTCAAGGCTAAATTCTTTCAAATACCATTGGGGCAACACCTAAAACTCCACCATTTCCCTTCCCCCACTCCTAAATCTCATTGCTACATATAATAATAATTTATTGGTGACCATTCCACTAAGCCACAATAGACACAATAGGTGGAATGAGCCAAGATTACATTTTAAATGAGTTCAAACTCTCAAACAAGGTACATACCCATTCACAGTAAAAAGTCTATAAAACACTTGAAACTTGATAAATTTTGATTAAAAAAAATCCATGATGCTCTTAACAAATTCCTTCAACAAATTCTATAATTTTTGGAGCATGAATCCTCTGCATGAAACTGTATAGGCCTGAGGAGTAGTAGTTTTATAGAAAAAACATAGAATTGTCAATGAAAATAGGGTTATTTCATTGTTTTCTCTTTACATACATCCACCAACCTCTTGCCTCGAGGTTCCAAGCCATTTTTAAACATTACCCCAACCTGAAACAATGATTCAAACTACCTTTCCAAGAGTAAATGACTATTGGTTTACATAATTTGCATTTTTTGCAACTTTTAACATGATAACAATTAACAAAATTACAAACTATGACTACACAACCTCTTAACTGACCAAAAGGACTCCAATTACATTTAGCATGGTCTATTATGACCTTCTTGGATTCAAAATAAGACTCAACACCCTAAACCAACCTATCAAAGACCAAATTTGCAAAATAACCTTGGTGCGCCTGCACCAAATGGCTTGGATGAGTGCTTGGATGCTTGAATGCTAAAGTGGATGCAAAAGTGATGGATTGCAAATGACGGAAATTTAAACCATTTTTAGGGGAAGTACCTCTAAAAAATAGAGGGTTGGGATCAATCCATTATGGACAAGATTAAGGGCTGGGGTGAGTTGAAAACTCACAATCCCTCACCTCTTGACATGTGGTGGGTGAGATGGCGAGCAAGAGATGATGTGGAGGTACTACATAGTACCTTGGGATTTGGACAAGATCTCCTCGTAAAGGAGGTCATGTTCCACATGTGGATGGGAGGACATGTGAGGAATTAAAGATTACTCAAATATCCACATTGGGATGGGAGAAGGAATTTAAAATTCCTTAAAATGCATTGGGGGATTAAATGTGAATTAAAAATTCACATAGGGAAGGGGTTGCCTTCTCCAAAAGGAGAAAGAATTTAATAAGGTTGACTTAGGACATATGCCATAAATGGCATGGGGATTAGGTTGACCTAATCATGTGATTAAGGTTCTGAAAACATGGGATTAGGTAGGTTAATGAAGAATTAGAGGCAAGTGGGGGATTATGGAGGATGTGACAAGGAGAGAGAAAGAATGAATTTAAAAATTGATTTAAATTCATAAATGCAAAATGACTAAATTAAATAAATTAGGGTATTTATTTAATTTAGAGAAGAAAAGGGGATAATGTATTTAATTGATTTATTAAATACCTTAGGGACATTAGGTTGTAGGGTAATATTAATTAAATAATAAAATTATTTAATTAATGCAGACGAGGAATACGAAACAGAGGAATAAAAGGGGTGAATTTGACCATAGGGGGGTGGTCAAATTCAGGTGTCTACAATAGTAGTTTTTGGGGTATCTTCTTGATTCTCACCTCTTATCAGTAGTTCACAAACATGTTATCCACCATTTGTTGGTTAGAAGGGGGAGTTATTTTACAAAACCAATAAATGGTTTCATTTGAATACTACCACTGTTGGTTAGTATAGGTTAGGTAGGTATTCCTTCAAGTTAATAAGTGTTGATGCACATTTTTTTATAGTTTTCCTTTCCAATAAGTTTTGATGCATAGTTAGTTGTTGTTCTTTAGAAGAGGTTGTTGCTATTCAAGGTCTAATTTTCAGCTTCTTTTCAAGCCTCTTCACTCTATTACCCAATGGATATGCAAGGCTACTGGTCAAAAATTATTTTAGCTGGAAAAACACCCCTGAGGTTGCCAAGAATGTAGTCATTTTTTTTAAAATCTCGACATTATTTGAATTGTTCATTCAAATAATATTTATTTGTGGTTTTAATTCTGAAAAAAATGGAGTGAAATTTAACTCCTTAAGTTATAATTATTTCTATGTGAAAATGAAGGGAAGAGCAATGTTTTTACATGAAAAGAAAAGGGGGAAATTCAAAGACGAATGCCAAGGGAAAGAAAAAAGAAAGGAAAAGCTCACATTTTAAAGAAATTTTAGGGTTAACTTCATGTTTGAACAACATTTAGGGAATAAGGAAACACTAAAGAAGACTTCATGTAAGAGGAATATATTCTAGGGTTTTATCACTATTGGTTGCACCTTTTGCATGATTTCTATAGAGAAGGAGTTGCAACACACTACATGTAAAGGAGAATGTTGATGAAGATTTGAACTCATGTTAATAGTTCCAACAAACAACTAGTTCTTGACACCTCATATTTGTTATATTTTAAAGACCCAATCCATACAAGTCATCTCCAAGCCAATTTTCATGCATAGATTCATTCATCATAGGTGAGATACATGTAAAACCGAGTGTTTGTTCTCACAAATCAGCTTAGTTTAACCATGCAAATTCATGCAAAGGAAAAGTGTGTGCGTTATTGGCTATAATATTTTTGTGTACCTAGCTTGTTAGAAAGGTGTGAGCCTTCTTGAAGAGGCTACAAATATTGTAAAACTGCTTTTAGAGAGCCCAAGTTTGCTCATTCTTGGTGAAGGTCATCAAGCTTGAAATAGTGGATCGAAGAAAGAACTTATTTTCAAAACATTTGAGAGAAGGGGCTTCTTTTGAAAACCTTTGAAGAGATTACATGCAAGCATGAATGTCCGATGGAGCAAGCGGCTAAGTATAAATATGAAAATAAGTATTATATAGCAATCTTGTTGAGTTACAGGCTATGGTTGTTGTGCATGAATCTGATTTGAAAACTACTAAAGCTAATAAAGAAAATCCAAGCAACATGAAAGAGGAGCCTCCTAGGAATTCTAAACAAACAACAATGCTTATTTTCAAGGCATTATACACAAATCACAAGGTCAATATTGAGGGTCTTCTGGAATTTTTTTTGTTTCCATACATTGTTTCATTTGTAAAAATTCTAGAGGAGGCTCTACAAAAATGACCAAAAGGAGTGAAATATGAGCTGCACACACTTCCAGTAGACACTAGAGCTGTTCCAGATGGTGATAAAATCATAGTTATTTAAAAATCATAGTCAACATGAAGGATAGTATTGTCAAAGAGCAATTCATGACAAACTTTAAAGCAAAGGGTCATTATTTCACTCCAATTTTTGACAGTTCACATTAAATTTTCAATGGAATAGACAGTGATTTTAATGACTAATGGACTATCATGAAGTTTCAAAGAAGTGCAGTCCCTTATAATACAATGAGGCAGAGTCAAATTGTAACCCTCATGAAATTGTCACAACAAGTTTGAATAGGTATATTCAAAGGAAGAAGCATAAACATTACCTATAACTATGTTCATATAGACAAAGAACAATGTCATGAAATGCATGTAGGATAGGCCTAAAGAAATAAGGACAGTATAGTGTCATCAAATTGAAGGAAAACCTCAATGCTCACAAGATCATAAAGGGACAATCTTCAAGCCACCATATAGGGACATTCAACAGTCCTAGAGATAAAAGCAAGGAAAGGGTAGTCCCTAGAAAGGGAAAATAAAGAATCACAGTCAAATATCATAGCCTAAATGAGTTTCACTAGATTATGGATAGAGTTAGCCAACTCTCAAGGATAGTGACCATTACTTGAAGATACCAAAGCAAGAAAGACTCAAGGTGATGAAGGAAAATTATCAAGAAATTTTCAAAGTATAGTACACAAGAGGACAATCATGCAATTGCAGTGATCATTAATGAAGTTTCTAGCTTCTACCACTCACTTTTAAAGGGTATTAGTGAGGAAAATCCCTTGGCATGGAACCACTTCAATGCAGAAGGTGATGTCGAGTTCAAGGCTATTGTTATACCAACAAAGAAAATCTTAAACTATTTGCTAGGAATTTCTCTGTTTTTGATGAGTTTGAAGAGCTTCTTCCCGAGTGTGAAGACAATGCAAGGAATGATGAAGAGATTGTAAGAAAGAAGGTACTTTTTAATGTCAAGGACACTCAATAGTACAAAAAAAATTAGTATGCTTAACAATGTGTAGAGACATAAATGAGTAGCATGAGAATTACCATAAAGAAGCTTTCAAAATAGATTGATATTCACTACAAGCTTTCAAATCACAGTGAGACAATGAAAATTCAAAGAGGGAAAGTATGTAGTGTCTTTCAAAAGTTTAAGGGACAATCGTGATTATCACAGTCATGCCAAGCATGAAGAATCATCTTTAAAGAGAAGAAAAGACAACCCTTATGAGAGAAGAGACATTTTTTTCAAGATAGGCAGTGCATAATAATGGGAAAATATTAAAAGTAAATCAACATGTCAAGAAAGCACGGTAAAAAATGTACAGTGAAAATGATGATAATTATCTCAAAGGACATATCCATGATCAACAAAGAATAGTGCTTCATGCAAAGATCACATTGATCATGGAAGCAATAAAAAGCAGCTTGAGTGTGAGTGAACAATTATCATGCTATGATTGATGACAAATAAAAAAAGTGGAGAAGAGATAAAGATGGTCAACATGAGTAAGGTAATTATTTAAGGAGGTCAAAGATTAGCAATGGGGCACTATTTTTTTTAAGGACAGAGGCTAATTAGAGAGAAAGATATGATGATGACAATCCTCTTGCATTATGATAGTCTGAGAGTCAAATTAGGATGATAGGGTCACATAAGCATCACAAAGGATTCAAAAGAATAAAAGGTAGATTATGTGCTCTTAACAGTTGGTAAAGTGCTATTAGCAATGGATAAAAAGAGTTTAAGGACAGTGTGCAACCATGATAGTCTCCAAACCACATTGATGAGTACCTGTGATGAGGACTTTAGGGACATTTTATGACTGTGGGTGAGTTATTAATAGTAAATGACTATATTAATGTCCTTATATCCCTGAACTTTAGGAATGGCAGTCACCATACATTTAGAAGAGGAATTTTTTTCAATAATTCATGATAGACAAGGATTAGATTCATGGCCATAGTGAATATATGAGTGAAGGAGACCTCTTTAGCATGAATGCAAGGTAGGCCTGACATGTGATAATAAAAAAGAAGACCTACCAAGTAATGAGAATTTGCAAAGAGCTTAGTGAAATATGAGCAAATAGATGACAATCAGCGGATAGAATAGGACTTTAATGGGTAGCATGAAGAAATAAAATATATAGAAAACTATGAAGAGCCTAATTATCTTCAAGTAATTTCACATGCCTAGTCCACAACATGATCAATAGTTAGGTGTTGTTAACACTTAGTTATCATGCACTAAGAGTAAAATTAGGCCTACTTAAGTGGCCCATATGGATAAGGATGGAGTTAAGTGAAGTTTGAGCCTAAAAATATGCTCTTTGGTGAAGTTTGGAGCCCTTAAATTAAGCCTTTTTTGTGTTGTATTCCCGACAGATTAAAAATATCATGCAAAGGGGTCTAAACTTAGTTTTTCAATTAGTTCAAGGCAAGATAAAGTTTATCACTAGTTTGTGAAATGAAGTTTCATCTTCAATCTTCTCTTTTAGTCAGAAAGCAAGCTCCTTTTCTATAAGGCTTCTTCTTTTCTTCCTTTTTGGGTCATTTTTTCTTTTCTTCTTTTTCCTTATGCAAAAGGATATTGATTGTAACTCATTTTTGAGATATTTTTCTCAATTTATAGTAGTAGTTTCAAGTATAATTTTCAGATTTGTATGCAACTTTTGAAGCACCTTGTGATCAATAAAATACAATAATTTTACCTTCTTGATATTTGTTATATTGTGTGTGTATGGGTGATTGATGTACATTTTCTATGATTAATGCTTAGTCCTCAAATATGTTGTATCATTCCAATACCTTTGAGTAGAAAATATATGTTATATGTAGGTCATCAATTGTGTTATGAATGCTAAATTTTGGTTTTGAGAACATTATTGTTTTTCCTTATAAATAAGTAGTTGACCTTCTTATGAAATATTGATGTGTGAGCATGTAGAGCATTGAGTTGTGTGAAGACTTGTTGAGATTTTTGAGAGATTTTGTGTGTTGAGGCTGCAATATAGATTTTAATCATTAGTGCATCACCTCATAGGGTTAGTAATATTTTCATTTGAGTTCTTTTATCCATTTTCCTAATCAAGTAGTAGTTTTTAGGATATTTTTTAAAGGAACCAACCCATAATTTGGAAGTTCATACTCATCTTAGGCAACCCACAGGCCTAAGGATGTCCCCATGTTGCATAGGATTTCGAAGCTTTAAAGCTTAGAATTTTGGGGCACAATCCTTTATGACAAGTATGTGAGGATGGTCATGTAAACATTGAGTTGTTGAAGAATACCATGGACAAACTTTCATTCACCATTAAATTTTTGGAAGATGTTGATAAGGAATCCAATTAAGTGGTAAAAGGTTTGGCTCACATAGGAACAAATTAGATGAATTCATGGAATTTAACTGGCCATTATATAGGAATATTATGACACATGAGACAAGAAATGTAATGAGCTACCTAACTTGTAGAGTCTCTACTAGTGATATGGATATAATTTGTGTCTTTTATGCATATTTAACAATTTCAAACTGTGTTAACAACATCAACAAAAGGATTTTTTGTCTTTTGTACACCGAGTTTTTGTCTTCACTTTCCAACTCACCATTCCCATGTTTGCATCAACAAGCGTAAATAAAAGGAGCAGAAAAGGATCAATTATTAGCATCATACACTTTTTGGAGGGACAAATATTGTTACAAGCAAATATAACTACATTTTTCCTAAGAATATTCCATCCACGATAAGTTGAGCTCACTTTTTGAGATGTAATATTATATGTCAAATGAAAATATGACATGTGTACTTGGCCTAAAGCTTGTTTCTCCCTTTTCTTATAAAATGGAATTCAAGGCCATTTGAACGATTCTTTTGAAGATTTTTATATAACAGTACTAGCATTTGAGAAAATACAATGGAATAATTCTAAAGCTAATTTTATCCTTTTATATACTTTACACAAGTTGTGAATGAAATTGATTAAAGATCATTCAATTTTCCTCCATTTATTATTCTTATGGATGTATATTTTTTGTTAATGCTCTTATTCAATGAATGAGTTAAATGATTTAATGGAAGTATAGGTTTATGTAAGTGTTTGCAAGGATTTGATAAGTATTGTTGGTTAGGATTTCTAATCATGATTATGTAATACATTATCATGAAGCTTTGTAATGTTTGGGTAAAAATGTTGTATTAAAATTATCAATTACGTTAGTTTTGACTCCCAACCCTAGATTAAGGCACTGATCCTATGAATCTATGATTGAGTTGCATCTCCAAGGTCATTCATATAAAATTACATTCAATCTTTACTTTCAGTTGAGTTTAATTGTTGAAATCAAGTCTTATCATGTTATATTATTTTGAAAATGTTGAATGGTTGAAAGATAATACCAAATCTCATTTTTTATAATCATCAACCAAATTTGCATGGAACATATATGTTATTTATAGTATTTATAATAATCGGCATAGGATATTCAGAAATACTATGTAGAATCACCCTCTCGAGTTCTAAAGAGCTCAAAGTGTAGAGGTAAATTTATTTTAACTTCACCTATTAGTTGGCCAATCCCTCCAAGTAACTAACCATTGAAAATGGAAAATTCATAGGTCATTTGTGAGATTTGATTGGGATTTAAAAACCACCAATAGATTAATGACTCTATTGGGCACAATACTATTTTATATCTCTAGTTCGAGATCATTTTAGTTAGAGTCATAAGCTTAAAATTTATGTGTTCTATTAAGAAAAAGTTCATTAAGTTTCTCATCATACATTAAGTCTGAGGTTTATGATTTAAATTTTTTTCTCATTTTTACACATTTGTGTGAATTTCTTTGTCAATTATTGTTGGTTTAGTATAGTCCTTTGTGTTTGCAAAAATCTCTCAAAGAATTAAAAAATACTTCCTAATTACCATTAATTTGGGTGGCGAATCTTAGTCTGTTGTGTTTGTGAACTAAAATTTAAAGAAAGAAAAGAAAAAAACAAAGGTGAAGGGATGTAGAAGTCATGAGAGGAAAAAGGAATCATCTCAAGAAGCATCTTGAGAAGAAGTTGGAAGGAGAAATACAAAAAAATACAAGACAATCTTGGAAGTAAAAGGCTATAGACACAAGTAATTTTTTTGCTTCTCCTATTTCAGGATCTGAAAATTTACATGAAGATGTTAATGATAATATGTATTAATTTTGAATGCCTCCTATAAATGAGGATAAACCAATTGTAAAAGAAACTATTGATAGCAAATAAGCTAGTTCAAATCATTTGGTTTCAAAACCAATAGAATAGTGTAAGTTCTGGGATATGAATTTTGATGCTACATTGACATCTCAAAGGTTAAAACTTGGAGCTACCTCTACTTCCAATTCTCCTAGACATGGATCATCTAGAGGTCCTCATAATATAACCCCCAATCCTTTTTCGCATAGGGATACTTCAAGTCTTGTAAATTATACCCCTAAGCATCTAGATTTTGATATAACTTCTTCTAATGAGGATGAATTAATGCAAGATATTGAGGGACTCTAAAAGGAGTCTTAGAGGCTTGAACAATTGAGAATTAAATAGGCAAAGGAGAAGGAAGAAAAAATAAATGCTACCATGTTTGAGAGAGACCAGTTGAGGAGAAGGGAGGAAAGAATGAAATTAATGGTCCAAGAAGAACCTTCCCCTATTTATACTCCATCCTATAGTCCCGTTTTAACCCATATTCTTGAAAAATTTACTTTAAATGTTCCTATAGGAACTAACCACACCAAAACCTAGACTAGTTCCATTGTTACAAGCTTAGTTGCAACCTTTTCCACTATTGGTAAACCATCACAACCTATGGATATAGGAAAAGGGACTATGGTTCATTCCAAGGGAATAACTATAAGTGCAAGTGCATCATTTGGTAGTATTCCTACAACTACAACACTTGATCCCTCTAATATTAAATTGAAAATAGAGAATGAACAATTGTAGAGAGAATTAGAGAGGATAAAAATTCTTGTTGCTAATACAAAGATGCAAAGGAAGATTGCATTCCTGAAATCTTCTATTAGAGATCCTTCAACTTCTAGTTCTCAGAATCCACCTCATTCTACACACCAACATACTCAGACTATTGGCATGAATTTTTCATCTATCACTAGCCAATTCATTCCCCATTCCTACCCACAAAATTCCAATGGAATGGGATAACCCTCCCAACACTAAAGAAATATCAATGCTCACTTTGGTGGGAGTAATTCCAATCAGTTAGGAAACCATAATATGGGAGGGAGAAATACAAATCAAGGAAATTAGAACACTGGTGAGCAAGGTAGTGGTGGACATCAACCAAATCAGGGAGATCAATTTGCTAGAAGACCTATGCAAGTGGACTAATATAGGAAATTGTGCTTCAATGGGATACATGGTTATCCTAATTCTTTTCCTAATGACATCATAAATGTGTTGGATAAATTATCTAGGAATAATTCCATATCAAGGGAGGATCATTTGAGATCATTCAACAACGTGATGGATGATTTTGAAGTTGAAGAAGAGAATATAATGATGAAATTTTTTATGTAGTCACTCACTGAGTATGCTAGGGATTGGAATAGATATTTACAAGTGGGGAGTATAGGGTCCTAAGAAGAATTAAAAAGGATTTTTAAAGATAAGTTTGGGGAAAAAATTGACCCTAGATTTATGTTAAATGAATTCAACACAATATTTAAAGGACATAATGAAATGCTTCCTGAATTCAACATCGGGTTTCAAAAGGCTATGTTCAAAATCCCATCTTACTTGAGCCTAATGAACAAGTGTGTTTCGTCTCATATTGTAGTTCCTTTGATCCAAATATGGGGTATCATCCTAGAGATAGGAATCCTCAAACTTTGAGGGAATCCTATAAAGCTTCTTTGCATATTGAAAGCAATAGAAGGGTTTCTAGAAAAGTGGGAAGAAGAGATGATGTAAAGATCTTGAAAAACCATAAGGGTCACCAAGAAAAGTGGTTGACTTCTAATGATAAAATTGACAAGGTCATGAGTAATCTTAAGAACCTAACCTATAAGTTGGTAAAGACTAAAAAGGGACTATCAAATGACAAGTATAATTTTTAGAAAAATGTAAGATTAATGAGATTGCATGATTAGCCATACAATACCAATTGGCATAATGGTAAGCCTATTTTTAATAATAAAAAAATTTAGAACAAAGAAACTCTTGATCCTTTGAAGAAGAATATTACAAATTTTATGGATGACACTCCATGGTGTGGGGTGTTGCCACAATAATGGGTTACACTTTTTGGGACATCCTAATTTTTGCCTGAAATCACATATCTTTAGAATATACAATGATTTGACTTTAAAGGTTCCATTTAAATTATTTTAATTAAAGAGGGATTGATCAAACCCCCTTAGATCAAACCCCCTTGGATAGAACCTTGTTATATTTAAACCATACCTATAATCGAGTCTCCTCTACACCTCTCAAAATGCTGAGAAAAAACCACTTTTGATTTACCTTTTGGGTGATCAAATGAATTCATTTAAAATTTATGTTTTGTAAGCCTGCAACCCTTATTATAAGCTTCCCCAAAAGTATAATTTTAATTATGTTTAATTTGATTATTATATTTTTTTTTGTTTCTTGTGAATGTAGGATTTTCAATGAACATCAAGTTCTTTATTTCACACATACGAAAAAATAGAAAAATAGAGAAAAAAATTCTAAAAAATACACGTTTACTAGGTATTGATGTCCTTATTCCAACAAAAAAAATAAGTTAATTCAAATGAATACAAAAAAAGTTATGTGAGCCGAAGTACACCTTTGTCCAAATTATAATTATGTTGACTTGGAAAATTAATTAAAAAAATAATATGTAACAAAAAATTATGAAAAAATATTCATTCCCTAGATATTGGTGTGAAAATTTTGTATTTTAAAAATTAGAATTGTATCTTATCTACAAAAAAAAGTTACATGGGCCGAAGCAAACATCACTTTTTTAAAATGTTGATTAGTAGAAAAAACAATTTATTAAAAATTACATAAAATGATTCACAATTTATTTATTTATTTTTTAAAAATATAATTAGAATCTACACAAAATATTTAACAAATAACTAGTTTGATTCATCTTCAAAACCTTAATGGTTTAGCTGCTATAGGTGTAAGAAAGTGAATTTCTGGTGAATTTTTTTGATTTTAATGTCAAGTTTGGCCAAAAACTGTAACCCATTATTGTGGGATCACCCTCATGTAGCATGCCAAATACCCCATTCACCTCAACAATGTGTTGTAGCACAATCCCTAGAGGAAGATCAAAATGCTTGTGGAGATTGTGATCTACCTCATGAGAAAGATGGAGAGATCAACATGTTGTTTGGTGATGAGGAATGTTCCTCTAGTGAAAAGTCAAATAAAATTGATGTGGAACACCAAAGGCTTGTGGAAAATACATATCAGCAACAAGTGTTCTCTAAGGAAGATGGTGAAGAGGATTATACTACGAATGCTCTTGAAAAATAAGAGGTAGATGTTACCTTGACAAGACCATCAAATGAAGAAATTAAGGAACTAAATATTTATGTTGTTGCTTAGTTTAAGAGAAATTACCACTTGAGAAATAGGTTTGTAAACAATCATCAAGGTAAATAAGGTAGCATGTTGATCAAGTAACATAACAAATATAAACAGGAATGCCAAAAAAGAAAGAAGAAGGAATAACCAAAGGAAAATAACACCAAGATGCGGGGAAAGAAAGCTACATTTGAGAATAATGATGATAAAGTTGTTTCCCCATCGACTCAAAACAAGTGTCAGAATTTGAAGGTTGATGATGAGAATAAAAAGGATGAGACCAAAAATGAAGAAAAATATGTTCAAAGAAAATTCCAAATTGGAGAGAATTTTGTGGTACCATATGATGCACAAAATTTTACTTCAATTGATATGTTTCAACTATTATCACAAGTAAAGGTATCGGTCCCTCTCCTCAAGATGATGAGGATTAAGGAGCATAAAAATAAGATAGTCACACTTATCAATGGTGTGACTATAGTCCGTAATGATGATAAGGTGGTTGCTCAACCTAAAATGAGTAAAATAAAATTTAAAGTAGATGGAGATGAGTAGACAAACAATGATGAACCTCAAGTATTATTAGGTGCCACACTTACAATATGCCCTAATCAGGTGAACCCTTTCTATATTACTTTGATTATTGATGACAAAGTGTTAAAAATTGTATGATTGATTCAGGGGCATCTTCCAATATCATGCTAGTCAAGATAATCTAAGCTTTGGGACTGAGGATTATCAAGGCTTATGGAAAATGTTATGCAATGGACTCTAGAGAGGTTCCTATCATAAGAATCATAAAGGAAGCTCCTTATAAATTGGTAGCATATCCTAATAAAGAATTTATGATGAGTATAATTATGGTAGATATTCCTCCCACTTATGGGATGTTGTTATCTAGAAAATTGTCTCCTCATGTAGGAGGAAGTATGCAGTGTGACATGTCCTTTGCCACTATCCCTATTGATGGAAAAGATGTCAAAATTTATAGGGAGCCTAAATCTTAATCTTAACACATGATTGAGGAAATAGAACCTGCATAACACATTCACTTTTTGGAAGTGGACATGGATAATTTTAGAGTGGAAGAACTTCTTGAAGAGGAAGGAAAGAAACCTTCACCATTTGTAAAAGAGGTCATGAAGCAAGCTGATGCAAATGATCTATAGACAATGTAATTTAACAGGGCTTGCTTCAAAGAGGGAACTAGTGTAGGATTTATTTCATTGCACCAGTGGTAAAACTTACAAGTTTTCATTTTCATTATTATTTTTTGCACAAAAAATGTTGTTGAGTATGAAGCCTTACTATTAGGATTGAGATTAGAAGACAAACATGGAATTAAAAAGTTAAGAGTCTTAGGAGACTCTGAATTGATTGTGTCCCAAGTTAGATCCAAATTTGTGTTGAAGAATGAGAGATTAAAGTAGTATAGGAATACTATTTGGGACTCTATAGAAATGTTTGATGATTTTGGCATTGATTGGATAATGAGAAACATGAATGCTATGGCAGATTTGTTGGCTAACATAGCATTAAGGCATAATGATATAACTTTTGCAAGTATCTCAAAGGTTGAGGTACAAAAAGGCCAGATATCCCTGACAACATATAGAACTGGCAAGTATTTAACAATGATGATGAAATATTGAAATTCCTATAATGTTTTGATCATTATGAAAGTTAAGAGATAGATTTTGGAGTGTTTTTGGTAGTTATTAATGGGAAAGAAATAGTTTTTGGGAATGAGGTAATCCAACTCAAAACTAATAAAATTCCCAAGGGCTAGTTGCTCTAGAAAGATTTTTTGATGGCCCTAAAAAGAGTAGCATAAAATAGAGCTCCACCCATCTGGATGACCTAGAAGAGGTTAATCTAGAAACAAAAAATGCACCCAAGAAGGTGTATGTGGGGGAAAATATGAAGCCCCAAATCAAAGAAATTCTTATTGATTTACTAAGAAAATATAGGCATGTTTTTTACTAGTCATATGATGACCTAAAGGCCTACAAAGAAACAAAGGCCTATTAATCCAACTATGACACCCAAGATGCAAGAGGAATTGATAAAACTAAGAGATGGTGAGATCATCAAACCCATTAGACATTCAACTTGGGTGTCAAACCTTGTGCTAGTCAGAAAGAAGAATGGTGATATAAGGTTATGTGTTGACTTTAGAAATCTCAACATATCATCATTGAAGGACAACTATCCATTTCCTAACATGGAGGCAATGTTACAAAAGGTCATTGGTTGTGAAATTTTATCAATTATGGATGGATTTTTTGGTTACAACCAAGTGAAAGTCAAGGAGTCAGAACAATACAAGAAAACTTCCACCACTCCTTTGGGTACTTATATTTATTTCAGGATGCTTTTTGGCTTGAAAAAAGTTGGTTCTACTTTCTAGAGGGATATGGATGTAGCATTTTTTTATTTCATTTACATCTTTATGGTATTTTATCAAGATGATCTAACTACATACTCTAACAAAGAGGAAAAACACTACATGCACTTGGAGAATTTTTTTATTAGAGCACTAGAGTATGGGATATCACTTAATACCAAGAAATATTCCTTTGGAGTTATAGAAGGTAAATTATTAGGGCACATAGTCTCCAAGGAAGGGGTAAGAATAGACCTTGAGATAGTTACTGCTATTGACAAAATACCATAACCTAAAAATGTGAAGGGCATCCAATCATTTTTTGGACAGGTTAATTTCTTGAGAAGGTTTGTAACCAACATCGTATAAATCACAAGGCATATCTCAAAAATGTTAAAAAAGGGATAAAAAGTAGCCTAGGGAGAAGATCCAAGTAAGGATTTCAATAGTATAAAACAATCCATTAAGGAGGCACTAGTTTTGATAACTATGGGGAAAATATTGAAGAATTATCAATATTTTTCTTACTTCATGGTTTTCCTTCCCCCAGATTAATGATGTTTTTTGTTTATACTTGTAAGAAATTTAAATGTGATACCAATTGACTCATGAATATAGTAAACCACAAGTGACTATAAATTTCTTGTCAATACTTTGAAATATCAAAGTATTGTACCATTGTTTGGTTGTACTTTGGTCTCTTTCTTGAATTGATGAGTTTTCCCTTGAAGATTTACATCATTTATGTTTGATTTTGAATGAATCATAAATTGGTTATGCTATCCACTTATTAATTTGAATTATATACATGTATTTTTACTAAAAAATTAGCTTCTTAACCTTTTTCTTCTCCCTTTATATTTTTCTTTAAAATTTCTTAGTGAAGTTCTAGAAGAATTGATCAAAGTTATTTGAAATACTTGTAAATCTTTCAAAATAACTTGTGATCTAAGTAAATGGATATGAAATCTTGTTAACATTTGTCAGTATATTATAAATTCATCTCATCTTAGACTCTAAAATGTTTAATGTGTAAGTCCATTTATGAATACATCCTACAATAAACTTTGAGTGAAACTAGTGCATAAAGACTTGACTATTGAAGCCTTGGTATAACAAAATCCTATTCTATGATTTAATTATATTTCAAGAGAGGGAGAATTCATTGTAGATTTTATCTAAGTTTGTATGTGTATATTAAAACACATCAAAAAATAGAATGTAGTTTTTCTTTTATGGATCTCTTGCATTCTTGATGCACAATCCATAACATAAGGTAGTGGATGTGCAAAAATAAGGCCTTGGCTAAAATAATTTATGAAAAATTTAGCAAAGTGAGATCCTAATAGCTAGTGATAAGCTATAGATCCCTAATGTTTGAGAAGAACTTGGTGCTTCATTGTTGATGTATTTTTCCAAGAACTTATAAAGAATAACATTTTTGTAGACCCAAAGAAGCTCTAGACCACTAAAGGATCACATAGGCTTGAAAATATCTCATTATTCCATGATAGGAAAATTATCCTTCTCCATATACATATGAGATGAGTGGGGTGTAATTCCCAAGAAATTTGTTGAGAATACCTAACTATTTTTTTGAAACATTAATGAAGTACTTGTTAACTCAGATCGACTGCCACTACACCAAAAGCTCGAACTGTCAGTGAGGGTGCCACCAAAAAGGTTATCCAGAGACCACACATGTCCGAAGGGAGGGGTTGAGGGTCCTGCATGATAACATCTTAGCCCCCCTAAGCTGAGAGGTCCATATTGGACACAGACGACCACGAGGCGAGTAAGGAGCACCAGCGGGAATCAAACCCCTCCCCAGCAGAGTCACCAATTTGTTAACACAGACCAACTGCCACTACACCAAAAGCTCAAATTTTCAGTGAGGGCGCCACCGGAGAGGTTAGCTAGAGACCACACGGGTCCAAAGGGAGGGATTGAGGGTCCCACTTGATAACAGTACTCATCTCTCTCAAGTGGTCGAGATGTATGTCAAGATGTGATATAAAATTTACACTATTATGCATTGAATTCTTAATTTGAATGTGTGAGTTTCTCTAAAATACTTGCAGAGTGATTTCCACCAAGGCTTACTTGCAACCTAACATATTAATACCCTTCTAGGGTTGACATGATACTAATATTTCAAATTGACTGAGATAAGGCTTGTTAGGTTAAAGCAAAGGAACTATGGGCCCCCAATTATTTCTAACTTTAAAAACACCTTAGGTGATTTAAACATAGGTTGGATATCTACTAAATCTTATAGGGGCTTGAATCCTTAAATTATACTTTATCCTATAGACTTAATTTAAGCATAACAAGGTTAATATCCCATTATTTCATTCTCCAAGGAATTAGGTCATTAATGTATTTCATATCTTAGAGTGGATAAATAAGTTGGATCTAGGTTCCTCAAGAGGTTAATTAGTTGTTCTAATTCAATGATTATTAACTACTTTTAAGACATATTACAATGAGCTTAATGAAGATTTGACATTAGTTGAAAATTAAAATTGATTAAATCCATAAGCTTTCCCTTGTCTTACTCAAATTACTTAATATTATTGAAAATTAAGACAAGATGACATAATTCTCAAGGTGACGAGGCACATCTCTAGCCCCTTACTAAATGGTTTAATAACACCAAACTTATTTTCCATAATTTATGTATTTTAAGAGAAAATTTATCAATCAAGCCTTGATTATATTTGAAGTTAATTATCAATTTTAGCTTCATAATTTTATGTAGGTAAAACCTAAATACATCCCCAATGGAAGGCATACGATTTAATCCATTATAGGAATAAGTTTATTACAAGAGTAATCCACTCTTAGTAGATAAATCATTACAAGAGAACATGATAAGGTTATGTAAGAGAGGGGGACCAACCATGTCAAGGCTCTAGGTCACGAAGAGCCGAGAGTGGAGGGATGACCTATCTTACCTCACTCTAAAGAGATAGGGATTAAGAATGAAGAGCACTATATAGTACTTTTATCACTCTACAAACCTGAGTTTCAAATTTAGGGTAGGTGAGTTGGTTTTTGGAGTTGGTACTATGCCTCAAATAGCTCTTTGTTTGAGGACGGTAATGCAGTTTTGGAACAACAATATGGTGCATTGGCGTCCATACGGCCAGAAAACATAAGACAATAAAAAATGCCTAAAAACATACTAATGGTCTACCTAGTTGATCTAGATAGAAAAAAAAAAAAAAGTACATAAAATAGAGACCGAGATGATAAAGAAAATAAATGAAAGTTAGGGTGACGAAGATAATCTCATAGAAGCACTAGTTTTCTAGCTAGCTCCATGCACACATTCACCTACACATAAGAAAGAGGGAAAATTGTTGGGGTTGTGTAGGGGCCTTCCTTAGTCAGACCCCTATTTTGGTGTTTCCACCTCCACAGACAGCCAAAAAGAAACGAAGTAGAATATGCAATAAAGGAAAGAAAAGATAGAAATGAACACCACAAAACAATACAATGCTACTCTATCAAATCACAAAGGAGAGGAGTGAAGCATCACCACCTCCACCCAAAATCTCACTAGCTAATGAAGGGAGAATGCAAGGTATGGACTTGGAAAAGTCACCACAACTACAACAGTAATGAAGGGAGGTCTCGAAAAACTCCAAGCCCACACTTCTAAAGTTTCCTCACACTTGCAATGTGGAGTTGATGGAGCTTCAAAGCTGCTACAATGCTCACAAGGGAATGCTAGAGTGTTGCTTGAGAGTGAAATGTGAAGATATTTCTTGAAGAATGAAGTGATTGAATGTGTAGCTAATTCCAGAGAGTGAAATGAAGTGATAATGAATGTTTTTGAAGATGGGATGAGAAAAATCTGCCATTTTTGGGGTCGTTTGGTCTAAGAGGGATGTTACAATTCAACCCCAATCAGGTGTGTAACACCTCTTCCAGCTTCAAACATAGGAATTTGTCAAGGACAAAAGTGTTACATGCAAACATATGCACACCATGCTTATGTCCCCAAAAAATATTCTCTCACCGACATACATGATAGAAGCCAAGTGGATAGAAGAAAGGTGGGTGATGTGGGATTTTACCTTCAGATTTGATTTACTAAGGTGAAGGTATGTGAAAGGGGAATTTTCCCAAGGGGTGCAAATTTTCTCCTATACATTTTTCCCCCACTTTAGCGAACATGAATATTGATGAGTGTTCCATAAAGTAGATTGAAGAGTTAGTAAGGTTAGAAATGTATACCTGAACTATCGAGGAAGTAGACCGTGATCTAGGAAACTCGAAAGCATAGGGCATGCAAAGGTCTCCATAGGTACTCTCCTTGAGGAGTTTCAAACAAAAGGACTCCATAGCTCCCCAGAATGATGAAGTTGCACAAAGTACATCGAAGGCTCTCAGACCAATGATGGAAAAATCCCATAAGATGAAAGTGTCTCATAGGCCCACAGACTTGAAAGAAGGAAACAACCAAGTTCTCTCTCATGAAGGAATCCTAATGAATTAAGTTCCTTATAGGCCTGCAGACCTGCAAGAAGGAATCCCAATGTAAAGGGACTCCATAGATTCAGACTAGAAAGGGGCTTTACAGGCACACCTACAAAGTGACATGTTAATACATAGATAAAAAATTCCATAAAATAAAACAACTACGTAGGAACACATGCAAACAATCACACAATCAAAAAATTGAAAAGCTTTTGAAGGGATCCCTCGAGAACCCTTCAAAAGAAGAGGGATCCACTCAAGGGATGCACTATTTAAAAGAGAAAAAGATATTTTTTTCTCAAATCAATTCATCATATAGGAGTCCTTTTGAAATATGTTCACTTCATCAAGAAATTTGAAAGGAAGAAAATGCCCCCTCACGAGGGGAAGGTCGAGGCTTCTCTCACAAGAAAAAGTTGCTCCCTCCTTAGAGGAAAGTTCTCAAGTTCTTTCTTTTCAAATCCATGATGAAGGAAACATGTTCCGTTAGGGGTCCAAGTCGAGACTATGATTTTTGAAAAAAACTTGCATGGATTTTCAAGAAAAGATTCGTGGACAACAAATACTTTTTCTAAAAATTGAAACATTGTGAAAGTGATGTCACACATACAAGGGACAACTCAATCAAAGAAGAGATAAATATAAGAAAAGAGTGAAAGGGAAAAAGAAACATAACAAACAAGAGACACAGGGGTGATCTAATATTTTAGGGTTATATTTTCTCATAAATACATATATAAGTATAGTAGTAGTATATAAATAAACTATTATCAGCTACGTACTATATCAGACCATGTGAGTAATGAACGAGAAGACAAAGTAAAAATAAAAAATTGGGTCAACATGGAAGGGAAGCCTAAATTCCCCCAATGCTTTGCATGGTTCTCAATATGTCATAAATCAAAGCACCTAACTATGGAAGAATGATTATACAAATAGAAGAAGGTTTACAACCCAAAATCACTCCTATATCCAAGCACCAACAAGGGTGACAAGGGTCATCTAGGAACACAAAGCACAAGCACAAGGGAACACATCACAACACACACACACACCTAATCTAAAGATAAAGAAGAGGCCTCCCCATAACACTCATTGACCAAGAGGTCATTCGCTTCCCAATCTAGATCATTATAAGGGGAAGGAAAATGAGCCTATAGTGGTGGAATATTAAGGGGAGGGGCTTCTGACCCTCCCTCAACAAGGGCTAAGGAAGAAGCCCCCGCAAGGTCTTCTCCACTCGACTCTTATGGAGTTATGGTCAGTGATTTCACAAAGATCACCAACAAGGCCGAAACTTCATCCAAAGAGTTGAACATGCATTTTACAAGAGCGCCATGTTGTGCCTTAATGGATGGGGAGGACTGTGCTCGAGATTCACCACTTGGATCACCAAACGACTTGAGAGTGGTGACAAACTTAGGAGAAGCCAAAAATTGCTCTATTACTAAAACATAACAAGCTAGCGTAGGACCATCCTTTGGAGAGGGTGGGCTCCTCTTACTCCTTCCATTGTTGGAAGGGCCATCCTCTACCTTCTGCTTCATTGGGGGATGTGAACTCCCCATAGATAAGGAAAGAGGCATGGAGGAGGAGGAGGAGAAACCAAGGTGGACACCACCAAGGTATTTGGCATGTCCATTGGTTTTGGGAATTGTGGGATGTTTGAAAGGGACATAAAAAGGGGCGGCTCAACCAAAGGACTGATAAACACTTGCACCTTTTTAGGGTCAAGTGTATTCACACTCACAATAGGAGTCAGAAGTAGTATTGGACTTGATTGAATGGAAGAAGAGGGGAGGAAAGAGGAGGACACAATAGGAGGCCCTTGAGCAGGGATGGACAACTCCTTTTTCTTCTTCTACAAAGTGGCCTACTCAACTACTAGATCCTTTCACCGGTGCTTACGCTCATGCACAAGGCAGTTTCTACGACTCTTTGAGTTAGAGGCTGGGAGCTACGAAAGGGATAGAAGGATCCTACTTAGCCATAGGGGTGTCTATCATAGTCATTTATGGTGGAAGGATAGACTCCTATATGGGAGAAGGAGGAAGAGATTAGGAAACAATGGGGGGATTCAGCTCTAGCACCTCGACAACGGGCCTCTTCCCATTCACTGCTCTAGGAGCAAGAGTAGTGGGAGGCCACAGAGGCCAAGACATAGAGGATTCCCCTTAGGGAACTTCTACCATATAGGTAGGGCCGAGGTCCAAGAGGTGTAGTGGGAAGATTAGATATTTGAATCTTGTGTTTGCACCAAGCTAGTATCATTAGACTCAGGTGAAAACTGGGAGTATTCATCCAAAACTCTCATTTGGAAAGAGGACTATAAGAGGCACCCTAAGGATGCATAGGATTCTCCCTTTCCTTTCAAGAAGAGGGGGAATCTTGTTGCTACACTACTGGAAGGGTCAAGTTTGGCTTTCCTTTTCCCCCTGTCTTATACTTCGCATAGTTTTTGTATAGTAGGTCTGTTCTTAGGGGAAATAGACCAACTGAGGTGGCCAAAAATGATCCAATGAATAGCCCCCACGAGACACCAATGGATGGTATCTAGTGTCATGCACAACACCTTCATGGGAAAATGTCAAACATTTATGAAAGACAGAAGCAATTCCATTCATGGAAGCTAGCCAAAGTATTCCTAACTTCATTCTGAACAAATTTTATTCTGGAATAACATCAAAGGTTGTTTCTACACCCCTAGGTCCAACTAGGATGGATAGAGTTATTGAGCCATACAGTTTGAGAGAGAGGCCATCATGTGTATGAATGGTAGAAATTATTTCTTTGTACTCCTCCCTTTGCAATGAATTCAACCACAACGTCTCATTAGTGATGACATTCACCCAACTCGTAGGGTCAAGTAGGACCCCTATCACAATGTTCTCATTGAGACTAGCGGGAATGTAGAGGGGAGAGGACTTCTTGTTCAACGACATATCCTACGAGATGAATTTCATGTCCAGCAAGCCAATCACAGGCTATGTGGTAGGAGTAATCATAACCATGTTAACGTACACCATAGGCTAAGTGGTAGAGTCAAATGGATCAATAATTAAGTTAGCAAAATGCAACGAAAATGCATCTGTGTATATTTGCAACTCACTATTTTCCTTTTCCACTGATTTTTTTGTATTTTTTTTACTTCCATCAAGACGAATAGTACCATCCTTGATGTGGTCCTATATCTCATGATGCAAGCACATACAACATTTGATTTCATGTCTATTGACTTGATGGTATTGGAAAAATCCATTTGCATCATACCAATCAAGGTAAGGTTCCTTGAGAGGTCTGGGGTTCTCCAAGGTTATGATCTTATCCTTCAACAACTCCTACAAGATGGAAGAATAAGATTCTGCAAACTTTGTGAGCTTTCTATTGCATCTGAGGTTGTTATCATTCGTTGTGGCTACTACATTCGCAATAGCCTTGCATTTTCCTAAGATTGATACAATGGACTTTCCTTCTGAATGGAAGTGTGAGGAAGATCCCTCAAATTGAACTACCATATGTTGATATTCTTGTAATGCCACATAAAAATGTGCGAAAGAAGGGTATTTCATAAGGGAAAAATTTTCTTGCCAAGGTCTCTACAGGTTCCCTATGAACACCTTTTGTACGTCAAAATCGGGTAGCGAGTATGAGATCTATGAAAAGAATGCTTGATATCACACTATAAAATTAGTTATCTTCTCATTATTCCCTTGCTTGCATCATACAAGATCTGAAAAGGTCATATTCGGTCTGATGTTCACTTGGAACTATCAGAGAAATTGATTTACAAGTTGATCAAATGAGAAAATAGAATGTCAGGTAAGGAAAAATACCACTCAAATGTTGTATCCTTAAGAGATTGAGGGAATAATTTTTCCATCAACACATCATGATGGAAGAATTTTGTACACATGGCATTAAAGGTAGATACATGTGTTTGTGGGTCCCCTTGGCTACCATATTTCTCAAATTTGGGAATCTCCATCCCTTGCAGGAAGGTAGTACTTAGTATTTTTACCAATAATGGGCTATGTCGGAAGAAAGGTTGAAAGATAGGTTGGGTTGAGGCTTAGGAGAGACTCGCCAATTGGTTTTTCATACAACCCATATTCTAAAGCAGGGCATTCAAAATAGGGTTAGTAGATGACAAAGGACTAGTGGAGCATCCCAAACCACCACCACAAACACCACCTCTAGAACCACCTTTGGAGCCACTATTATGACCTCCACTAGAGCCACCACCACCAGTAGGTCCTCCACTAGAGACACCCCCACTACCAAAGCCATCACCATGACCCCCACCAAGGCCCCCTCCACCAGTACCACCTCTGCTACTAAAGTCACCTCCACTCATTCCACCAAAGCCTCCACCACTAGGGGTAGTAGGAGGGGTGAAACTAAACTTGAGGGGTGTTTTAGTCACTTTGATAGTGGGGGGATTTTGAGAAGAAAAAGAGACACTAAACGAGGGCCCTGATTCGACCATACAAATGAACGTAGTGGGAATTAATATGCCTATTTTTCTTTCATAGGCGTCGAGCACTTCTTCTTGGGTGGTACTTGATCTAGGCCTATTTGAAGGGACATAAGATTAAGTAAGATCGATGAGGCCGCATAGAAATTCTATTTTTTTTATCTTTCCCTAGCAACTGTCTCACCTCACTTGCAATCCTAGTAGCTCTCACCATGTTCGGTGCCTTCTCTAGATGGTTTACAAGTTCTAGTAATATATTATCTAATGCCATAATATTTTCTACAAGAACATGCACAATATCATCCTCATCTATGGACGAAGACATAGGGGATACTGGAGGAGAAGGCACACAAGTGGTCTCTTCCATGAAACCCATCTCATCAACATAATTTGTGGGAAAAATAGTGGTAAAATCATTAGTTAAGATAGTGGGAAAACTAGAGGTGAAACTAAGAGTGACCTTCGTCTTCTCCATTGGTAGGTGTCCCACACTTCTCCTCAAAACGTACCTAGAAGGCATGTACTAGGTTATGATGCTTATAAACCTTCACAACACCCAGGGCTACAACAATCACAACATACATGGGAAAATTATCAACATAGAAAAATGGCTAGAACTCTTCATGTCAGGTTCACCAAAAATGTAAGAGAGGGGGACTAACCATGCCAAGGCTCCAGGTCATGGAGAGCTGAGAGCTGAGTGATTCCCTAACTTACCTCACTCTAAAGGGATAGGGATCGAGAATGAAGAAAATTATATATTAATTTTGTTACTCTACAAACCTAAATTTCAAATTTAGGCTAGGAAAGATGGTTTTTAGATTTGGTACTGCACCTTAGATAACTCTCTATCAAAGGACAACAACATATTTCTAGGATGACAGTGTGACACACTAGCGTATCTCTAGCGTGCTAGTGTCCGTATGACCAGAAAACATAAGACACAATAAAAACTATCTAAAAATGTACTAACAACCTAGCTAGTTGATCTAGATGGAAAACCAGAATAAAAAAGTACAAAAATAGAGATTGAGATCACTACTATAGAAACAACAACAAACTACTGAAAAAACTACTAAAAATTGCCTATAAATTACTACAGTTGGTCATGTGACCACTAGTAGTTTATTTCCAATCATATATAACATGACCAGATTGATGACTAAACTATTTTTAGTCATTTATTGGCTGTTTTGATTGATCGATTTGGTAGTATATTTAGTCATTGATTTAGTCATGCATTGTTGCAACCAAGTCACTTATTTAGTCACTTTTTTCCACTATTATATTTAGTCATTGATTTAGTCATTGATTTTTGTAATCTGGTCACTTATTTAGTCATTTTTTTTTCACTGATATATTTAACTGGTTACTCATTTAGTTGTTGATTTAGTCATTAATTGTTGTAATATGGCCACTTATTTAGTCATTTTTTATTCACTTATATATTTATGTATTGCTTGTTGTTAACTGGTCACTTATTTAGTTTTTTTTTATTCACTGTTCACTAATTTCTATCAATTGGTAGTATATTTAGTAAATTTAATTGTTAATTGATGTCAATTAGTAGTATAGTTAGTCATTTTAATTGATTGATATTTGAGGATTTAAGCATAAAACACATAAATATACATCAATCATCAATTGCATACAATAAGACAACCATTCAGAAGGAAAAATCGGTGAACATTATTAATAAAAGAAAGGTGTTCTAATTACAACTTAGAAATAGAGTATTAAAATTGTTATTTTTAGTCACAAGACTAAAAATCTGAGTTACAATATTGCATAGAAATGATTGCAAGAAATAAAATTCTCCAAAAAACTTCTGCAATGATGGAAACACATGCTTGAAGCCCTTCAATGTGAGAACATGCCCCTTTCATCTCTTAAAACTTCTACAATGATGTGGGAAATCTACCTGGAGCAAGCTGTAATGTGTAGAATCCAAGAAGGAGAGTGTCGATTGTGTCCCATGTATGAAGCTCTCTCCTTCAATGCAATCAACATTAACCCAACTAGAATCTTTCCTCCTTGATATGCAACATGCCATCTGACATGAGCAACAACCTGCTACCTTTTCTTCCATGAATGAAGTTGTGCCTCAATACAACCAAAAAAATTACTATTAATCTCAATTTAGAAAGAATACAAGTGCATTGTATATTGCAAGTTTACAAAAGTCCAAACACAGTATAGAGATAAATCAATTAAAAAATTGTAGCCTTGTCAATAAATTCCTTAAACAGAGTGTTCAACATAGGCCTGAAATATGGATATTGAACCCTTGTTTTCAAAACCTTGTTCAAAGTTTAAGAAAGGTGGTATGATCAGATTATAGAATGAAGTTGACATTATAGAATGAAGGCTATCAACACTAACCAGACTAGAACAACATTAATATCAATAGAAATTTCCTAGAAACCAAGCCCAAGAATTCCATCAGACTTAATTAGGCAACAAAATTTCAACCCTGGTTCATGTGTTGTCTAAGTAAAGACCTGCACCATGGAAGAATCCATTTATACATAAATTCCAAATTAATTTGATGAGAAAAGATCTTCAATATCCAACTGGGAAGTCTTAACAACCAAAAATTACTAACCTGATGTTTCACAACAAGTTTCCCAACTATGACATCTTCTTTACTTAAGAAATTGGATATTGATCCACTACCATATTGAACCTCACAGGATTCTCCTTCACAAACAAAAAATGATATATAATATTTTTTTACCAACTTACTTAATATCCCCATGTAAGCAAACTAAAGTAAGGTTGAGGATTTGAAGTAGAGTACCATCTCCTTGGTATGTGCTTGAATTTGATGACTTGTATCTTGAATGAAAATAGCAAGCTAGCTGCACTATAAAATCATTGTTAATAATTTGTTACAAAAATATCCACAAAATCCTCTTTAATTAAAATAATCCTTCTAGATATTTTAGTTAATTTCTAAGAGAGCTAATTTCACTATCCAAATAGCCATAAATCTATTTACTATATATAATTTCCCAGAATTCAGAATTTGAATGTAATGAAACTAACCATAATTACCAAAGATTTGACACCAAAATGTAGTAAGAAAATGAATTGTTTGACATAATGCCTCAAAGAGATGTCATCTCATGGAATGAATGATATGATTGAAGAATGTGCACAAAATGGATTTTGCAAGGAAGCTCTCAAAACCTTTGAATTAATTAAGCACTCTGGAACACTGACATTGTAAGCTTTGCTTGTGTTTTATATGCATGCAGTCATGCAGGTTTAGTAGATGAGGGTTGCACATACTTCACACGTTAGTAACCCTCATTGTATTACATATATAGTTGATCATTAGGTGTGCATGGTTGACCTTCATGCCTATGTTGGCTATCTTGAGGAAACCCTACACATTATTACTGAGATTCCAGTTAAACATTTGGTTCTTGTGGATCATATATGAATATAGACTAAGTATTCTAGCAACACTGGTTTTTTAGTTGGATCATAGAAATGTTGCACTTATGTTCTTCTCTAAAACATCTGTGGAGAAATAGGTAGGTGTGGTGAGGTTCAAATTGTAAGGAGATTGATGAAAGATAGAGGAATTAAAAAGATAGCTGCATGTATTTGGATTGAAGGGCATAAATGGTACATGATTTTTTGTGTAGGAGACATATCACATCCACAAACATGGGAGATCTATGCAAAATTGGAGAAATTGGCTTGGAAAATGAAGGTAGCAGAGTATTTCTAGATTCAAGACTTTTACTCAATGTTGTGGAATAGAAGAAAAAAGAATCATTTATCTACCACCATAGTGAAAAGCTAGGAATTGCATTTGGTTTGTTCAACATGGCCCCTCGTACAACTATTAGAGTTGTTAAGAACCTTCAAGTATGTTCTGATTTTCACACTACATCTAAATTCATCTCCAAGATTGTTGCAAGAGAAATTGTTATGAGAGATGTGAACCATTTCCATCATTGTAAACAGGGACAATGTTCTTGTGGAGAATATTGGTGATGCTAAATGAAATAGTCTGAAAAATAGGCTTACACTATAATAATGTGCACTACATCAGATATCTAGTAATAATGAAGGGACATCCATCAAAGCATAACAACAGGGATTTTTTTGTCATATGTTGTAGTTACAAGTGCCCTGATAGCTATACATGAAAATTTGGAATCAATATACACAAGGCAAGCAAACTATTTCAAAAAATTCCTCAAAGAAATGTGATATTTCTTTTTATAGTTTAACTAAGATACCACACTGTTTTGACATGATCCTTGCGATGATGCAGGATATTATTGCTACACCGCACTATTATTGCTTAGCCTTCATGATAATGCAGGATGTTACCACTACACCACACCATTATTGCTCAACCTTCACAGTAATGTAGGATGTTACCACTACACTGGATGGTTATTACTCGAACTTTGAGGTAATGCGGTATGTTACCGCTACACTGCACCTTGTCGTCTTGGATCTTGTGGGGATGCGGGAGAAGTATTTGAGTTACTTCCATACCTCACATTTATTGCTCGGCCTTCATAGTAATGCAAGATGTTACCGCTACACTGCACCGTGTCTTCTTGGTTCTTGTGGTATGGTGGTATTATGAAACTTGTCACAACAGTCTTATAAAACTTGTCACGACCATCTACTACCTGGACACAATAATCTTATGAAACTTGTTAATATTTATGGGAAACTTTTAAATTACATTCATATCTATAAGGAAACTATCCTATAGGGATGACAATCCCAAGAAACATGGAAATGGTTACACCAATAAATAGTTAACTGGAAACCATGAATTTTCAATGCATAATGGAGAATATATAGAGTTAAGTCAGTGAGAAAACATCCTTGGAGAATTTTCATCAAAAGTATGATAAAATAAGAGTTTGTATTAGAAAATCATATACCCTCAAAGACCTAACAATCATAATAGATCTTGTGATAGCTTTTAGAGTCATAAGAATAAATTCATAAGAGAATAGATGTATCAGAGCCCAAGTTATAACACTGGGTACTATGGTTTTATATGAGCCCATTATGTTGTCCTTGTTTCTTGTACTCTTGATATTATGTTTTCCCTTTTTCCATCCTCGCCCAACAACCTTAGACTTGTCCCTTGGTGGTGTTTTTCCAATGGTGCAAAAGACGGTGGAAAAGATAGGACCCTTGGTGTAGTGTGCAATGCATTGATATTCTTTCTATCAGGGATGCATTATGGAATGTTGTGTAGCCTTGTGATGTGACTTCTAGTGATGTGAAATTGTGTGTGTATGTGAAAAATGTGTGTTAAATCATTAATATAGTACTTATGAAATGATAAATTGTGTTTCCATGCTTCTAAAAAGGTGTAAAATCATGATTTTGTGTTGAATATGTTATGAGATCTAGTGTTGTATACTAAATAAAGTGGAATGTCTTGTTTATAAGTGTTGGAAATTTAATGAAAAATGTGTGCTTTGAGTGCATAATTATGCTATGTTTTATAGAAGTGTATCATTCTAACGTAATGAATTAGCTTTGATGTTGGTACTAATGTGTTATGTTTCCACCCTAGTTTGTGACTTCCATGAGTAAGTCAAGTTTTAGGGGGGAGGGTGTAGTTCCCCTCCATTCTCACTGTGGATGTACAATTAGTTTGGCTTTGGAACTTGGAGATGAAGGTAAAATGATGGGGATAGTTAAGGTATGTGCTAATGATGTTAAGGAGCTGATCTATTTTATGATACAGTATATGATGTTAGATGCAATATTCTTATTAGTATGTGATTATTTTATCATGATCATTATGTGATTATCATCCTGATGGCTATGTAGCTGATTTTTTACGAGTTGATTTGATTATTGAGTTTTTTATTCTGATGTGATTGAGTGAAAGGGGTCTAGTGTCACATCACTCACTTGTGAGTACTTTGTGATGTTATGATTCCCTTTCACAGTGTGCTTGATTTTATATACATGTATGCACGACCATTTTTTTTTTTGTAGGTTGCAGGTACTAGGCATCAACTCCACCTGAATTGGTAGGTCTGAGTGTGCCTTAAACCCAATGAAACAATTTTTCAAAGATAGCATTTGGTCCCCTATCCTAGCCATTTTCCTCAAAGAGGACGACTATTTGTTTGTTACCTTGTTAGTGTTGTCTATTTTCTATGGTCAGTTGGTCTTGTTTTTTGACGCTGGTTGGGGTATAGGTAATTGTTGTTGACATTTGGTTTGTTTAATTTAAATTTGTTTAATAAATGTTGTTTTTGATTAATTAATGTATTAAATAAATTATTAAGTAAAAGTGTAATGTAATATAAATAAAATAAAATACAATCAAGTTATAATGAAATATTAAAATAAAATAAAATATTATAATGGAAGGTTGCAATTAATAAATAGATAAAATAATATAAAAAGATAGAAAGGTTTTCATGCACCACATGCACAAGTTTAAGCAGATTGTCGAAAAAGTAACTTAATGTCTTTTGGGGATTTTGTGAGATTTCCTTGGATTTTTGGGGTTTCAAAAAGTTTATCCTTCCTTTTTGTAAATAATTATCCCTTTTGGGGAGATTTTTTTTTTTTTGGGGGGGTTGTCATTTATGGATTATGTTTTTCTATAAAGAGGGGGAATTGGTTTTCACTGTAGATTTTGTGGAGAAATGGGGAATTCTGGGAGAAAATTGAATAGGGTTTTGAGAAGAAAATTTATGATAAAGAATTTCATTTCTATCATTGATTCTTGGAAGGGAGAAATGTAGATGGATAGGCGAAGGAAGGCATCGCATTAACTCAATTTTGATAAATCAGATTTACAGATGAGTCTTCATTCCTTAACATTATTGTTTTGATTGTTTGAAGATTTAATCATTTTTTTTATCTTCTTAGTGCAAATATATTTTATGCATATCCTGTAATTGTTGCATTTCTGAGAAAATAACTATTTATATCTGCCAATTGCTTTCATGAATGTTTTGATAAATCTTGTTGTGTGTATCTTGCAACCATTGCATTTCACAATTTTTTATCTCTTAAGGTATTATGTTAAAAGGATTGGGAGTCTTCTTTTGTGTCGATTCTTGCATGCATATCTTCCAGGCAATCTAGATAACATAATCTTATTTAGGGCGCTATACCAGTCCATTGCATTCGCTTGAAATGTCCTTAGCCTTTCCAGCAAATAGGTTCACTTCTAATCTATAGTTATGTGTCCTCCCCCCCAAACCGCTTACAGTCACTTGAAATTTTCTAAAATCTTTTTCATCAAGACCCAATGTGCATATTCCTACTTTTATAAACTCGAACCCTTGTTAAAATTGAAACTTGCATTATGGAATTTGTTTAAAATATGCTATATCTATATTTTCTGGGGAATGTTCATCTGCATATATTGCATCTTATAAAACTTCTAGGTTCCATCCATTCCCACACACCATGTATAATAGATTGTCATTGAATACATATGAACAACGTCTTATATTTTGGTTACTATTTCATTCATGGCAACACCATGATTTCCTTGTAATTACTTTAATATGCTTTCATATTATCCTATATGTTGTGAGAGTTGGTTTAAGCATAATCTACTATCTTAAATATATTTATCAAACAATATATACATCAAACACGGGCTTTATCTACTATGTTCATACTCTCTATATTTGTTGCTACCCTTTGCATGCTTGGGGTTCAAAAAAAAAAATATTTTATGGATTTCATTTTAAACTTTGTATGGTGCTTTCATTTCAACGATTATAGTTGGGAATTCGAGGTTTATATTTTAATTGGGGTATTCGATAGATACGTGTTTTGTAATAATTAATGCCCTATATTTCAGTTTTATTTCAATGGATATATTTATGCTTAGAATCTGATGCTTTGTATTGTGAATTTATTTCATTGATGTTATCTTTGTTTGGATACTCGATGGGTATGGTAACTTATAATTGATATTTCATACTGGGATGGTGATTTCATATCATATATGCGATACCTTGCATGGTGTATGTTTTATTTTTGGCAGTTGATTTTATTCTTCACAATGCAACTATTGGTATTGCCCAATCTTAGGTTATGTGATTCCTCTTCCAATGTTTATATTTTCTACTCCATGTTTGATATTCGATAATTATTTTCCAAGGTTGTGATTTCATCTATGTTGCAAATTTATCCTTTGTGTTTCACACTCGAAATTGATTTTGGTTTTCTTCTATGGTTTTGATTCTATATTGATGGATATATTTAATATTAATTGATGCCTCTATTGTGTTATCTTTGGCATTTTATTTTGGTTCATTATGGATTTGATATAACCATTTTATGTTTCATATTGTTTGATTGGCATCGCATATGGGTCCGATTGAATGTTTATAGGGTATTGCCTAATGCCATTGCCTGCACTTACAAATGGTACCTTGTATTCTGAACTACCTTTGTTTCATATTGTTTGACATTCAATTAATACAATTAAGCTTTAAATTTGATTAATGTGCTTTGTATTTGGTGAACGAAGGATAAAACATTACATTTTCAATTCTATAGTTTATATTTGTTACTGTATGTTTCGATTCATACTGACAGTTATACTATGTGCATGGTAATTGTTACTTGTATTGCGTTTGAGTGTATTATAAAATTGGAATTCATATATTATATATATATATATATGTATGTATGTATGTATGTATGTATGTATATAGGTATGCGCAAGATCATCATGGAAAAAATAGGCCCTTAAGTGGCAAAAAATTTAAAAAATCAGAGTTAGGCAACTTGACATAAAAATTTGAATAAGTTATCTATATTATTTCAAAAATATGTAACAATAGAATCTGTAGCAAATTGAATGTAGTTTCTAAACTACTAGGTTTATTTTAAGAAAAAAATCTATTTGGTGAAAATTTGAAATTTCAATGTAGTAGTACTTAAATTTTAGGGAAAAATAAGAAGTAGGTGTCTATCGACCACCCTAACCACAATAAAATGATAATTTTTTTTATATGATTTTAGATATAAGTAGAGGACTCATGTCCGATGTGATGTATATTTTTTTTAGTTTTTTGAAGTAAATAATTAATTATGAACTTTTATTAAAAATTTAAAAAAATTTAAAAATGTATGTCGACTACCTTAACTTGGTCAAAACTTCATGAAATTCATTTTTTAATCCTATAGTATGTGATGCATATTTAGATTCAAAAAATGTGATACCTTTTGAAAGCTATAGATGTTTTTCAATCATCCTATCAATCAGGACTCTAGTCATAATTTAAATAGAAAATGAATAATAACAAAGTAATTTATATTGGTGGAAAGGGAATCTCCTTTAAAACCCTTTTCATTTCATCAATTTTTGGGTAAAAAGAAATCCATCATCCGGATACCCTACACATACCCATCATATTGCAACTTTTGGCCCATCATGATCTTGCACATACCCTTTATCTATATACATATATCTTTATCTATATACATATATATGTATATATATGTATGTATATATATATATGTATATATATATATGTGTAAATATATATATGTATATATATATATGTATATGTATGCATATATATAAGTATAAATGTATTTATATATATTCTACATTATAATAGTTATATTGTAATGAAGACTCCACTTTGTTAATAACATATATACAAGTATAAATATATACATATATGCAATATGATTATAGTAAAGGAATAATTTTTCTTTTGTAATTAATTGGTTATTTAGAATAATTGTTGTTATAGTTAATTATAAATTATTGTGTTAAGTGACCATGAAGTGAATTATGTGGTTAAGTTAAAGAGTAATTTGAAATGTGAAAACACTATCTATTTAATGGTTGTAATGTTTGAGTGATTACGTGCAAATAATTTTGTGGTTGATTATTGGGAATTGGAGTGATCTTTATAATTGTTTAAAGTGGAAGTCATTTGTGTTAAAGTTGGGTTCCAGAGACCTAGGAGGGAGTATTTTAGTATGAATGGTTTATGATGGTTTCACTTTAGAGGTGGTATGGAAATGTTTTGGGTTATGTGTTTTGTGCTAATTGGAAACCCTAAGGGTGTGCCTTTTTATCTTGGTATGGTTTCATGTGACCATGGTAATGTGCAAGATGGTCAATTCCTTGCATTGTATTTATATACTTGTGAATGTGATATGTGAGAAAGATGGTCAATGTCTTGCTCTATGTGTGGGATTCATATGTTTTTGTTAAGTGTGCAAGATGGTTTTTACGTTGCTTGTTGTGTAGGGTTTACTAGTTGCAAGTACAGGGAGTGGCTCTCAATGGGGGCCAAATCCCAAAATGGTGACCAAGACAACCCATTGGAGAGTTTCTTAATCCAGTAATAACCTAAAAATGAATTGGGGGGATGGGTAAATTTCACATTAAACAAGTAATGGATGCCTCACCCATTCCTATAGTGCTCGTTTAGGCTAAGGATGGGTTGAGAAGGCCTAGTTAGCAAGATCAACTTCCTTGTCCTCACAAATGAGATGTTGGTTCCGCATGTGTCACCCTATGGGGTCAAGACCTAGTGAGAAGTATGTCAGACAATCATAGATGGGGGTCAGGGTCTTGTGATAGACCTCCAAGACAACCCATGCTAGGACCATGTGATGACACTCTTTCTTGTTGCAGTCTAGCATTCCCTAGTCATGTTTTTTCCCCTTTTGTTGTGTGAATGCCTCTGGAAGCAATGTACGTGTTGTATGTGATGTTAATGTTGTTGTAGTGTTGTGTTGGAGCCATGTATAGCCTTGTTATGTTAGCCTGTTGTCTTCTTGATTTTTTGTTTGTAGTGGGACCTTATGTTATCTCCTAGCACAAGGGGCAGTGGACCTTAGGGTTCCAAATGGTTGGGAGGTTGGTTCTTTTTCCTCCATTGGGTTCCCTTGCTGCATGCTTGTGTGCATGGAGATTGTCCTTGATGTTGTGGAATCCAATTCTATATCTTGTTCTAGTTCGTGAGGAAAACTTTTATGTATATGCATTGGATTGTATGTCAGATGTATCTCATATTGTAATCTTATGTATTCTTCCCACATGTACTTTGGGAAGCATTGCTGCAAATTTTGTGACAATGTAATCCAATATTGGTGAATTCTCTTGTAATGGATATTGATAAGTGATGTATTCTCATGTAATGAAATTAGTATATGTACTTGTTAGTTATGTATAAATGATCTTTCATGCTATTTAGCGGATGACATATTATGGAAATGTATACTGTTGAATCATTTAATGTGTTGGATTAAAATGAACTCTTGATTGTTAAATAAATCATGTTACCATATTAGTTAATGAAATAATTCTATTTCTTGAATAAAGATAAGTTAGTAGCATAGTCTTGGAACCTTAGAGGACTTGGATTAGATTGTATGTTATGTTATACTATGTGGTTCATTGTTATTTCTTAAAAAAAAATTGAACCATTATTGTAGCATGGTTGTGTTGTCCTTTGGGGTTCCTTGGTGGGGCGTTACAAGATGCAAGAACATGAAAAGACACTGAGATGGAAGGGAAGTTAGTAGAGTTGAAGAATCAAACCTATAGTGAGAAGGTAGGGAGAACAAAGTAATTTACAGTCAAGAGCATCATGGTAGTTTCTAAGGTGACTATATTTGGGCAAGGAGAGAACTTAGTGACAACATTATCATCAAAACAATAAGGATACTAAAAACCCTACCAAACCCTAGGGCCTTTTTCATCACCTTGTAGAGATCTCAAACATGCATGAAAATATTTCACGGAGACTAAAATCATCTCTATTTTTTATAATCACAAAAAGTAACAAAATTTTAGATTTACAAGTGATGAAAAGAAGTACATGGAAAGTATATTATGCTGATTTTTTTTAAAAAAATTAACCATTAACTATCTAATAAAATCCAACAAAATACAAATATACAATGAAATATTATGATTAGCAAAATGATAATTTTAACGGTTATCTTAAGGTAGACAAAAAAAAATTGTGCAAGTGAAAAATACTACTCTTAGATTATTATGAACAAATAACATTTTCATTTATATCATTTTCAAGAAAAAAAAATTTAGATCAGTCTAGATGTACAAAAATCAAATCAAATATGCAATGATCTCAAAGATCTGAAGGCTTAAAAATATGATATTTTTAGATCTATTCTTGGGTGTATCCTGCAAACTTCATCATAGAAGGATGGGTCATCACCTCATTTAGACTTGGATGAAGAACTACCTTTGTTGTTTCTATAGAATCTAAAATAGGCCTAACAAATGCTAAAACAAATAACCCTGTAAACATGCAAAAGGAAAAGCTAAATCAATAGTAATTTACTAATTTTCATTCAACTTCTCTGTAATCATTTTAAGTACTAGATTCTATTGTACTTTAAATATTTATAATATGAAGTTTAGCTATTGAAATAGCCTAAATAATTTTAAGTTATAAAATTGATAAATAGGCTTTAGCAATTAAAAAAAAAAACCACTTCTAAAATTTTAAATATCTTTATTTTATCTATTTACCATTGTTAGAGAGTTGCAAACTGTGAATTGTCCTCTGTCCTATAGGACTGAGAAAGGAAGAAAATTGTCAAACAGTGATTGAATCATAACAAAAAATCCAAAAACAATGAAATTTATTGTCAAATGGTGATAAATATCTATCCTCTAAGTCATTTGCGCATGGTGATTGAGAACACAATGAGTAATAAGTAAAAGAGCACTAGATCATAGCATTTGCAAAATAGTCATGAGTTATGCAATGAACTTCACTATTATTTTCATCACAAAACACAGTGAGTAAGAAGTAAAAGAGCATTAGATCTTAGCACTGCAAAATGGTCATGAGTTATGCAATGAACTTCACTATTCTTTTGATCACAAAGGAGATCAAGATAATAACTGACATACTAATGTGCACAGAGAATGTTCATGGAGTGAAAAGTTCCTTACAAAGCAATTACCACAACATATTTTGAAATGAATTGCACTTGTTATTTTATATTGATATGGATATGTTCTAACCTGTAGTTAATTGTTGTAGCATAACAGATAGGCTAGATAGTTGTTCATATACCATAGTTTCAAATTCTAAATTGTTATACCTTATTATAGGAGAAAATCATAGGGGGATTCTATACATAAGACACCATTGTTTCAAATTCAAAATTGTTGGCTCTTTCACAATTGATTGCTTCATTTATTTGATCTAAGATAGCCTGTTATATAGAAGATTCTCTCAAAATCACAGTCAAATCCTTTATTCTAGGATGACTGTTCATAATCTTTCCCATCATAATAATGAACAAAAGTTGTAACACAGGGAAATAAGTGAGATTAAGCAATACAATGCAATAAACTCAAATCTAAACCTACGCTAACAACAAAGAAAAATGGAAAGCTTAAAACATAAATAACAGAAATATCTCACCGAATATCTACATAATTCTATGCATAACCTCAATTGTCCTTCTCCATTTTTTCATCGTATGACAATTTCCCTCATATTTCTCTTAAGTGCAAGTATAGCCTATGATAGTGTTATTAGCAAAACATCGAAGATTATAAACTTGATTTTTTCCACAAGTTATAAGATTTTGGGAGGAGTAATAATGATGAAGGAAAAGCCATTTTATAGAAAATATGGTTTTCGAATGATAGCCTCAAATTAAAAGATAAATCGACGATTAAGATTGAAAGATGTGACATACATTCAAATTAGGGTTGAATTAGTGCAAGTTAAAAAGCATAAAAGATGGGGATTAATATTAAATAATAATTTAATCTTTAGTTGAGACTGTTTGAAACTTAGAAGAATAATGATTGCATGTAAGAGATAAAGATTAACATAGAGGAAACTGTCTGTTTGAATGCACAAATGAATTGATTAAATAACTAAAGTTATTTAATTAATAAAAGTTTGCATGCAGAAGAATAAAACTAGATAACTGACTAATTAAACCAGAAGGTTTGCTCATCAAAAATAATCAATATTAAATCAGGAGATAACTGACTGATTTAATTAAATCTCAACTTAAGTGGTAATTGACTAATTAGATAACTAAGCAGTTATCTAATTATAGAAGAATATGCTAGAAATAATTCTTTCTACGAATTAAATTATTATTTAATTCAACATTCGATATTTGAGGATTAAATTAAATAAAGATTTATTTAATTGACTGGAGAAAAGGTTAAAGAATAATTAAATAATTTTAAGTGATTATTTAATTATAATCATAAATGTGATGAGAGTGAATTAAATAAGAATTTATTTAATTTTAGAAAGAGGATAACTTAATTAGCGATGTAATTAAATAAATATTATTTATTTAATTAATCAAGATTGAATAAAGGTAAAAAAGAATTAATTAAATAATTAAATTTATTTAATTAATAGAGGATAAATGACTTAGAAAATAATCAAATAATTAACATCATTTAATTATAACAAATGAAGATATTAATTATGAAGAAAATTAGAGTCATGGGCATAGACCAATTTTCAGTGTCTACAGTTTGCCCTTCTTTGACATAATGTCATTTAGGCGTTTGTGTCGAAGAATAAAAAAATAACATGCCCCAGTCATGCCCCAATGTGAAATAGATAAGGGTATGCCCCCTCGAGAAAAATGACAAATTTTTGAAAATTTTGGAAATTGTCCCGATTAGGTAATTTGATAGCTAGAAGATCGATGCTAGCGACATAAATCAATTTTGGTGAGGTTTGGTAGGTGAAATAGTCATTTGAAGTTGGTAAATAGTACGGCTAGTACACCAGGTGTGAGAAAAACCCTCCAAAAACCCTAGGTATAAATAGGATTTAGGTGAAAAATAGATTCATTTGCACCCCTCAAGTTTAGAAAACCTTGATTTTTGCTCTGAGCACTCAACAGAGATGTCATTCATTCCTTACACAAAGCACCACAAATATTGGGTTAGGACCTTTAGATAGCTAGAAGACGCGAGACCCCCGGTATGTACCCCAAAACCATCTTTTGAATTTTTTATTTTCACACATTTTTAGGTAGTTAAATTTAATTTTTCAAATACGTCACTTCATGTGCAAAGCATTTGGTCGCGATACGACACATTTGCAAAAAATGCATCTAGGCTCATTTTTGTTATAGTTTAGTTCAACACATTTGTTAAGCACAGTTACACATGTAGGTTAATGCACCACATTTGGGTATGCATAGTTGTTCTCATGTTTTCTTGTTCAACAAATTTGAATTTTGTGACACATTTGCATGATTGAATGCGTGTTTTCTCCTTTGTTGAATGTGTATTATTAAATGCATTTGCATGGTTAAATGATGTATTTGAATTACTGCAACACATTTTCTATGTTAAATGATGCATATGCAATTTTGCAACACATTTGATAATAAAACAACACATTTTCCTATCAAAATTTTTGAAGTTTTGTGGTGTAATTTTTGGCTTTGTATTTCTGACACAAGGCTTTCATTATGCATTTACAGGTCACTTTGGATTAGATATATATGTTGCAAGATGGTGTGTCCCTTGTTCTTCCTTGTCCAACATGATGCTTGGGTTTGTGACATGGTCTAACTGCCTCCTGTGGATCTTAACTGATGCTTGTATCTGGCATTGACAGGTCAATCTTTTGGTGCAATGACAAGGCCAACAATTGGTATCAAAGTTGGTCATAGGTTCAAACCCCTTGCTTGTGCTGGGGAGATTGTTGCAAGATGGTGTGTCCCTTGGTCTTCCTTGTCTAGCATTTGTGACATGGTCTAACTTCCTCCTGTGGATCTTAACCGATGCTTGTATCAGGCATTGAAAAGTTGATCTTTTGGTGCAATGGCAAGGCCAACAATATACCCAGGACCCAAGGCTGTTGACCTATGAGTTTCAAGACGAAATACAGAGTGGAGAGACAGATGATATGGCATCTTGGATTGCATCACATGACATTTATGCACACTATTTGGGAAAATCGAGGGTTGTTGACTGTGCTCTGTGAGCAATGGCACTTAGAGACATCGATGCATTATAGCCTATTCAGTGGGGATGGAGAGGTGGAGCAGCAAATCCCAGGACGATAGATGTATATGATTCCTGATGGGTACAACATAGGCTTGTGCCTTTGATAGATCCAAACCAGCCAGTGCCTGTAGAACATCGAGGGACAGGCCCACAGGGTCGGCATGGTGGTAGGAGAGGTGGTAGAGATGGTGGAGATGATGGTAGAGGAGGAGGTGGTAGGAGTGGTCGATGGGGTCAATGAGGTAGTAGAGGTTGAGGCCTAGGTTTGTCACTCATCTACGAGGAGGAGGAGGAGGGGGAGGATGTTCCTATGTTGGAGATGAGTGGAGGAGAGGAGCATGCTACAGAGGAGACTTTTGGTGAGGAGCATGCTAAGGAGGAGGCCATTAAGGAGGAAAAGATAGATGCCCTTGGTCTACTAGTAGGGTATTAGGATGATGATGAGGAGGAGGAGATGGGAGAGCAGGAGAGAGAGCTCTAAGATAGGATTGTTGAGTGGGATGTTGATGAGGGAGAGAGGCCACAGAGAGAGGAGGAGGTTCCCACTAATAAGCTGATGGCTGATTTACAGGCCCAAGTAGAGGCCTTGGAAGAGAAGGTGAGAGCTATGATAGCAGAGCGAGATGCAATGTAGATGGAGAGACACAATGCCTATTTGGAGAGGGATCATGCAGTAGCATGGAGACAGGAGACTGAGCAGAGATTTGTGGAGTTGAGAGCTTTGTGTATTGGACCAGCTAATGCTTTCACTCGAGAGTTGGTTAGAGCTGGTGATAGAGAGAGATACTACAGATATTTGTATGAATAGGAGGTACCACCTGAGAGATAGTCTCCTAGTTATTCGCAGGAACATAGTAGTAGATCGTGCAACATGTCACACAACAGATCTTAGAGTACAGAGGGTGTCATATGACCTCATAAGACAAGACCATATGATAGTTCCCCTTCTGTACAATGATCATCAGTACCTCCACATCACTTACCTCCTCATTCTCCTCATCACAATACTGGGAGTTCAGACTAAGGACATGTTATATATTTGTAGACATTGTATTTTGGTTATAGAGCCTACAAGCTCCATTTGAGAGATACATTATGAAATTGTGATGTGACATTTTTTGAGTGTTATATATATCATTTTTGGTGGCGATTTATATGATATGTTGTTCTATATATGATTATGCAGTCTTTTATTTATGCATGTGTTATGGATGCCAATATTTACTTTATGATGATGTAGCCTATGATGTGATGTTGATTCTATATGATGATGTATGCATTTACTTTTATGGTATCTATGGATGTCATGTATGCATTTATCATTATGAAATGCAATGTGATTATATGTATTTATAATTCCATGTGAATGTTATACAGTTTATGATTGTTAATGCATGTTATGTTATGAATCCCTAGATGTGATGGTTGTGTATATTTTGTGTTTTTCAAATGTAGCATATATGTATGATTTACTATGTCTAAATGATGTTCCTAACATGAATGCATATGTCGGATGATTTTTTTTTTGGGTGTCACAGGACTTTGTCATAATGCAAGAAAGATGAAATGTTAGTACAAAAAATATGAAAACTAACATGAAGGACATGGAAGTTAATACTAGAAATCTTTGATGTTTTGCTAAAACACAATAGGCCTTGCACTAAATCATCATTGGGTGGTAACTGATACAAATGGACAACAAATTCCATGATATGAGATAGACCAAGGTGTGTAAGGTTGTCCATCTACTAAAAATAGACAGTCGCAGACAAGGAATGTCCTAACTCATACTAAGGGAAAATTTGCCCTAGTCTTTTTATCAAAACAAACCACAAACAACAATAAAATAAAAGATGAGTCATGAGACATCATTTCTCCTCTAAATACTTCATGGGACATCCTCGAGGAAGCTAGTAATGTGACTTCAAGATAAAGTCAAAAGATAGTCAACAAACAATAGTTAAAGAAAAAGAGTCATGATACATTGTTGCTTCTCTAAATCCTTCATTGGACATCCTTGAGAAAGCTAGTAACCAGAATCAAAGACAAAGACAAATGAAAAGATAATACAAAGAAAGCCATAATGTCAATAGCCAATAAAAATACGTGCCAAAATTTGATCATGTTTGTTGTTTAATTGTCTAGGGGATTGATAAGATGATTGTTTGATAAAGCCTAGTTTCAGGAATGACACATACTGTATGATGTTGAGCCTGGTTTCTATCACATGGCTATCTATATAAGGCATGAATAAGCCTAGTTTCAAAAAGGAACACACTGTATAAGACGTTGAGTTTTTTTTTGATCATGTGGCCACCTGTGTAAGGCAATGATGATTATTTTATTAAATGATCATGTTTGTTTTTAGGAAGGACACATCTTGTATAAGACATAGGTTGATTGCTTTTGTTATTGCTTTGGAAATTTGTTTGAGGACTTGATGAACTTGCTGACTTGTTTGTCTTGTTGATGTGTAACTTTTCTTGATGTTTTGACAATTTTTTGTATTAGAAAACACAATATGACATGATGAACCCTACATGATTGACCCAGTGTGGCCTCGAGGGCTCATCGATTGATGGCACTGCCTATGTTATACACTCAAAGACCTTGTAGTTCGACTAGACTTTTACCAATAAGACTAAATGAAAAATATTTGATTTATTTGTAGATATGAGATGCATGTGATTGTGAATGTGATGAATCCTAATGGACTAACCTAGTGTGGCCTCAGGGGCTCATCAATTGATGGCCTTGCCTACGTTATACACGGAAAGACCTCATAGTTAGAAATGAACAATGAATTTGTCTTATAGACAATGGACTAAGTCATGATTTTATACAAACAAACTGAAACATATTGACCTAATGCCTTGGGGGAATATTAGTAGATGGCCTTGCTTATGTCTAGTTGTAGAGGCAACATAGTGTGACAATGAAAAAGACTGACTGGTGTGACTGACTATGACTCTGTTTTTGAATTTTTGAAAGTTTTTGTTTTTTTTTCTTTTCGAAGTTTTATAATGTTTTTGGATTTTTTTCAAGACATTTTGTGATGTTTTTGGATTTTTTTTATGTTTTTACATCCTCATAATATCCATTGTAAGAACCAAATGACGTAAGTCAAGTGCCTACCCCCAATTGGGCATAAGACCAATTTATTATGAATCTAATGGAATGGGGATACAAAGTGTGCTCGATGTCAATCGTTCCAAGTTATGGAAAAGACAACCATTTATTATGAATGGTATGTATAGGTGATGAATAGGAAAGATAGGAAATATGATTGAAAAGTCAAATTGGAATGATGGTAGACAAAGAAGTAGAGTCAACTACACAAGGTGCTTGTTTGCCAAGTTTTCACCATGGTACTTATCTAGAGCACCACCAATGTGGTTTTCACTATTGGACAACTTATTTCTCTTTACTATTTTCTTGATTTTTTAATTTTTTTGATGTTACCAAGATGCATGTTTGCTAGGTTTTCATCTAGGTAACAATTTTTTTATTTTTCTATTTTTTTGTATTTTTGATGATTAAGACAAGGCTCTTAGAAGCTATGTGTAGAACTTCTTCAAATGAAGTTTGTTGATTGATGTTGATAATGGTTCTCCTTCAAGAGTAGAGATTTGATATGCTCTTGATCTAAAGGCTTCTATGACAATGTAGGGCCCTAACCATTCAAAATTTTCTAGTTTTTCTCTTTCTGCTTGATTCTTTGGATTTTTCATTAAGACCAGGTCACCAATGTCATAAAATTTATTCAAGATTTTCTTGTTGTAGCCATAGTGAAGAAAATTTTGATATGCTTGGAGGTGATCTAGTGCCTTTTGTCTTTGTTCATCCAGGAACTCTAGCTCATGCAGTCTTGACACATGGTACTCTTCATCATCAATATGTCCTTTCAAAGATACCCTTAGGGAAGGAATCTTGACCTCACTAGGCAAGATAGCCTTAGAACCGAATACCAAGGAATATGGAGTGGCACTGATGGGAATACAGATGCTTGTGCGGTAATCCTATAAGGTAGGCTTAAGCTATAAATGTCAATCATGACTAGCATCATCGACAATCTTTTTAAGGATTCTAAGGATTGTTTTTTTAGATGCTTCAGCTTGCTTGTTACCCTGTGGGTAATAAGGAGTGGAAAAGTGGTGTTGGATATGAAATTATTCACAAATATGAAAAACTTCATGGTTTTAAATAGGAAGCCATTATCTATGATTATGGAGTGAGGAACATCATATCGACAAATAATATAGTTAAGGATAAACTTAGAAATCTATGTGTCAGTAATATAGGTCATAGGAATAGCTTCAATCCACTTGGTAAAGTATTCAGTTCTAGTAATGATGAATTTATGACCATTGGAGGATGTAGGATGTATCTTACCTATGAGATCGAGTCCCCATTAGGTAAAGGGCCATGGTGACATTATTGGACGAAGCTCCTGTGTTGGTGCATGTATCAAGTCTCCTTGTATCTAACATTGTCGACATTTCTTGACAAAGACATATAAGTCCTTTTCCATTGTACGTCAATAATAGCCCTGTCTCATAATCTTCTTGGCTAAGGTAGGACCACTAGAATGGGATCCACATATAACCTCATGTACCCCATGCAAGGTCTCTTGTGCTTCTTCAATATCAAGACATCTCAATAGGGTATTTTCTAGGGCACGTCTATAAAGGGTATCTCTAATGATGGTATACTTAGCTAACTTATAGATAAATTTCCTACATTGGTTGTTCAAGAGGTCAAGGGGTAGGATTTCAGCATGGAGGTAGTCATATATGTCTTTGTACCATGGGGAATTAGGACCAACAAGTTCGCACACCATCTCTAAATTTGGGACGTCATAGGCAGGGACCAAAAGTTGTTCTACCAAAAACTTGAATTTAGGAATGTTGCTAGGTATGTCCACGAGTGAAGCAATAGTTTCCATGGAATATGATTCCTTGTTTTGAATACGAGGTATTTGATGAAAGATGATCTTTTCAAAATATTGTTTGAAACTATCTGGATCCGCTTGCATGGGGTGAGCTTTTCATCTTTGGTTTCATAGTCATCATTAACTTGTTGAATTACTAGCTGAGAATCACCATAAACTTGTAGGTGCTTAATCTTCCATTTGATTTCCATTTGTAACCCTATTACAAGAGCCTCATATTCTTCTATATTATTGGTACATGGAAAATAAATTATGAATGAATTAGGAATAGTGTTTCCCTGTGGTGTGATAAACAATATTCCAGCACTTGAACCATGATTTGTGTGGGATCCATAAAAGTATAACTTCCATGTCATTCCCATGTCAAGAGTGGAGATGAACTCATCAGGAAAGTCTAAAACTAGGGGATGATCTACCTAAATCAGTGCATCTTCTAGCTAGTCAGCAATAACTTGTTCTTTTATAGCTTTCCTTTGTACATACTAGATATCATATTCGTTAAGCAACATTACCCATTTGGCTAGTCATCCTGTTAATGTTGCTTTGCTAAGGAGATATTTCAAAGGATCTATCTTTGCGACCAACATTGTTTGGTGGTTTAACATGTAGTGCCTAAGTTTTTGAGTTGCAAAAACTATTGCAAGACAAGTGTGTTCTATGGTACTGTAATTTAGCTCATAACCTACCAAAGTGTGGCTGATATAATACACTGCCCTTTCATGGCCCTCATTATCATTCTATGCAAGCAAGGCTCCTAGCACTGATGTGGTTGCTAAAATGTGGAGTATCAATGGTTGTCCTTCAATAGGTGGCATTAACACTGGTGGTGTGAGTAGGTAATCCTTGATTAGTTGAAAAGATTCTTGGCATTTACATGTCCATACAAATAGTACCCCTTTTCTGAGTAGATGCTGGAAGCGATGTGTTTTATTGCTAGCTGCACTATGAATCGTTTGATCGACTATGGTCTCCCTTGTAGTGTCCTTAGTTGACTTATATTAGTTGGTGGAGGCATTTCCATTATAGCTTTCACTTTTTTTAGGTCCACTTCAATGCCTCATCTAGAAATGATGTATCCTAGAAGTTTTCCTAATTTCATGCCAAATACACATTTCTTTGGATTTATCCTCACTTTGTATTCTTCTAGCCTTTGAAAAATCTTATCTAAGACATATAAATGATCAACCCTTTTCAATGATTTAGCTATTAAATCATCCACATAATCTTCCATAAGAGAGTGTATGAGGTCATGGAAAATAGTCATCATGGAGCATTGATATGTTGCTTCAACATTTTTAAGTCTAAAGGGCATGACGTTCCAACAATAAGTTCCCCATGGACAAGTGAAAGTTGTCTTATGTTGGTCTTCAAGCGCGATTCTGATTTGGTTATATCCTGAGAAACCATCCATGAGGTATAACATTTCATATCCTATTGTTAGGTCCACAATCATGTGAATATTCGGTAGAGGAAAGTCATCTTTAGGACATGCTTTGTTTATATCTTTGAAGTCTGTACAGATGCGAATGCCCCCTATTGGTTTTTTCATTGGTACAAGATTGGAAATCCAATTTTCATAGTCAATTTATCTAATAAAACCGACATCCAATAGTTTATTTAGTTCAACTTTGACTAATAAAGCAATTTGTGGGTGCATTTTCCTCAATTTCTACTTCACGGGTTTAACACCTAGTTGTAATGGAAAATGATGTAATACTAGTTCAGGATCTAGTCTAGGCATGTCAGCATATGACCATGCAAAGTTGATTTGTCTTTGTGTGAAGAAGTTATGATATTTCAAGTTGCTCTATTTTTGTTAAAGATGTTGCAAAATAGATTAGTCGGGGATTCTCTTCAATGCCAATGTTGATCTCCACAAATTCTTCAACCAACATTGGTGACTTTTCCTGAGCAATAAGGAGAATGTTCAAACCTCCATCCTTGGGTTCCTCTGAGAGGTTTTCTCCCTCGGGTGCATCCTTATTTTTTTCTTTTTCATTGTCTAAAGGTGCCTTTCAATTTTCACTAAGGGACTTGTCATTTTTTTTCTTATTTTTGTGACTAGAGGGTTGAACAGACTCCTCAAAATAAGCCATGTTATCCAAGTCTATGGTAAATCTAGCCTTATGGTCACCACTAGGTATGCCTTCTTGCAGTCCTAGGAACTCAACTATTGCTTCATCATTCTTAAAGATATCTAAGACAAGGGTGTCTTGTTGATCCCAATCGATAAGTTGGGGGTATACTAAGGGAATGTCATCATTAGAAGTATCAAAGTTCAATGGGGTCAAGGTAAAGGTTGAGTTGCTGACATAATCACAAAGATTTCTTACCAAATCCTCCTTACTCTTTTTCTTTGGCATAGGTGGATTCTGAGTTGGGCCTATTATCAAGGTTTGGTTATTAGAAGTAGATTTGTTAGGTTTCCAAGAGGCAAGATCAAGGGATTCCCAATAGTAATGTTTAAACCATTTCTCTTTTTTCAAATTCATTTGTGGATAGGAATTCAGTGGATTTTGTGAGGATTTAAGGATTTGTTCTAGTTCTCCAAATAGTTTATCAAGGTCCATGATAGAGGTGGAGGATAGGGAATCCCACTCACATTCGTTAGAGTTGGGGGAATCACAGTAGGGTTGGTCAGATGGCTCATTAGATGTCTTGATAACTTTGGAAGCACTTTCTTCCTCTAGTAAAGGTGATGTGGTACTAGAAAAGCCAATCTGGAGTGGTTGAAACCCAAGACCTAGGCCTTTCGGCCATTTAGAGATAATGATAGGTTCAATCCTCCCATTTTGCTGTAATCCTAACTTGCTATGTCCATTATATGCTTTTCTTTACATTATCATGAAACCTTTTCCATATTGATCTATGGGTATCTAAATAGGTGGAGGAGGTCCTTCATTGTCTTCTTTGTATAGCCAAGAGGTCACATCTTCCTTGTTTATAGCCTCCTTAGTTCCCCACATTTTTTTAAAGTCATTATGGGAGGGACATGTATGGTGACCATTGAATGTCTCCTATTTTCTCTTGGTAAACCATATGATTTAGGAGGAACCAGATGACTAACACAATAAGATGATTCATATGATATTCTTCACAACCCTTATCTTGGATCTCGATGTTAGAAGTGGATAATTTGGAAAGATTGGATGGATCAACATAGTGGGATGAATTGGATATGAAGCTTCCTAGTTTATAGGCCCCTAGCATTGGGGTATCCCTCGTAGGTTAGTGTAATATTGGAAAGGATTAGGGTCACCATCTATTGTGATCTCGGTGTCGTTGTATGGGAATTTAAGACATTGATGGTAAGTAGAAGGGGTTGCCTTCATAGCATAAATCCATGGTCTACCTAGCAAAATATTATATGGGAGGACGAGATCCAAGACTTGGAAATTTCTATCCATAACCACAAGACCAATTCAGATGGGGAGTGTTACAACTCCCTTTGATTTTCACTCTTTATCATCATATGCCTTAATGACAATGATTTTAGTGTTGTCAACACTCGTCGAACCAATATAACCATCCAAGGCCCTCCATCACAGCAACCACCACAGACCTCTGAGCCTCGGTATAACTTACTTGACCAATTGGGGAAGCCCCCAGTGCAAATCTCTATCTTGGAACTATTGTGTATTTCACCTGATCATTAGTCTATTCTAGATAAATCTTTGCAAAACATGACTATCCCCAACAACCTTGATTTCAATTGTTTCCAAGAGATGGTAGGCTACCTAACCAACAATCATCATGTTTCCTTCTTAGAGTGTGTATGAGGTCATGGAAAATAGTCATCATGGTGCATCGATATGTTGCTCTGGCATTTTTAAGTCCAAAGGGTGTGACATTCCAACAATAAGTTCCCCATGGACAAGCAAAATTTTTCTTATGCTAGTCTTCAGGTGTGATTCTGATTTGGTTATATCTCGAGAAACCAACCATGAGGGATACCATTTCATATCTTGTTGTTAGGTCGACAATCATGTCAATATTCGATAGAGGAAAGTCATCTTTAGGACATGCTTTGTTTATATCTCTATAGTTTATCTAGATGTGAATTCCCCCTATTGGTTTTTTCACTGGTACAAGATTGGAAATACAATCTACATAATCAATTGATCTAATAAAACTGACATCCAATAGTTTCTTTAGTTCAGCTTTGACTAATAAAGTAATTTGTGGGTGCATTTTCCTCAATTTTTGCTTCATGGGTTTAACACCTGGTTATAATAGTAAATTATGTAATACTCGTTCAGGATCCAATCTAGGCATGTCATCATATGACCATGCAAAATTGATCTATCTTTGTGTGAAGAACTTACAAAATTATGGTTGCTCTATTTTTTTCAAAGATGTTGCAAAATAGATTAGTCGGGGATTCTCTTCAATGCCTATGTTGATCTCCACATATTCTTCCACCAACATTGGTGACTTTTCTTGAGCAATGGGGAGAATGTTCAACCCTCAATCCATGGGTGCCTCAGAGAGGTTTTCACCCTTGGATGTGTCATTTTTTTTTTTTCATCATCCAAAGGTTCCTTTCAGTTTTCACCTAGGGACTTGTCATTTTTTCTTCATTGTTTTTCTTATTTTTCTGACTAGAGGGTTGAACAAATTCCCCAAAATAATCCATTCTATCCAATTTTATGGTAAATCTAGCCTTATGGTCATCACTAGGTATGCTTTTACACAATCCTAGGAACTCAGTTATTGCTTCATCATTCTCAAAGACATCTAAGACAGGGATGTCTTGTTGATCCCAATTGATAAGTTGGGGTATACTAAGGGCATGTCATCATCAGAAGTATCAAAGTTCAAAGGGGTCAAAGTAAAGGTTGAGTTATTGACATAATCACAAAAGTTCCTTACCAAATCCTCCTTATTCTTTTTCTTGGGAATAGGTATATTCTGAGATGGGCCAATTTTCAAGGTTTGGTTATCAGAAGTGGATTTGTTAGGTTCCTAAGAGGTAGGATCAAGGGATTCCCAATATAGTAATGTTTAAACCATTCCTATTTTGTCAAGGTCATTTGTGGATGGGAATTTGTTGGATTTGGTGAGGATTTAAGCATTTGGTCAAGTTCCCCAAATAGTTTATCAAGGTCCATGACAGAGGTGGAGGATAGGGAATACCACTCATATTCATTAGAGTCGTGAGAATCATAGTAGTTTTGGTTAGAGGGCTCATTGGATGTCTCGATAACTTTAGAAGCACTTACTTCCTCTAGTAAAGGTGATGTAGTACTAGAAACGCCAATCTCGAGTGGTTGAAACCCAAGACCTAGGCCTTTTAGCCATTTAGATAGAATGATAGGTTTAGTCCTCCCATTCTAATGTAATCCTAACCCACTATGTCCATTATATCCTTTGTCTTGCATTATCTTGAAACCTTTTCCATATTGATCTGTGGGTATCTGAGCAGGCGAAGAAGGTTCTTCATTGTCTTCTTTGTATAACCAAGAGGTCACATCTTCCTCATTTATAGCTTCCTTACTTAGTTCTCCCAATTTTGTGAAAGGTGTTGTGGGAGGGATGTGTATGGTGACCACTAATGGTCTCTTATCTGTTGTTGGTAAACCATATGATTTAGGAGGAACCAGCTGGCTAACACAATAAGATTCTTTCATATTATATTCTCCACAACCCTTATCTTGGATCTCGGCCTTAGGAGTGGAAGGTAGTGATTGTGAAGTGGATGTTTTGGAAAGAGTGGATGGATCAACATAGTGGGATGAACTGGATGATGAATTTTCCTAGTTTACAGTCACCTAGCATTGGGGCATCCCTCATAGGTTAGTGCAATATTGGAAAGGATTAGCGTCACCATCTACACTAGTACACAAACAACAATATATGACTAAATAAACTACTAAAAATTGCATATAAATGACTAACTTTAGTCACATGACTATTAGTAGTTTATTTGTAGTCATTTATACCACTAAATTTATGACTAAACAATTTTAGTCATTAATTTGGTCATTGATTTGGTCATTGATTTAGTCATTTATTTAGTCATGGTAGTCATTGCTTTAGTCATATATTTAGTCATTAATTTAGTCATATATTTAGTCATTAATTTAGTCATTACTTTAGTCATATATTTAGTTATTAATTTAGTCATATATTTAGTCATTAATTTAGTCATTTTTATTTACTGGTTTCCATTAATTGGTAGTAAATATAGTCATGAAATGAATAATTTATTAAATACCATAAATTGTATAATGCAAAACTAACATAATATTAAACTTGAACTAAAACATAAAAGCAAATAAAAATATTACATATACGAACAAGCTACAACATGCTTATATATATATATATATATATAAAGTTACAACATGTAAAAGTTGTCTAAATGTATATATGTAAATATAATGAGAAATGTCAAAGTTGTCTAAGAGTTTCCAACTCTTTCAAATACACCATGATAATTAAGATCCCTGAACAACACATTCAAAATACTGCATAAAGTAGTGAGCCAAGATGTCTAACATTAACTAGTACATGATAAACATGTTCAACTATGTCATTTTTTGCAAATATTTTAGTGGCCACCATGTGAAGGTTCCCTCTTTCTCTTTCAGATGAACAACTACATCTATTTTGTCTTCATAAACAAGGGTTATGTTACTTGTAACATTTAAAATGTTTACATTTGCATCTCCTGTTCCTTTCAAGTTGACTCCATGTACAATAGATAAGGAGTGAATTTGCCCAATGCCCGCAACATCACCATCAAATGAATCCAACACCCTAACTTTATCCCCTTCTTTGAGTTTATCATCAATACATTTCTGCAAAAAGAAAAAAAAAACACATTATATTAGATAGGTAATGATTACCCTTGTTTGCATAACAAAACAACCATTACTTACTTAAATAGTACTTGCATGTATGTGCTAAAATAATTGCAATGATCTAATTTACTAAAAAACCAACACTCATAGTAGTGCTTACAATGTTACTATTAACTTTATGCTAATCAAATACAAAGGACACAAGTATAAACAATGCATTACCATGCATGCATACTAGACACATAAGGTTATGACAGCACTATTACACATAAAAAAGGTAGCTAATGCACAAAAACAAAGAATGCAATATGATAGCACTAGTATTATTGATGCAAGGTGAAGGTGAAATACATTGGGATGTACAAAAATAGTGGCATTAAAGCTATGAAACATAACCCCATGCAGTCAACATAACCCTGTCAATGATGACATTTAGAAGAAAAACAAAGAACAAAATATATCAAGACAACATGTGACAACCATTAAGAGCAATCATTGAGGAAACAATGCAGTCTTTCTTTGTGGCTTTCATAGTAGCACTAAAGGAGTAAAAAATAAGGTTGGATGTTAAGGTCACATAAATAATAGAGAAAGAGTCTTTCATTGTTAGAAAATAGTGTAAAAGTATGCAAAAATGGAGTAAGGAATGATGTCCAATGAACAAGTAGTAGTAGCAGTGAGTTTCATGGCTGTAACAGTGAGTTTAGTGCAAGGGCAATGAGTTTTATGGCTGTAACAACAATTTTAATGGATCAAAAATAAAATATCATTACTAAACAACAAGAAGACATTAAGAGAAAGTGGCAAGAATATCAAAAGAAACTTTTTTTTAATAACAATAGCTATAATGAAGAGTTAATAGCAGATCCGTGAAGGAAAGAACAAGTATCATCCAATAAAAGAAGTATCACACTAAGTTAAAGATGTTGACAAGTCAATTACAATGGCCTAAAACATACTCAAGCATCATAAAATATTGAAGTGCCAACAATCCCCACTAAAAAGTGACAAAGTAGGTACAATGATTGTTCCACGGGTTACATTCAATGTTTTAGTTGTCTATTCACTATTCTATAAGCTTGTTCACTGTTTGGGATCATAACAGTCATTAATACATGAAGGGTTTTAGAATAAAGGAAAAGTAATGTTTCATAGCACTCGTCTTAAGTTCAACACCAGTAGTACTATCAATATCATGCATATACTCCTCGAATTCAACATAATCGCTTTCAACATTGTCCTAAAGTTGTGTAGCTTTGTGGAGAGCTCTATTGACATGGTATTTTCCTTTTTTTTCTACTTTCATATAATTGCCTTGCATGTGTTTTAATCATCATGCAAAGTTAATATAAGTCAAGTAAATAATGCAAAAGCTATAAATTTTTGTCCACAACAACTATTATATTACCTCAACTTCAACACAACTATGATTGACATCAAGGTATTCTTGTTTTCATGCTATTTTGATAAAAATGCTTTGCATGTAGTTTAACCATCAAGAAAAAAAATATATCCAGATGAGTAATTCATGTAAAAAATAGTCAACAGAGCCTTTCCAAGCATAAAAGTCACAATAGGTGGAATGGGTGAAAATTCATTTTTGTAGACTCGCAAACCCTCAACTCTGTCTTTATAGACCTATTTCAGCAATTTGACTAAAAAATGCACAAAACTCTTCAAGAATCCACCAAATCATAAACAAATTGAAGTTAACTCACCCAACCACCTAATTCAATGCAAAAGAGAACAAGGAAACCCTGTACGGGAAAGTACAAAAGCTTGGAACTGCAAATAATCAGAAATTTCTGAGAAAAGAATAGAATTTCAAAAGTTTTATTATTGCTTTATGATCCATAGCAGCAAAAATATTTTGGGGAAAAAATCAGAAAACCAAAGTATAATATTTTTTGAAAAAATCGAGAAAAAGTCTAGAAAAAATTAAGAAAAAATCATATTTAAAAAAAAGGTAAAAATTGTAGAACAAGAGATAAAAACTATTTTTTTTTAAATTGAAAGGCATTTCCATAACATAGAGATATAGAGAGAAAATAAAATAAAGATTTTAACTAATGAATTGTTAAAAAAAGATTTTTGTAGTTTATATTCATATCGTTGATTACATTGCATTGTACATCTTTCAAACTCAAAGCATTGCTTCACATTGCATAACTAATAACTATATGTTGATAGATGAGAAAATTTCAATTACAATATAGTTTTTACAAAGTCAACCTAAGGAGTTATGCAATTACTTCACATTGTATAACTAATAACTAGGAGCAACTGCCAATTGCATTTTCTTGTCATGGCATTCTATGAGACCACATTTCTTTGAGGCATTGTTTCAAACAGTTCACTACCTTGTCTATGCTACCACATTTTTCATACATGTCTACCAAATAATTTTGTCAAACAGTTCACTTCCTTGTTTCTATGGCTAAAAACCTAAAACAAGTGCTTTCAAACAAGCTATGGATGCTTGGAAAAAATCTATCAAAAGCATAATAGTAAGTAACAACATAGACAAAGCAATGAACTCTTTGAAAAAATGCCTCAAATAAATGAGGTCTCATGGTGATGGAATGCCATGATAATCAAAAGAAATTTGATTGTCATGGCATTCCATCACCATGAGACCTCATTTCATTGAGGCATTTTTTCAAAGAGTTCACTGCCTTGTCTATGCTAACAAATTTTGCATACATGTCTATCAAAGAATTTTATAAAATATTTCATTTCCTTGCTGCTATGGCTAAAAGCCTAAAATAGGTGCTTTCGAACAAGCTATGGATGCTTGGCTAAAAGCCTGCAGATTTTTTTAAAATTAGGATTAATCAGGATCTTTTGTAGATTTCTACTTCTATGGCCCACATTACCAAATTGTCACACCCATAAATGAGTTTGAGACTCCGTAATATTTCCCCATTCCTAAATAAAAATTAGCACTATCAATCTAACAATGCCTCATTGGCGGAACCCCCATCATAGCCTCACTGATGGCCTGATGAAAGCAATTAATATCCTAGTATCGGTGTAACAATACCCTATCTAGCTGACTCCTAAGGTGTCCTCCCTGATAGACTAATATAGTCAACAAAAGAAAGCACATTGTTGTAACACATGAACATCGGTGGAATGAATGTTTGCATTCCCTGATGGATCGATATAATGAATGTTTGCATTCCCCTGATGAAAGTAGTTAATAACCTAGCATCAGTGTAACAATACCCTATTGGGCTGACTCTGAAGGCGTCTTCCCCGATAGACTGATAGAGTCAACAAAAGCAATCACATCGTTGTAACACATGAGCATTAGTGGAAAAAAAAATTGCATTCCCCCGATGGCCCAATATAATGAATGTTTGCATTCCCCTGATGAAAGTAGTTAATAACCTAGTATCGGTGTAACAATACCCTATCGGGCTAACTCCTAAGGCATCCTCCCTGATAGACCGATAGAGTCAACAAAAGTAAGAACATCGTTGTAACACATGAACATCGGTGGAACGAATGTTTGCATTCCCCTGATAGCCTGATATAACCATGGATTATCAGGAATTAATATATATCAGGGGAATTAGTCTTGTTTACCTTGTTAGTGGGCCAAAGGTGTATTAAGGGATTGGTACCCCCTTATGGTTTAAAAACCTGCACTTCTGAGACCTAACAGATCATTCATTGATCTCATAGTTATTTTTTCATAAAACTTAGTCACAACATTTAGGACATTCACAATGGATTTCAATGAAACAAAAGGAAAAATTTCATAGATTCGCTGCTCTATATATGATTGTAATACTTTTCCTGGAGATCACAAGAGTAATTTTATAAAGGAATGTTGTGGAAAACATTTATGAAATTTGTAGACATCTTTAGAATACAATATAAAGATGATATAGTTGAGAATCAAAATATTGAGGGATAGCCTCTTACCTGATCTGAAACCGTGGAATTATCTTCATTCCATGCAAAAATTATAGGCTTAATAGAGGCAATGAACTATGAAACTTTCTCAATGAGACAGTTTAAGAAACTCATTATATGTTGGTAGTCTTCATTTGAGTTGACATGATTTGGAGAGGCTCTTACTAGACATTCAATAGATGGCTGTGAAATCTCTGTTGACGAACTAGATCTCCTCTTGATACTAGTATTAGATTTAGTATGATCTAGTGCTGCCATATAATTGACATCTTCTACACTTGCTTCTCTATTATTGTTTTCCACCTAAAATGCAATGTCAATTTCAACATATAGTCAGTTCAATGAAAAATTGAAATAAATAACACAATGTAAATTGAACCAAAAATCCATACACTTACTCCACATTTTTCCAATTTGGCCTACAACCCGCCTTAGCCAAATGTATATTCAGTCCTCACATTATCTCTTGCTTTCTTACCTTTGTTACTCTTTGTCAAATATTCTTTGGAATGCATACTTTCTTTCAATGCCTCTCACTGTTTAGGAGATAGAGTGGAGTCTAACATCTTTTTTCCCTCCATGATTGTGTTTCTGCAATTGTATCTAAAACTATTCATCAAAAATCTCATCTTGTGCTTGTAATATTTTCTAGAGATTTTTCCACCAACAGTGTCAAAGGCATTTTCCATTTTTTGTATAACATATTCCACATTTCATGGATCTTGCTCTACAAAATTTGATTTGCAGATATCCAAATGGGCCCTACATCTTATGCCCAACTCGTAGGCCCACCTTGCAGCATTTTTCCCAATGGGTTCACCATCTCTTGATACCTCAACCAAGAATGGCTTCTTCCCTTCTAATATTCTTTCTTTTGCGTTCCTCTCTGTAGATCTATATAAATCTTGACTCAATCTTTGTCTTTTAACATAAGTAGGCACATCAGATGCAAACAAACTCTCTTCATGACTTTGATTAACCAGAACTTCATGCTCCTTGGCCACATCACGTGCTACATGAGTAGGTAGATCAGTAGTGGTCTCTGTAGATTTCACTTCATCACAATTATTTTTTTCACCATCTTCATTTGTTGAATCACAAAAGTGTTGGCTTCTATGAGCTGGTAGCACTGTATCTTTACTTTCTTTTTGTTTTTTCTCTACATTTTCTCTACTCTCTTTTTCTTGCCTATAAAAAAAATAAATCATATCATGTCTTATATACATAAAGCTCTTGCCTATAAAATTTCATTAAACAGTATTAAACAAATAATTTACTACTTAGTGGATTTACAACTTTCCTGTTTGACATCAAACCAAGACATGATAAATATTCATTATTCTTGGCCACATGTTCTTCATGAAATTGCTCATACTCTGTCACTGGAATTTCAAAATTGTGATCACTATCATCTAATATGAACTTTAAATTCTTTTTCTTCATTTCTTGATGTCCACAAAAACAATAATGTATAAATTAACAACTTGATATAGAGATATTGCATCCTCATTTTTTTATGAAAACGTATTCATATTACATTCATATAGCAACTTTGTTCAACATTAAAGCTTTGAAATAGGTATTAGTCTGAAGGTCAGTGTCCTTAAAACATAAAACAGTCTTAAAACAACATAAAATTCTTACATAAAAGGTCATAAAATGGGGCTCATCAATAATCATCTGCATTTCCAGCAAGATCAAAATCCTGATCACTCGTGTCTACATCTATTGTATTTTCTTCCTCATCCTCATTTGTGACATGCAATACATTATATCTCCCAATTTCTTCATTGGTAATCAAAATCTCTTCTTCAAACAGTCACTCATTGTTTTCATCCACTTCTTCAAATGTTTCTTGTAAATTAACATATTGCCCATCAAACATTACATCAACAACTTCCATGAATTTTCATCTCGAACGAGACTCTGTTTGAATGAAATATGACCAACCTAGGCTTCTTACATCATCAATTAGAAATGATTGGTTAATTTGAAGAGGGGAAACATACGACTCATCTATCTCTAATAAAAATTGTCATGTATTTGCACATACAAATCCATACTCATCAAATTGTATTGTGGATGGTCAGATCCACTTAAATTTTAATAATATAGGACTATTTTCACCAAAATCTACTTGAATAATTTCTTGGATGAATCCAACATAAAATTTCTTCTCAATTTCATGAAGAAATTCAGCACTAACAACACAATCATAATTTGTCTTTCCTTTGTCTTTTTCTTCCACTCTTAAATGACTACCATAGGCCCACATTCCACTAAACACATATCCCATAAATGTGGAGGTTGTGAAAGATCACTTTCCTCTATTGTCATATCTTGACCTTCTTCTTTTGCATCACTAATTTCATTAGCAATCTATTCTTCAAATTTTGGAAAAGAATTAGCTCCAATCAAATCATGATGCCCGTGCCTTTGAGGTCAATGTTGCATCCAAGTTTGATTCTCTTCTTCATATTTTCTACATAGAATAATGACGTACAAATAGTAAGATTAATAATATAAATGTGTAAATGCAATTGAGTAACTAAATTATTGTGTAATTTTTGTTTACCCATGCCATTTATCAAATGAAGATGTGTTTTGAAGAATAAAGGTGTGCATTGCACTTATTTTTTGATATGATAGCTTGAAACGACATCCATTGTCTTCTAATACTTCACCTACAACTCTCTCATCTTTGTCATCATCCCATACACGTTGATTGAAATTTTTAAAATCCTTCATATATTTTGTGCAAAATCCCATGGCCTCTTGCATTGAATATCCCTCAGACATGCTGCCTTCTAGTTTTTCCCTAGTACGAACAATTTTTTTCAAAACCTTCATATATCATTCTATAGGATACATCCATCTCATTCTTAATGGGCCACAATGCTCTAGTTCATATTCTAGATGTATTAAAAGATGCATAGAAATGTTAAAGATTGCTAGTGGAAATTCTCATTCCAATAGACAAAGGACTTCAACAACCTCCTCCCTCAAACTATCAATGTTTGAAGGATCTAATACATGTAAACTCATTCTCTTTAATATCAGGCCCAACCTTATAATTTCCAATCTTGGCCCCTTTACCAAACTTGATATATTTACCAAAATAGGTTAAATATTATCTATTATGACATGATAGTCATGGGTCTTTAGGCCTCTTAAGTTATTAATGTCAGTTTGGCTTCTGATGTTGTTACTTGCATATCTAGTGGGAAAGTGAGTATGAGACATCAACTGTAAGAATTGTGCGTGTTTTTTCTTTGTCCAGACATAAGGAGCACTAGGTTTTCTATATTTTTCATTATCATATTTTTCAACCCAAAGATTTTGATGAATCTTTATTTCTCGAAAGTCTTCACATGATGAAATATTATCAAGAGCACCAAAAAGAGTTTCTATAATAGCATAAGCTATATTTTTCTTACTATGCATAAAGTCAACAGTATGCCTAATGGCTATATCCTTAAAGTATGGCAACTTATACAATATGCACAACCGTTTTACACTACTTTCATTACATGGATCATATCTATTGCTAGCAATCCCATCATTTTCAATAAATGGCATTCTTTTTTCTCCATTCTCCACAATGTAATCACTTATTATTAGCAATGGGGCTTCACGATTCTCTTCTTGACCATTGAAATGTGTTTTTTGTCGATGATATGGATGATCCATTTTAAGGTAAGCACGATGTCCACAATAAATACACTTATGCAAAATTATTGAGTGCATCACAAAATTCTTAAAGTTGCAAGTAGGAAATGCATGGTATCCATGAACAAAGAGACTAGACAATGTGCCATATGCAAGAAGATCATGAATCATAAACAATAAGGAAGCTCTTAAAGTGAATTTGATTGAATGACCATCCCTTAAAGATTGAATTGCTTCAATTCCTTTCCACAATTCCATTAGCTCATCATATAATGGCTCTAGATAAGCATCTATTGTATCTAAAGTCACACTTTTCTTTCCTGGTATAATCAATAATAGCATTAAGAAAAATGGTTTAGTTGCTAACCATAAAGGAAAGTTATAATTTATTAGAAACACTGGCCAAGTTGACCATTTAGTACTTTGATCTGAGAATGGGTTCACCCCATCTAGAGCCAAACCCAACCTTATATTATGAGGATCTTGAGAAAAATCAGGCCATCTGTTATCAAATTTCATCCATATCTTAGAATCAGGCACATGTTGTTTTCCATTAGTGCTCTTATTTTTGGAATGACATTGCATAAGTTTAGCAATGTCTTTGCACCTATACATTCGAAGTAATTGTGGGATTATCAAAAAGTGGCAAAGAACCTTTCTAGGAACCACAGCTGATTTCAACCCTTGTTTATACCTTAGTTCATGACATTTTGGACATTCACTCTCATTTTCAATATTTTTGTGAAATAATACACAACCATTCACACATGTGTGGATGTTTTCATACCCCAAGTTGAGCTTACTGATTTTCTTTTTACATTGACTTCATTTTTTTGGCAATGTGGAGTTAGCCGGTAACAATGAACTTAATAATTCCAATAATTGATCTACACTCTCATTTGTCCAACCATGCATCACTTGCAAGTTAAGAATTTGAAGGATTGTTGTCAAATAACATAACTTTAAATTAGCATACACAAGCTTTAAAGCATCATCCATTGACTTGGCCCAGTCATTGTTTAGACCCTCATTCAACATTCTATCCCCTGCAAACCCTTCGTCAAACATTTTTGCCTCTTCATCTATGTTCAGTGCCATTTCATCTATGTTTGTTGCCTCTTCATCTCTCACAATCTGATATTCTATCATATCTTCATAATAATTGTAAGCCCAAGGTCTTATACCACTATGCCCATATCTTATCATATGTCGATAAATCATATTTATTTTTTCACCTTTCCACCAAGACAATTTTTGCATGGACATGGATATTTTTCAATGTCCCTCTCATTAGCTAATCTCTCATCATATGCATGATATTGATTCGTAGTCAACCTTTGACTCTCATCCATCTATAATATTGTGCATTCCCATACTAATTTATTTTCTGATTTAAAGAAAAAAACATAAATTTGAAAATAGAGATGCCAAAACATTGTTGAAAGTAGTCACTTTTAGTATAGACCATAACAAAAAGAAGAGGATATAATGAGTCATTTTTCTAAGATCTATCTTACATTCATTTTAATTTTACCTACTAAGAATGGAATATGCCTATCTTTCCTATCAACTTACTTTCAGCAATCAGGGTTTCGAATTATGTTTGAATTCGCTACAGATGGCCTCACTAACTTCAAATTTGTTGCAGAAAACTTTGAATTCCTTGCCCACCTTTTCAAAAGTCTCCAGGTCCTATCCAAACAAGCTTTATCACCCATGCAAGTGCTTCAATACATGTCCAAGAGAATAACAAACGTCAACAACAATCCTATTTCATTCCCATGCCAACAATTATACTTTTTACAAGTTGTCTGACTTATAAATGTTTAAATATACTAGTAACAGTCATATGGTGTTAATCAGTTAATGTAAATGTGACATAAGGATTTATTATATATAAGTGAGTGCCAAGAGTATTTTTTCTGATTGTCAAAGAGGACAAACTTAACATAGCCATACACTCATAATTGATTTTGGATCACAAGTTTTTGTGTTCAAAATTATCTCTTAGAAGTACATGATATATATCTTCTACAAGTATTTCAGCACGCTGCAAGTATTTCTTGACAAACTTATCTCTAGGTTCACCTAACTTAGAATTACATGTCAGATGCTACTATGTTTTTTCCTTGGTGAGTTAGTTGTGTTCCTTTTTGTTCATAAGGAACATCTTTATAATTAATGTGGGGTTGTCTCTTTTGATATGCATCCATTTCAAGCCTACATTCAAATGGATTCCAGAGAGGCTATATTTGGTGGAGGCTCATCAAGTAATATTTTGGAGTAATTATTTAATTGGAAAATATATCCTTATTTTCTATAATTTTATACTATTTGGTAGAGTGGCTTTAGGGATAAGGATTTTAAATGTTTATGCAACTCTATGAAGAAGTCATGCTTTCTTTATAAGAGTGTCTCCAAAATTTACTTCCAAATTACCATGATAAATCCCTTGAAAATTGTGGTTATAGGAGGGTGTGGGGGGTGTGCTCAGTGAATGTGATGTATATGATGTCCAGAAAAGAACTGAGTTGGTTACTAAAAAAGTACTTTGGACAATTTGACTGACTAGATATGCATGCATCAAGAATTTCAAGTGTAGCAGAGCCTATTCAATCATGGGCAATGTTAGGAGATTCATTTGTCTCTCTAACAAAGAGCTTTTTCAACCATTGCAAATTTGCAACTAGCTTGAAACAATATCTTCATTATTAAAGAACTAGCATTTGTCTTGTCATAATTCTTTGGCAGAATTGTAGTAACATGGGGATATTGTAAAGAATATTATAAATTAAAGGATTAACATTGATTTGGTTAAGCTAGGTAATGAACACCATATATATGTGATATTTGTGTTCTTGGAGACAACAAGCTTTATTCAGCTATCCATTACTGATTCTTATTCTCTCTTATTTTTTGTATGCTCTATGCATGTTATTTTTCATTGTGCTAGTTGCTAGAACTAAAAAATTTCACATTTTTCACTAGCCTCCACCCACCAATCCTCCACATTCAACATAAATTCATCACATTTTAATTTTATGATCAACACAAATTGTTGAAATTTGTGTGACAAGATCCATTTTGTAGCCCACATCACCGAATTGTCACACCCATAAATAACTTTGAGACTCCATAATTTTTCCTAAGTAAAAATTAGCACTATTGGCCTAACAATGCATCATCAGCGGAACCCCCATCATAGCCTCATCGATGGCCCGATGAAAATAGTTTATAATCTAGTATCGATGTAACAACACCCTATCAAGCTAACTCCTAAGGCATTCCCCCCAATAGACCAATAGAGTCAACAAAAGTAAGCACATCATTGTAACACATGAACATTGGTGGAATGAATGTCTACATTCCCCCGATGGTTTGATATGATCATAAATTATCAATAATTATTATATATCGAGGGAATTAATGTGTATCAGGGTAATATATTTTGGCATCCCACTGATAGAATGAAGGAAAAGTGTTCATCGGTGGAGAGGGTGGCTATTGGTGGAATAAGGATTGCAGTCTCACTAATACAATGATCATGATTGATTGATAACTAATGTGACATCTCAAGGCATTGTCCAGATATTTAAAAATAAATGCTTCCCCCCAATGACAAGACTGAAATAGGTGGTGTATTTATGAGCCAGAGTTGAAGTGAATTATATCACAAGTTGATCGCATAATTGTTACACAGTCTAGAAGATTTTGTTGAGGATAGAATCAGAAAGGGAAAGCTAGGATTCTCAAGTAGCATAAACTAGTGGAGGTGAGACCCAAGTAAGTACACCAATCCTAGTTGAGAAGTTGTATTTTTCAAAGGATTAAGAATTCAAACAATGGAGGAAAATGTAGAAAAACCCAAAGCTAAGAAATAGAAAAATGAGAAGAGACTCTTGAATCAAGACCTAATAGATCAATGCCCTAGGTCGAGGCCAAGACCCAGGAGGGTTTCTCATATGAATCCTTCAATGGATAGATTATTAGATAAACATAAAGGCTTGGGGGATATTTGGACACCACAATGCGGGTATGCACTTTTCATGTATCATTACAAGAAACAATTTATGTTTCAACCAGTCTACAACCCATGGAGGTTGAACTTGGGAAGACTCGTGGTGCCCAATGTGTTTGTAAATGTAGAATTAATTAAAGCTTTAGCTAGCAGATATGACCCCAAGAGGAGAACTATCAAAGCACATAATGGGGCTAGCATGCTTGTTATTTCTGAGGATTTAATTTCTAATGTGTTTTAGTTGGAGTGTCCTATGAGCTTTCCATTCATGATTAGAGATCTCTTGACAAAGTATCACCATATGGATACCAACAACAAACAATGGAAACTACCCTTGCATAGGCCTAAGAATGAAGCAGGCCAACTCAAGAGGTTTTTGAGTAATGAAAACCCTTCTTTTTGTGAGGACTTGTTTGAAGAATATTTCAAATACACTTATTATTCAGCTGGTCAGGTCTTGGGGGTAGACATCCCACCCCTCATGTCTATTTCCCCAATGGTCTTAGTTGCAGAAATACAAAGCAATGATGCCAAGTCATTCAATTATGATAGATACTTGGCCAATAACCTAAACCAAGAGCTTGAAAAGATTAAAAACAACAGTGAATATATTCATTTCAAACATTATTCTCTATTCATGCATTTTCTCATGCACGAGGGACATGTTAGAAGGGTCTGGATTCAAAAATTAAGAATAAAAGATATAGATGAAAATGGGAACCTCAAACCTGTATAGATGTGGACTTCACTGTGGGATAGTCGATTTGGTAGATCTCATTATCTTTATTTTGAGGATTTTTTTGTGAAACCATTAATGGAGTGGTTGGGATATCCATGATTATAACTTATCCCCAAAAGTGAAAAAGTTTCTAAGACAAAAGGAAAATGACCAAAGGAAAAAGGTGGATCATAACTGGGGAGATTGGTATGATTTTCCTAACTGCATAGTAATTAGGGTTTATGGGTTTGAAGGAACTCCACACTTGTTGCCACAAGTAGTTCTTGATAGAATTTCCTACTTAGAAATTGTGAGGAAATTGGAAAAATCTTATTCCAAAAACCTCAAAGGACACAAAAAACAATCGATCATGCCCAGTACCTTATCTTTTGGAGACTTTACAGTGGTTACAAATGAGGGATATGAGGAAATTGATGCTAAATTAGCATAGTATAACCTCCCTCTAGGTAACAAAAGGAAATATTTTGATGTAGAAGGATTTATTCACAAAGCAAGGTTATCATAGTTGTTATCAGGATATGAGCATGTATTCTCAGTTGAAGATGTAATAAAAAACCATGATGAAGCCTCTACCACTAAAAGAATGACTGCATATAATAGGGTTATGCTTGCAGAGGAATGGAAAATAAGAAATGTCCCATCTTATTTGAAGGAATTTGGTGAAATACAGGATCCTATAGCAAGGATTGAGCAACTCATTGCTCATATGGATGAAGTGGTAAAGAATGTGCCTTCATTTGTCTTTGATGCCCCTCATGCAACCTATTTAGGAGTGCAAGCTGAAGATATAGAGCCCTTAGATTATATCCCTTCATAGACAACTCCTGATGTGAGTTTTTCTATAGATACAGATATGAGTGAAGAAGAAGAGAGTGATGAGGAGGAAGAACAAGTACAAAAAATAAGTGCTCCTATAATTGTACGGTATGAGCCTCATCAGGAACACAATGTTGTAAGATTTGAAGCATCAAATGAATTATCAGATGATGTTAGGGTTAAGACTAGATAGTTCATTTTTTATGGAGATTTTGTTAAGTCTCTTGAGTTTAAATCATTTGTTTATGAATATAAAGGAAAGAAAATGAGACAAAAGATGCAAGATGTCACTCCTAAACGAGAAGCTACTATTTTGAAAGAATTAAAAAAATAAATTGACAAAGAGATGGAGTCCATCACTCCTGAGAGAGGCAGAGAGTTACTCCAAGAAGTTGGAGTATTGCTTTTCTAGATGGGATATAAGCTCTACAATTTTTTTTGATAGTTTCAAAAAGAGAGGAGATAAAACAATGAATTTAACAGATGAAGCAAGTGACAAGATGTATTCAGGATCTATATATAATCTAGATGATGCCACCTTTCTTATTTGGTCATTGTACCCCCATGAAAAAAGACTAGCTATGATTGATAATCCAAACCAAATTTTTGGAAATCTCTTGGTTCAAAGAGTAGGGGATACCAACCCCATGGACACAACAGAGTTGAATGTCAATGTGGTAAAGTTCACCAAGGCACAAATTGATAAGTTGGTTAAAGAAAATGATAGGTTGAAGAAGGAATTAGCACATCAAAGAGAAATATCATCTTCCTCTTCCACACCAAAATTATATTCCCCATGGCTTGAGAAAGATAAGAGAGTATTGGATGTAATGGTTGATACAACTTATTAGAAGTAGTACCACCTAAAATCTCAAGAAAAATGTAAAGAATTGGAGAAGGAAGTCAAAACCATCAAGTATAAGACTGCATCCAAAATGATCGAGGGAAGATTCAATAAGATGATGAAATTTGTAGATGAATATTGGGGGAAATTTAAAAAGGTACTCTCAGCATTAGAGGAGAATGGATGATTATAGGGGAGAATAATCAAAAAGAGACAAGAGATTCAAGACAAGAAAATCCTGAAAGGAAAGACGATGCAAACACATAACAAAAATTGGTAGAAGCACACAATGGATATCATAATAGGCTCATCAAGGATTTCAAGTAATTCAATTCAACTCCGACACTATGATGATCGGAAGGAATATTTTAATGTGATTCTGACTACTGCATTACAAGAGATCAATGATGAGGATATGATTTTACAAAATACTCACAACCAGCTCAAGAAGATGATGTATAGGGAGTATGATATGAGAGATGTTATCTCCAATGTAGATACTTGTGTTGAACAAGAATACATCCATCACCTCTCTACATTCAATTTTTTCCTCAACCAGACTATGGATACACTAGACACAATAGGGCAACCATTAGGATGAAAGGAGTTAGCCGACATCATGAGCACCATATCATGGAGTAGAAGCTTTGAAAAGATCTTAGGTGGTCATGGGCTTCTGCTTGGAGATTAACGGATTGGTGCATTTAGTTGCTGCAATATTTTGTTTTCTTAATTATGTTTAGTTATCAAACAACATGAATTTTTATAATGGGTTTGTATTTTTTTTCCTCTCAGATATATAAGAGAGACCAAGACCCAAATAGATCATCCATCTCACATCAGAAACTACTATTATAATGCATATTATTCAAAGATAAATATAATGGAGAAGGTTATGCATAATTGTTAATTTTCTCTCAAGTGTTCAACTGTTGTGTGGATTTATATGATTATATGTTATTTGGTTGTCTTTGAAGTGGCTATTTATGTTATTCAAAGTGAGTGTGTGGAAATAAATTTAATTTTTCAATACACATTTTTTGTAGTTGTATGACATTGTTGACTAGTTTCGGTGTGCAAAATAATTAAAATTCCTTTTAAGAAATCAAATTTGATAGGTTCCTGTTTGGATTAAAGTTAGATTGTCTTAATTGGTTTCCTTTCACATTTGAATTAAATCCTTTCACAACTTCACAGTAGCATAAGGGGATATCACTAGGATTACTAAGAAGAGTCCAAATAACTGACATAATTGCATGTTTTCATAAGGTGCAAACATTCAAAGTGCCCAACTGTTCGAGTTAAGCTAGAGAGTGAATCTACCTATCTTATAGAACCCTATCTCCAAAATCATCATTCATCCCTCCACTTCCTCCGCCCAATAGAAGTAGGAACTAGAAATAATTAGATATTATGCATACAAAATACAACTCACAAACTTGAACTCTCAATTACTCTCACTAGTATTTAGACATTAAAACTCTGCATCTGCTTCATCTCATGTGCCATAGCAAGTAGATTGCTCAATCTAGGAACCATATCTATCTACAAATCTGCCTTATTATTTAGGTATACCCACCTAGGTTTGGTAGAGCTTGAAGAGTAGAAGGTAATCAGTCCTTCTTACCTTGTTTGTGGGCCAAAGGTGTATTAAGGGATTGGCACCCCCTTATGGTTTAAAACCTGCACTTTGAGACCTAACACTAGTGATGATGGCCCAGGATTTTTCATCAAAATATATGCATGACTTCCATGGTTTAACTACATATCATTGTCCTTGCTATGATGAGAAGGTAGAGGTAGATTTCAACAAGAGCCTCCATTGTTTGAATTGGCATCAAACAATACCTTCAACCTCGACTTATGTCATTACATATAATGACTTTTCCCCAATTGTCTGTATTGTTTAATCACATAATAAGGGGCCTTTAGAGCCCAATGGTACCTACCCAATCTACATATACCTTTGGTGTTAATGAAAATCATAGGCAAAAGTGAAAGTGTTAGGAAGGTAGGTCTATTTCATCTAGATTTTTTTAATTGTCGAAATACGTTTACCTTAATTGATGCAAATTTGTTCATGAGATTTATGCATGATCACTATTGCTATCTATGCTCTACTGGTTTGATATTCCCATGATTTTTTTCCTATAGTACTTGACTAATGAATCTATGAATAACCCAAGTATAGTGCTTTAATTGCTTTCAAACATAAAGTGGGTGGTAAGTGTTGCTTTATGTGATAAACATACATGACTTAGTTAAGAAATGGGAATCTCACTTATAATATTTTCTCAATGAATTGGGATCTTGTATGCAAATACATGATGTCTATCTTTTCATTTTTCCCTTTTTAGGTCCACTCTTGAAAGCTCCTAAGTGGTTGAAGAGATCACTAGTTGGTGTCAATTTTGGATTTGGAGGAAAGCTTGCTTCATTTTGGCTTGATACAGTGTCACATAGTGTTGTTGGATCTTCTGAGGTAGAGTACAATTTATTCTTTGGTACACATCACTAAGATGATATATGGTCTTATTTTTTTGCTATTTTCATAGGTATATATACACAATCTTGTTACCGAGGATAGTCTGGTGCTTCGTTCAACAGAGTTTGAAGCTACAATAGTAGATGGTGAAAAATCATCATTGCAAGATTTGTGCGATAAGAATTCTTAGGATTCTTAGTTACTTATTTTTGGATACTTTTTGAATGGGATTAATAACAATTTACATTCATTTGTATTGTTTCACTTGGAAATTTTTGGTTTCTGCATTGATTTAGTTTGGAACAAGAGAGGGAGACATGGAATTTCCTAAGAGTCATGTTTGAAGATGAAGGAAATGCTAGGACAAAGGTACTTGAGCACCTTGGATTTCAAGTGTAGTCAACAGAGAATCAAGACTTATAGGAAGCTCAATCTTCCAACATTCATGATATTAGCAGTGAAATAATCAACAATGTCACTCTTGATGATACAACACAATTAGATCCATCAGTTCAGTCAAAAGGTGGACAAGATGTTACATCCCCCAAAGATAATGGCGAGGAGATTTTTGATAATTTGCACAGAGCGAAAGAAGATTCCTCACTTCCTCTCATTGAAAATGATTTTTTTGTTGGGAAGGATACCCTAGGCAATGGAGAAGAGGTACAACAGGAAGCTACTAAAGATTCAACTGAATACTAAGAATGCAATGAAGCCATTCAAAGTTCTTTAGTTGTTGGTGATTATAAGGGATAATTCATGCAATGCCTATCAACAAACAAGATGGTAGATGCACTTCTCATTACTCATGTCGGGGGGAGTTCTTTATGGGAGAAAACTCGTGATGAATATTTAAGAAAAATGAATTGTTCCTATCTTAATGTTATGATTCTATACTAATTGCATGACATTTGCAACGTCTTAAATTATTTTAATGTTTTATGTTTTACCATCCTTCTTGTATTCAGCTATTTGGATTTTAGACTGCTATCTGGCTTTGTTTATCTAAAATATATTTCTTTCTGTGGAATATTTTATGACTTAACACTATTAGTGCAGGTGGTTTTTGCTATGGTCAATAATGATCTTATTGGACTTGTGAATAGTAGGCCTTTGAAATCCTAGGAAGAAACTCTTGCTTTACTTTGCACACTAAGTGTTTTTTCCCACAAAAATTAGTTAAACAGAAAATTATGTAAATTGGATAATGCAATTTTGATATGGAGAAAATTGTACTTGACAATAAGTTTTTTTTATAACTCATTTCTAATTTTTGTGAGTTGTAGTTTGAATCTTTTGATACAATAAGAAAGCGTACAAATTTATGCATTGTATCATATAGTTGTGTATAGTATTTTCAAAAATTTATCATGCTTGTATCATAGATACAAGACTTGGACATAAAACAGTCTTGGCAAGCTGATTTTTGACTTAAGACTTGGAGGACTCGACATAGACTTGGTAGGATGAGTTTTTGATTTGGATGTTGAAGGTAGGTTTTCAAAGAAAATAAACCCTACCCCACAGAGTGATGTGTGTTTTCCATTATATTTTCATTGAATGCTCTTGGAAAAGAAATGAAATTAGCTATGATAGTTTTTTGTTCACTGTTGCCAATTGATTCTAAGTTTTCTTTTAGAGGCTTGGGGTTGTAAGATCAAAGGGGTCTCTTGTATTCAATAGAGAAAGAAAGTCAGACCTTGAAGAGATTGTAACAAAGATGTGATAATCACAAAGCACAAGGTTCAAAGCAATGAGATCATAATGTAAAAACAAAAGAGAAAAATTATGTCTTTATTAGAACAATGATTTTAAGGATTAACTATGAAGAAAAATCATCATAAGATAGCAGTGAATACAAACAATGGCAATGCCAATGAGTTATCAATATAGTGAATAAAGAGTTCCAATTTTCAATGCATGATAATAGTAGTCCAAGGCATGCAAGGGATAAAAATGAAAGCCAATATATAGAGGGAAAATAGTTGCAAATGATCACTGTTATATCAAAGCATATGAGTGTTAGAAGATCATAGCAAAATGAAGGAGATAATAGTAGTTGTTACAAATGCCATGTGACCTAATATCATGCACAAAGAAGATGTAAAATACCATGGACCAGAGTCAAAAGGGGTCAAAGTCAATGAGATTCATTCAATGTCAAAGAGCATTATCATTATATCGATGAAAGCATAAGATTGTAACAACAATGAAGCAATGGAAAGCAAGAATAGTATATGAAACATTAGGATCATTGTCATAAAGGATGAAGATCAGCATGAGGCTTTAGGATTCAATATTTCCACTTACCTTTAGATCGTAACCTTGTTTAATGTTCTACCATTTCTTGAATGATACTAGTGTTGCAACTCAGAAAATGTTGCTCAACAAGCTCTAGCATTACAAAAATGGAAACCACCACTCTTTGCATTCAATGGTTGTTTCCTTCATCAAACTTGCAATTAGAAAACCTTTAAATGCACGTGGGAGCTGAAATACCAAATTGTTGATTAAACTTCAAAACTTCCCTCCAACATGAAATCACAATGTTTTATGGAAAAAATTGAACTGTCTGAGACTCCCTCCAAATGCATACACAATTTTCCTAAGATTCCCTCCAAATGCATACACAACCCAATTGACCAAGGAATCAAAAATACCCTTTATTTTATTTTATTATTTCCTACCAAAAATACCTATTGCTAAAATGCACCCAAAAAAAATATTGTATGGAAGGCATACAAAAATTAATCTTCATTTTTAGGGGAAAAAAATTCATCTATCTACATTGTCATTTTAATATAGGTTGTGAAAATTAAGATAAGCATGATGTGCTCCTAAAATTACTAGAGTTCAAACTTTTATAAAAAATAGCATCTATAAAAATGATCCACACACAATTGATTTCATAGATTATAAAATAATTCTATTTTTAAATCATATTTTATTAGTGAAATTGACCACAATTGCTCTTTGATACTTTTGACATGCTAACACAATAGGAAAATCAAACTAGCTTCAAATCATAGTTAAAAATATTAATGATTCATTAACATAATGGGTAATAAAAGTTAAAGAATGTAAATGTTTATAAAATATGTGAAGGCCTTAAGACTGCACCAAGAGGCAATGCCTTCCACGCAATAGGTATTTTTGGTGCACCAAGCAACCTAGGTGGCCAAATGGCCTACTTAGGTAGGGGTCCCATGAGGAGGGCTTAATTAGCTCTATGGATTATGATCAAATTCGAAAGAAAAAAGAATATAGGAGTAATAGTCATTTATTTAGTCATTTTTATTTGTTTGATATTAGTCATTTAGTTGTGATTTACCCAATGACCAAATTAGTCACTTAGAAATGACCAAATTAGTCATTTATTTTCAAGATACTACTAGTGTTAGTCATGTGACTAAAATTTTTAATCATGTGACTAAAATTTTTAGTCACATGGTCATTTATTTGACAAATTCTACTAGTGCTATTGTGATCTCGGTTCCATTGTATGGGAATTTAAGGCATTGATGATAACTATAAGGAATGACCTTCTTAGCATCTATCCATGGTCTACCTAGAAAAAGGTTATATGGGAGGACAAGATCCAAGACTTGGAAATTTGTATCCATAACTGCAAGACCAATTCTTATGGGGAGCCTTACAACTCCTTTAGATGATTTCTCTATGTCATCATATTCCTTAATGATAATTATTTTAGTGGTGTCCACACACGCCTCTGAGAAGCCTAATGCCTTAACTAGTTTCAAGGTGCAAAGATTCAACCCTGCTCCTTTGTCTACCAAGACTCATCTAACTTTCATTGTATAAACAAGGACTTCAAGGTGCAAAGGATCATTATGGTTTGTCTTAGTTGGATAATCTTATTCAAAGAAGGTAGCATGATGATCATTGGTTAGGTAGCCTACCATCTCTTGGAAACAATTGAGGTCAAGTTTGTTGGGGATAGTCATGTTTTGTACAACCTTGTCTAGAATAGATCGGTGATCAAGTGAAATATGCAACAGTTCCAAGATAGAGATTTGTGCTGGGATTTTTCCCAACTAGTCAAGTAAGTTATATTGAGACTTGGAAGACTATGGTTGTTGTTGTGATGGAGGGACTTGGATGGTTATTGTATACGTCTAAAAATGGTCATGATTAAGCTTGTTAATTAATTAAATATGATTTATCTAATTAATTCCCCTAAAGTTATCTACATATAAATAAATCTAATCATTTATTTATATCGTTCATTTTCTAAATTCTTCTACCTTAATCAAATAAATAATTTTATTTAATTATTGACATTTCCATATTCCACTTAATTAAATTAAATAAATTTTCATAATTTATTTATATTTGGTTATCATATCATTCCAAAGTTTGAATATTTTCGAATATTCGAATAATGGAATATTCTCCATCCCATAATCAAATTAAATATTAAATATTTAATTTAATAGTTCCTCACTCTAATTTCATTTCTAATGTGAGTATCCATTTTCATCTTCACTTACAAATTAAACAAATTTAATTTATTTATTTCTAACTCACGCTAAACTCACCCTTCTAAATTCTAACTCATCCTTCGAAATGGAAGTTTCCCTTCGAAAATCAATGACAAAAATTGAAAGAAAAGGGAAACCTTCCATCCTCTTCTCCACTTTTGAAAATCTCTCGCCATCTGTTCGAACAAGCTTAATCTGGGCCATCGATTGAATCAACCAATCGAATCCGTTCGAAAACTCTATAAATTCTGATGCAAATTCAAACTTTGGTTACATATACATACTCACCCAAACTCTTACGCATGCACTCACCTCTAGATTACGCATACACACTATGCATGCATTTACACAACCATAATTTCAATCAGCTTATGCATTTACATCCTTTTTAGCATCACAACAATCTTCTCATCTTAGCATAGCTTTTGCATTTAGCATAATATGTATTTTCATTTTTTATCTTGTTCTTCATGCTATCCTTTTGTTGAGCTCGATCTGTTGATCTGAGAGCCATTTGAAACCAACAAAACACTGGAGTTAGAGGAAGATAAGATGATTTCGAGAACCTGCAGTAACTATTTGCATACTCTGTTTATTTTTCAGTTTCTTTGATACAATGTCTTATTAATATATGTTTGATTTTCATTTAGATTGATCCAATATTTCACACACACATTAAGCTTATTAATATGCATTTACACAACCATAATTGCAATTAGCTTATGCATTTACATCATTTTTAGCATCACAGCAATCTTCTCATCTTAGCATAGCTTTTGCATTTAGCATAATATGCATTTTCATTTTTTATCTCATTCTTCATGCTATCCTTTTGTTGAGCTCAATCTGCTGATCTGAGAACCATTTGAAACCAACAAAATGCTGGAGTTAGAGGAAGATAAGATGATTTTGGGAAGCTGTAGTAATGGTTTGCATACTCTATTTATTTTTCAGTTTCTTTGATACAATGTCTTATTAATATGTGTTTGATTTCCATTTAGATTGATCCAATATTTCACACACACATTAAGCTTATTAATATGCATTTACACAACCATAATTGCAATCAGCTTATGCATTTACATCATTTTTAGCATCACATCAATCTTCTCATCTTAGCATAGCTTTTGCATTTAGCATAATATGCATTTTCATTTTTTATCTCGTTCTTCATGCTATCCTTTTGTTGAGCTCAATCTGCTAGATCTGAGAGCCACTAGAAACCAACAAAACATTGGAGTTAGAGGAAGATAAGACAATTTCGGGAAGCTGTGATAATGGTTTGCATATCTTTGTTTCTTTTTCAGCTTCTTTGATTTAATGTCTTATTAATATGTGTTTGAATTCATTTAGATTGATCCAATATTTCACACACATAGTTATCTTGGTTCATCGAGTGTTGACAACACACTCAGGAGTTTTATTTATGGTAATCATGTTGACATGCTCATCGGTGGCTCGAATGTGATTATGATTGAGTCATGGTGATAATCATACTTGACATTATCATAGTTGGCCAAAGTATTGGTCTTATTTCTTGAACTGGGGGATTTTCCTTTCCATGGTCATGTAATGGATTAGAAAAGACCTTGTGATCAATTTTTGAAGATGTTTGTTTGTGTCCACTAACTTCAATAGTTTTGTTCTCGAAAAGATCTTGTATGATGTTCTTCAATTGTTGGAAATTATGTAGGCTATGTCCCTTAGTCTGATGGAAATCAAAAAAGGCATTATCATTCAACAAAAATGGTTTAAATTTTCTTGAATCTTATTGTCTTGGCTCTTGAAGCTGTATTAGATTGTGTTGCAACAGTTGTTTGAAGATTGATTCGATTGGTTCCCCTAGGGGAGTGAACTCGTGTTTTGGAAACCTCCTTTGCTATTATGGTTGTTGGGTGTTTTGGATATTGTTTGGAGTTTGATTGACGGTGTTGAGTATGTTGGTAGAGGGGTTATTTCATCTAAGTGTAATGATTGGTCCTGCTTGTAGGGTTTTAGCATCAACAATCCCATCATTTGTAACATTCTTATTTCAAGACCAAAACTTGTTTCTATCATTAGGGGTGTTCTGCATATTTGGATTTTTGTTTGGTGTCTTGAGTTCACCCTTGTCAATAAGAGATTTTTCTAGTATGATGCCCTTTTCCACTAGTTCCACAAATGAAGTACAATAGTGTACTCTTAGGTCACCTCTCAATTTAGAATTGATGTTTTCAAGGAATATAGTGACCTTCTACTTTTTAGGTATTTCCATAGGACATCAACTGGCTATACTTCTCCATCTCTAGAAGAAGGCAATTAAGTATTCTCCTTCCTCTTGTGTAGTGTGACACAAGGTTGCTATAGTGACTTCATTTTCAATGTTAAAGGAGAAATGTTTGATAAATTTTTTGGCTAGTTCACCCCATGATCTTATGCCATATGGAATTTGAGGAAACCATTCAAGTGCTATTCCAATAAGGCTTTGTGGAAACAGTCTCATGAGATAGGTGGGGTCATATGTGACATCTATTCACATTGTGGAAAATTACCTTATGTGTTCAAGATTATTGTACTTTCTATTGCATTTAGGTAGGTTTGGTATAACATACCCATGTGGGAAAGGTGTCATGCACAACACTTTGTCGAAAGGAAATGGACTTAAGTCCTTTGCTAAAAAATTGCTCTTACTAGACACCACCATATTATCCATCTGTGTTTGAAGGGCTTGCATTTGTGTCTGTAGGACATCAACTTGTGTTAGTGATGTGTTAGTTGGATTCTTGGGGTCTATGTACATGTTTTGGAATCCAACGTTTTGTGACAAGTTTTGGTTAAGTGTTGGTATGAAGGGTGGATTTTGATTTGGAATGTTATAAAATTGGTTTTGGTTTGGAATTTGAGTGAATGGGTTTTGATTTGGAATTGATTGATTCGGAATGGGGATGTTTTGCAATGGAATGTGTTGGCTTCCATGTTGGATGGAGGGTATGTTTCCTATTTGTGAGACCCCAATCTGTGGTATGGCACTAGTGATGTTGATGCTTGGTATTCCAGTTGTATGAGGTATAGTTCTAGTGATGTTGATGCTTGGTATAGCAGCTGTCATGTTTGTGCCCACTTTAGGTCATTTGCTTCCAGTATTGGTACCAAAGGGATTTCACAATGATGCTCCTATGGTAAAATTTAGGCCTTGTGTCATGTTGGATGTACCAAATGGAGATGTGTGTACTATTGGGGCACTCTGTGTAGGTACTCCAAATGGTATAGTGACAATTACTTTAGGTATAGTGGCACTAGTAGTTGTTGTGTTTGTCCCTTGGGTAGATGCAATTGCAAGGTATGGATGTCAAATTCATGAGGTAACATGGCACCTACTACTAGCACTTTGGCTAAGTATTGTTGAGGATCATTTGCTAGGTACTCATCTATGAAAGAAGCAAACTCAGGGTCATGTGCAACAACATCTTAGTCTTCCACTACAATGCATCCTTGTGGGTCTCTAGTGATGAATTTTTCTAACAAAGTTTTGTGAGGTCTTGATGTGGATGTCCCTTGAAAGGGGTTTGAGAATGGATTGATGAAGTCGTTTGGATCAGCCATCTTTTCTCTTTCTTTCCTTTTAGACCTTGTTTCAACCATGTAAGATAAGCTCACAGTGCAAGTGATGCAAAAACTAAGTCTATGGATGGTATGATTCTAGTCTATGCTTTTGGGATTTTTTGGATATAAGGAATGAATACAACTATTTTTTTGGTATTTTCGGGAAAATAAGGAATGTCTAAAATTATGTTATCCTAGGATGAATATGTCTAAGTATGCAAAATTTTAGGTAATCAATTTTGGGAGATTCTAAAAAGAGGTTACCTACCACCTAAAGTTTAACCAAGGCTTCAATTTAGTTTTGTTAAGGGACCTTTGTAGGACTTGGATTGAAAGACAAAGAGAGCTCCCAAACTAGACTAATGAGTTGGAAGGACTCACATAGAGGACAAAATATATGTGTGACAAATGACTAGGTTCAATGATAATTTTCATTGAAGCAAGGGTTTATCCAAAGCATGGAAAGTTGACCTATTCTAAAGTCTGCAAAAGTGATTTTCCTAAAAGCTTGATCTATTTGAAGGTAATAAAGACTTCTAAGTTGAAACTAAGATTTGGAACTAGGATGCATATTGCTATGGCTAAATGATACCTAAAGGATGCAATCGTGCAAAGTATGAGAAAACTTTCTAGTTTTTGTCCAAGGATCACTATAAAAGGATAAATCAGAGACTGGTATGAGTGTTTGGTTTTGGACTATGATAGTGAATTTTGGTTTTCTAGTATCAGGAAAATGCAATTTAGTTTTATAGATGTGTCACAAAATCTAACAAATGTGTTTCCTAATGTCAGATGTGGTCTACTAGTAAACTATGTCTTAGGTCTATGTTAGGCGAATGTGACTCACAATATAAAATGTGTCACATGATTTGTTAGATGTGATTTTTGGTCTCAGATGTTGTTTACTGGTAAAATATGGCTCAAGTCTATGACAGGGCATATGCATCATTCTAAACTACAAATGCAGCTCACCAGATCAGATGCATCACAGAGGGTTTCAAATGTAGTTTTCCAATATCAAAGGTGTTAGAAAACTTGACATATGTGAATCAAGATATCGGATATGGTTTTCAAATTGAAAAATGAAACTCATTGTAATAGATGTGGCTTACTAGTAAACAAATGTGATTCACTGTGACAAATGTGGTTTACTGGTAAATAGTTGCAATTCAGTTTGACAGTTGTGAGTTTCTAGTTAATAGTTGCAATTTTTTGGTAAATTATAGGTTTGATTGACTCTATTTTTTATCAAATTTTTCCAAATAGAAGACAATCATAAAACACTATGTTTCAAGTTTGATCATGAACATGTATAATTCCAACGAAAAACAAGTATGTTCCTAAGGCTGATAGTGACAATATTTGTTGAGTTCATACTTGGGTTTCCCTAGCTGCACTTATTCAAAGTGGATGATTAGAAGCTTGACCACATTGGCTCCCCTCCATGACACTGACTTCTATGGTTCAGCCAAGCTTCAATTCCCATGAATCTCCCATGGCAACTTTTCATCTCTACTAAGAACCACAAGTACGTAGATAACTTCAGAGGTCTGACCTCTTGCACCAACGAATAGAAGAATTTTGATTAAAACTAAAAATAATTGGCTTTTTAGTAAGGGCACCCATTCAAGTGGCTATGCATGAGGCAAGATAAACTAGTCTGCATAACAAATTTGCACCTATAATCCTAAGTTTTCCATTAGTATTCACATTTGTATACTGGTCAGGAGTAGCTTGGCTAAAAAGATTCATTTCTAGTTTGAGTTGCCTTGGGGTGAGTACTTTTTTCCACCAAGGAAGGTCCAATTTCTATAGTCAATAACAATTTCTCTTACACCAAAGATCACAAGAATTTGCAAAGGGAGAGGATACTTCTATTATTGAATTGGTTTTTAATCTAATAGATTGTGTGAACACACCAAACACAATAGACAATGATTAATTTAAGCCCAAATGACAATGATCTAATCTAATCAGACAATTTGTTTCAAAATAATCTTCGATAAGCGTTTTACAAAACAATTCATTAATAGTCTAATATTTGTCTTCATCTATCATCCTACAAACATTGTTTGTATATTTTTCTTCTTCAAAATGTCCTAAAAACACTATATTAGCTCCTCAAGAACACACATTGCATACTCCAAATTAGTCATAATGAAAACTGCAATTAAAAATTGAAATTCAGAATTCAGGCATCAAAAAAAAATTTATACAAGTCAAATGCATCGTGCCTTTTACTAGTCAAATGTGTCGCACAAGGCCATAGATGCATCACAAGTACTCAGATGCATCGTTTTATTCATCATATGTAGCTCACAAGATCAATTGCATTGAACCATATTGTACCTGCAAAATGAATTAAATTTCTACAGTTTTTTTCTTAAGATGGTGTCTTCACATTAGTTTCACCAATGTAACACCGGGAAACAAGTGAGATTAAGCAATACAATGCAATACACTCAAATCTAAACCTACGCTAACAACAAAGAACAATGGAAAGCTTAAAACATAAATAATAAAAAGATCTCACCAAATATCTATGTAATTCCATGCATAACCTTGATTGTCCTCAATTTTGTCATCATATGATAATTGCCCTTAGATTTCTCTTAAGTGTGAAAGTATAGCCTCATGATAGTGTTAGTAGCAAAACATCAAAGATTCTAAAGTTGATTGCTTCCAAAACTCATAAGATTTCGGGAGGAGTAATAATGATGAAGGTCAATCCAATTTATAGAAATGAGGTTTTTGAATGACAGGCTCAGATTGAAAGATATACAGATGATTAAGATTGAAAGATTTGACATGCATTGATATTAGTGTCAATAATAACATGAGTGATCAAGCATAAAAGGTAGAGATTAAGATTAAATAATAATTTAATCTTTAGTTGAGACTATTTGAAACTCATAAGAATAATGATTGCATGTAAAGGATAAAGATTAACATAGAGAAAATGGTTTGTTCGAATGCACAAATGAATGAATTAAATAAATAAAGTTATTTAATTAATAAAAAAATTCACACAAAAGAATAAAACTAGATAACTAATTGATTAAGACAAAAATTGTATTCGTCAGAGACAATTAGATATTAAATCAAGAGATAACTGATTGATCTAATTAAATCTTGACTTAAGAGGTAATTGACTAATTAGATAACATAGAGATTATCCAATCACAAAAGAATATGCCAAGAATAAACCTTTTTATGAATTAAATGATTATTTAATTCAACATTCAAAATTTGAGGATTAAATTAAATAAATTAAGATTTATTTAATCCACTGGAGAAAAGGTTAAAGAATAATTAAATAATTTGAAGTGATTATTTAATTATAGTCATAAATGTGATGAGTAAATTAAATAAGAATTTGTTTAATTTTAGCAAGAGGATAACTTAATTAGCGATGCAATTAAATAAATAATATTATTTAATTAATCAAGATTGAATAAAGTTAAAAATGAATTAATTAAATAATTAAAGTTATTTAATTAATAGAGGATAAATGACTTTTAGAAAATAATCAAATAATTAACATTATTTAATTATAACAATGAAGATATTAATAATGAATAAAATTAAAGTCGCAGGCCTAGACCAATGTAACACAGGGAAAAAGTGAGATTAAGCAATACAATGCAATAAAGTCAAATCTAAAGCTACACTAACAACAAAGAACAATGAAAATCTTAAAATATAAATAACAAAAAGACCTCACCGAATATCTACGTAACTACATGCATAACCTTAATTGTCCTTCTCTATTTGTCGTTGTATGATAATTTCCCTCAGATTTCTCTTAAGTGCAAGTATAGCCTATGATAGTGTTATTACTAAACATAGAAGATTCTAAAATTGATTGCTTCCAAAAGTGATAAGATTTCAGGAGGAGTAATAATAATGAAGGTAAAGCCATTTTATAGACAATATGGTTTTCTTATGATAGGATCAGATTAAAAGATAAATCGACAATTAAGATTGAAAGATGTGGCATGCATTCAAATTAGAGTTGAATTAGTGCGAGTTAAAAAGCATAAAAGGTGGGGCTTAAGATTAAATAATAATTTAATCTTTAGTTGAGACTTTTTGAAACTCAGAAGAATAATGATTGCATTAACATAGAGGAAAAGGTCTGTTCGAATGCACAAATGAATTAATTAAATAAATAAAGTTTGCACGCAGAAGAATAAAACTAGATAACTGTCTTATTAAACTAGAAAGTCTGTTCGTTAGAAATAATTAGATATTAAATTAGGAGATAACTGGTTGATTTAATTAAATCTTTATTTAAGTGGTAAATGACTAATTAGATAACTAAGCGATTATCTAATTATAGAAGAATATGCTAGGAATAATTCTCTTTACAAATTAAATGATTATTTAATTCAACATTCAAAATTTGAGGATTAAATTAAATAAATTAAGATTTATTTAATTGACTCGAGAAAAGGTTAAAGAATAATTAAATAATTTTAAGTGATTATTTAATTATTGTCATAAATGTGATGAGAGTAAATTAAATAAGAATTTATTCAATTTTAGAAAGAGGATAACTTAATTAGCGTTGTAATTAAATAAATATTATTTATTTAATTAATCAAGATTGAATAAAGGTAAAAATGAATTAATTAAATAATTAAAGTTATTTAATTAATAGAGGATAAATGACTTTTAGAAAATAATCAAATAATTAACATTATTTAATTATAAAAAATGAAGATATTAATTATGAAGAAAATTAGAGTCTCAGGCCTAGACCAATTTTCAGTGTCTACAAAAGCATTAGTCATTAACTTGAACTTTGCAAGAGTTTCATCAAATTCTACTTTTCCACTATCTTTCCATTCTAAATTTTATTCCCAATTTCATCAATGAAGAACTTCTTTGGCCTATAGATCCTACTGCTAGCCATAACTTTACCAGGTGTCAAGGATAGCTTTGAGTTTTTACCCAAGCAGCAATTGGCAAAACTCAGCCTTACCTGATCATGTTGTTAGCCATAACTTTACCAAGTGTCGAGGATAGCTTCGATTTTTTACCCAAGCAGCAATTGACAAAATTAGGCCTTACCAGATTTTTTACCCAAGCAGCAATTGACAAAATTAGGCCTTACCAGATAATCTGGTAAGGCCTAATTTTGTCAATTGTTGCTTGGGTAAAAACTCGAAGCTATCCTCGACACCTAGTAAATTTATGGCTAATAGTAGGATCTATAGGCCGAGGAAGTTCTTCATCGATGAATTTGGGAATAAAATTCATAATGGAAAAGAGAGTAGAAAAGTAGAATTTGATGAAACTCTTGCAAAGTTTAGGTTAATGACTGATGCTTTTTTTCATTGTTATCATGGGAAAGATTCTGAACATCATCCCGAAATAAAGGATTTTACTGTGATTTTGAGAGCATCTTCTATTCAATAGGTTGTCTTACATCAAATAAATGAAGCAAACAATTGTGAAAGATCTAGCAATTTTGAACTTGAAATAATAATGTCTTATGTATAGAATCCCCCTATGATTTTCTCCTAGAATAAGGTATAGCAATTTAGAATTTGAAACTATGGTATATGAACAACTATTTAGCATATCTATTATGCTACAAAAATTAACTATAGGTTAGAACATATTCATTTCAGCATAAAATGTTAAGTGCAATTCAACTCAAACTCTGTTGTACCTGAGTATGGCAGTACCTGAGCTTCTAGTGTTTCTAGAGGGAACCTATAGCAGAAAAGTGTAGTCTCCATCTGAAGGAACCATCTTCAGAGTTGTTCCTTGAAATGAGGGTTGAAAACATTAGAAGAAAAGCAATACCATAATTCTAATGTAACAATTTGTGTCAAGCCAAATGTTAGAAAGTATAATTAAAAAGACAAATCCTTACAATTGGACCTCAAATTGGACCAAGTAGATTTATGATTTTACAGATTTAGAATGTAGGAAATTTCTCTGTCAGAGCTTCACAACCTCAAATTGGATCTCAAATTGGACCAATAAAGATTATGATTTTATCTTTAAAATGTGGGAACTTCCTATGTCAGAGCTTCACTACCTCAAATAAAATCTGAAATTGATCCAGCAGATTTATGGATTTATCTTTACAATGTACAAACTTTTTCTATCATATGTCAAAGATCTCAGGTTGGGTCTTCAATTGGATCAGCAGATATATGATTTTATCTTCAGAATAAAGGAAATTTCTCTGTTGGATATCAAAAATTTATATAGTTAGGTTCTACTTCCAACTGAAAACACCTAGAAGTGTTTCACACCGGCTCAAGGTACTCTCCAACCTAGTTATGACATCGATAGCAATCCAATTTTTCCTGAACTATCCATACGTGAATGTTGCATCACAATGTATTCTTCCTACACATAAAAATTCCACATATTAACCCCTTCTAAATAAAACTCAAAATCATCATAAAACCATAATTAATAAATCATTTCAATTTTAGAAAGAATCCGATGTCATTTACTATCAAAACAAAAGTTGTATAAATCACAAAAAATCCATGAAGAAATCCATCCAAAGAGAAAATAAGAAATGTAAGGATTTGAGCAATATAAGTCCAAAGGGTTATGTTGTAACAGTAATGGAATCACCATAAGAGCACAACCGGGGAAAAAATTCTTGTGATTGTAATTATGTGATCCATAACTCTATTCGTCATGTGGCATAGTTGTGTTATAATAAATACATGATGCATTCATGTGTGACCCAAGTTTTATGTGGCTATGTTGTGATAGAAATGGAGGCACTCATATGAGAAAAATTCATGTACAAATCAATATCATCACAATTAGGTGTCAATCATCATTGGGTGCATTCAGGTTGACTCAAGTTTAATAGGTTACAATGTAATGATAGAATGATCCAAGAGTGATTACCTCTTGCTACAATAAAGAGCCTATAACTCTAGTTGATATGTAGAGTGGTTGTCTTATATCAATTATGTAGTGCATTCAAGCACAACCCATGTTTAATGGGATATTATAGAGAGATCAATATTTTCTAAAACTTATGAATTTTACTTAAACATGTACAGCTTAATGATCCGGTGGACATTTTTTAGTGAAAACTGAAGTGTCTCATTTTTCTCTAGAATCTGCACCATTAGAAAGATCTCGGCATCCTGATTCCAATGCAACTCGAACGGAGCAAAAAGGAGTCCGTTTGTGCAAGTTATGGCCAGTCAAACCTTGGGTCAAACTGGGATCAGGGGCATCCAGGAAGTGGAAAAAATTATTGTCTCAAAAATCAATAAAACCAATGTCATCGCGAAGAGCTCATCGAGACGATTCCGACGGTGTTCATTTCATCGAAATCCGACATCGTATGCTCAACTTATCAGCTATCAAAGTTTGCAGTTGACTTTTTCAGGCGGACCGTATGGATGCTGACGTCAGCATTCCGTACTATATGGACTGTGAACTAGCCGAATCAAAAGTTGACACATGGCTTCCATGTCAGCATTGTACGAACCAATGACAGAGTGACACGTGTCATTCCGTATGCTCAGTCAGCAAGTCCAGTCAACAGTCTGTAGCACAGTCGGCATTCCACGTCATCGGCCACATCATCATCCGAGTCAGCGCCACATCAGCGTCTAGTCAGCATGCCACGTCAGCACTCTGTGCACAGTCATTGACCTCGTCAGCTACGCAGGTGTCATCCACGTTAGCAGTCTCGTCATCGTTGTCAGCCAATAGAAATCTGTCACGTGGCACCCTCCTGGTGCGCCACATGGCCCTCTTCTCTCTGCCTCCTGTCGGCGGTCGCGAGTTTGTTCTAACAAAAAGTAGTTCGCGGATTTGAACCCGCAACCTCCTGCGAAATTGTCGGTCGGCTCCACCGTTCCACCAAAGCCAGCGGTCATTTCTATATATGGGGAGCTGTTAGTTTTGTTATAATCATTTTTGGAGTTTGTTTAAAATTTCAACCGCCGGGAGTTGAACCCGGAACCACCGGGTCTTTAAAAAGGTAACCCGCCAGTAGGCCATTCGACGGTTTCAAGATATATATGGCTTGGTTTGGTTTTCTTGTATATTTTAAAACCGAATACCTTATTATTTAAAAAAACCCCTCCTAATTTGAAATTTATACAAACAATAATCCTTTTAAAGGATTAAATAAAAACCTTCTCAACCATAATAGCCCGAATAATGCTAAATTGAAGGGCTTAAATGAATTTATGGAGATGTATATTCAAATATGGGAGATTTATAAATATTTTTATGTATTTGGAGAGATAAGGTGAATATTGCAAAATCAATTGGTTAGTAACCAATTTGAACAAATTTTATGAATAAAAAGGGGGTGTGAGATGAGAGTGGCAATCAAATTTTCTTTCAGGTGATGAAGTCTTGAAGCTATGGAGATAATCGAAAGAGAGGTCTTGTAGAGATTCCATTCTTGCACGTCAGAGCGCTGTTATGTTGCTGAAGTGCTTGGAGAATGATTGTGGTGCTTTGTAATTGATTTTGGAGTTAATCGGATCGGTCTCTCTATTGGAGTGGACCCGGAGACGTAGTCACTTTCGTGACGAACTCCGTTATCAAATGTTGTTTGCACTTCTCTTCTTCTCTCTCTTTCTGTCTCTCATTTCCTTCCTTTCTGTTAAATCACCTTGTTATTACTTTCATTCTGTTATTTCCTTAAGTTAATTTTGATTTAATTGACTTGAAATAATCATTGTAAAAGCATTGTAAAAGTTAAGCATTTAAATACTGCAATCTAGTCTAGATCCTATACAGATCACTTAAACTACAAACCAAGTTTGTTATGTACTTGAATGCAATCTTGGGTTGCCACAAACTATAATAATGTGATATACTGATAACCATTATGGAAAGTATTAAAGCAAGATCCATGCTATATAGGATACATTTACCTAATCAAGCTTACATGCCTTATTGATTAAACATAAGCTTCCCACACACGCTAGGATACAATCCAAGATCATACCACAACCCTGTCAAGATAGCTGATTTCCTAACCCAATATTTAAGGTTTTTTTTTAATACCAACAAAAGCTTTGGTAAGAGCATGACTAGGGTAAAAACCATAGGCCTCCATAGAAACATAAACAATAACTCTAGTAGATTAGTGAGGTTGCAATACCAGAAAGATTGACACAATGTAGCCAATAAAAAAATCTTGCAATCTAAAGATTGTAGCCAATAACAAGCACACTATATAGCTCAATGGTATTTTTAAATGCAATCTATGATAAGAAGAATGATAGTCACTTGACATGTGACAGTCAAAAAGAGGCTAAGTAGTGACAAGATAATAAAGCTTAAACCTTGCATAGTAAATTAGATATTTTAATAGTGAGTTTCCTTACCCCCTTGCTAACCTTAAGGGTTTTTCAAATGATTTTGGCAGTGTTAGACAAGGCAAACACAATCAGGGAATGACTGTCCAGGTGAAGTAATAGTGGTAATCACAGGTTCAATGTTTTTTCTTAGCCATTATATAATGGAGGTAGTGGATTGCATGTTTGAGTAGTTTTTTGAGACTCATCAAAGATGGGAGAATAGTGAATAATACCTTGTGGAATGTGAAGTAGTGACAATAAGGTTGAAGGATCTTAAGACCCACAATACCATGAAACAATGAGTCCCATGTAGTAAGTAAGTAGGTAGTCTATAGGGCATGGTTTTATTTTATAGAAGGATGCTCATGAAAGGAATTTTCAAGTGATAGTGAGTGAGTTGTTTGAGATTACAACTGAGGGTGCAATATCTAGTCTTAAACGAAGTTAGAAAAGCAATAAATGTGCACGAAAATAAAATCATACACAAAAAACAATTCACAATGTTATCTTGCATGATGCTTTGAGTTTGAAGACAAAAATCTCATTGTATCTTGATGAAAGTAGTGACCTTAATGGTCAACCACTAGAAACCATGATTTTAAAACATGCTATTGTGCTTATGGAGGCAACATTTTAAGCAAGGTAGTGAGTGGTGGTTTGGAAAAATGGCAGGTATGAAGGACTTGATTTATATGCATACTATGTAGTCTAGCTTAAAACAACATTCTTAGAAGAGATTGAAGGTAGATTATGGAACTCAAGGGTTACCATGATAAAGATTAAAGTAAGACTCAGATCTACTTAAAAGCCATGGTCATGAAGATATTAAAGATGTCACATACAAAACCCTAGCAGCTAGAGTAATGAATACAGTGCCAAAGAGGACAGTGTGCTAGGGCAGATTTAGGAGATCTCCACATTATCTAATCACAGGAAAATACATCATTTATTTATTTTTTTAAATTAAAATAAATCATTCTAAACCCTATATAGGATACATTGATACTTCAAAAGCATCTGATTTATTTTTATAAATTAAAATAATCATTCTAAACCCTATATACAATACATTGATACTTCAAAATCATATGAAGGAATTTGAGATTATGCAAATATATGTCAATTAAATACTTCAATTAAAAATAGTAGCACAAACAATGTAACCCTTGTTGAGCAGAGGAGGACTAAGATAAGCAACAATGAATCCTATGCCTCCTATCACACACATCTCCTTACCACCTTCTATCATTCTTTACTACATCACTTGTCCATTTTGGTGGGCTACACCTAAAAGTAATGTTTTGACGAAGGTTTTAGAGTATGTTTATTAAAATGAGAACTCCATTTTAGCAAGCTATGCCTGAAAATAAGATTTTGATGAAAGTTTTAGGGTATGTTTATTGAAGTTTTAGAGTATTTTGGCAGGCTATATTCTTGATTCCTTAAATGATTTATTGAAATGGATTGTGACTAAATAAATGACTAACTATTTAGTCATTTATATTTTTGTGACTAAATATTTTTTAGTCAATGACCAAATTAGTCATTTATTTACTCATTTATAGTTGAGTTGCAAAAAATGAGTAGAATATAGTTATTTTTAGTTGTTGTGACTAAATTTTTTAGTCACCTAGTCATTTATTTTCCAAATTCTACTAGTGGATGATAAACAAAATAATTGAAAGCTAAGGTGATGAAGATAATCTCACAGAAGGGCTAGTTTTCCAGCTAGCTCCACATGTGCATTCACCTACACACTAAAAAGAGGGAAAATTGTTGGGGTTGTATAGAGGCCTACCTCAGTCAAACCCTTGTTTTGGTGTTTCCACCTCCATGGATAGCCAGAAAGAAACAGAGTAGAATATGTGATAAAGGAAAGAAAAGATAGAAATGAACACCACAAAATAATACAATGCTACTCTATCAAATCACAAAGGAGAGGAGTGAAGCGCTACCACCTCCACCCAAAATCTCAATAGCTAATGGAGGGAGAATGCAAGGTATGGACTTGGCAAAGTCACCATAGCTACAGTAGTGATGAAGGGAGGTCTCACAAGAATCCAATCCCACACTCCTAAGGTTTCCTCACACTTGCAATGTGGATTTGATGGAGCTTTAAAGATGTTGCAATGCTCACAAGGGAGTGCTAGAGTGTTGCTTGAGAGTGAAATGTGAAGATATTTCTTGAAGAATGAAGTGACTAAATGTGTAGATGATTCTAGAGAGTGAAATGAAGTGAGAATGAAATTTTTTGAAGGTGGGATGAGAAGAATCTTCCATTTTTGGGGTTGGTTGGTCAAAGATGGACATTACAATTCAACCCCAATTAGGTTGTAATGCCTCTACCACCTTTAGATGTAGGAATTCATCAGGGACGATAGCATGCCACACAAATGTCTACACATTGTGCTTACGTCCTTGACAAATATTCTCTCATTGACACACAAGACAAAATCCAAGTGGATAGAAGGCAAGTCAGTGATGTGGAATTTTTCCTTTGGATTTGATTTTCTAAGGCAAAGGTATGTGAAAAGGAAATTTTCCTAAGGGGTGGAAATTCGCTCCTATACATGTTAACCTTGGGAAAACTCTTGGCTCTAATTCCAATTTAATATATTACCTTAGTTTCTAAGATTCACTTTAATTCACATGACCCATTTGCAATTAAATTAATCTCGATATGATTATCTCACATATATTAGTTTACATTTAATATTGGAAGGTCACATGGAAATCCTAGCCTTGAGAAGTGTTTGGATTTTAAGTTAAATAAATAGATTTATTTTAGTCTCTAAAGTATTGCTTTCATAAAATTATAAAGTCCTAAAGTTTACATTTAATTTTTCTAAAAGTGACTTTAAGCCACAACTTAATGTTAAGGGCCCTATGGACATTGCTCCCCACCAAGGATAATTCTTTTAATTATTTATACTTTAAGTAAATATTAGTTATAAACTAATAAGATGTGCACTCATTTTTACCATTGGATGAAGTGAAATTACAACCCTTAGATATAGGGTAAATTAAGCAACCCTTACTCATAAGATCTCTTATAAATTTTACTTTTATCTTATGATCTTATCCATTGTTTTGTAGGTTTGGAAGATTTGGGAGCATGGAGAAATAATATCCAAGAGAGTTTGCAAGATAAATTTCCCCTTCTTCTATTTCCTCTTCTTATATTTCTCATGCTCCCTCCTCTTTTTTCATTTTAATCTTATTCATTTTTGTTTCAACTATATTTGTATATTTCTTTACCTATTAAAACCATTTAAAATTTAATATCTCTATTTTTTTATTTTAATTGTATGTGTCCAATACATGATTTATTTATTAATTTCATTGTATGTAAATACCCCATAAAAAATCATAAAATATGTAGCAATACATTATGTGTAAATATTTTATAACATATACAACAATATATTTGGTGTAAATACTTTATAAAAAATGCAACAATATATATTGTTATGTGACTCCTCCCATGGGGAGGCTGCAACCCTTCCTCCATAGGGGTAGTAGTTCCTATGGTGGTCATGCCCCCTTTAGGGGGTTTACGGCCCTCATAGGGGCGACGCCCTATGAGGGATAGGGGTGGACTCCCCTCTCCCTTTTAAAATATAAATTATCTTTCCTTTTTTGGTTCCATATAAAAATACTTTCTTTAATTTATTTATAATGTAACATTTATATTTATTAAATATATGTATATAAAAATAATATTAATTCATTCAAAAATTTAATCTTATGGATAAAATGTTAAGACTATTTGAAAATCTTTAAAAGAAAATTGGATAACCTTTTTGAAACTTCATATTTTATAGTATTTCTACCTTTGAAATATAGGTTTGGGATATATGAATGAACTTTTCTATTCATATAGTTATAATTTTTTAAATATATGTATATATATATTTATTTATTTATTTATTTTTATTTTTATTTTTATTTTTTTTTAAAAGGTTATAACTATATGAATAGAAAAGTTCATTTATCTCTTAAAAGCAATTATTCTTATTGCTCTAGAAATTTATAATAATGAGTTCATTATATGTTTTTGAATTTCTTGAAAACTAAACATTTACCATTGTCACTATGGATCTATCAAATGATACTCTAAGAAAAAAAATTATCTTTCAATATGCAAAAGTAAGAAATATATTTGTTTTTACTTTGCAAGTTTAACATGGTTGATGGGGATGAACTTAGATAGTATGATTTATTTTTATTTTACTCTTTCTTAAATATATTAATTAGAAGAGGGAAAAATGCAAGAAACTACCTGCCTATTCATTTCAATGATAATAAAGGTAAATTTAAATCATTTCACTAAGACTATATACAAGACCTCTTTGTTTTTACATGCAAATGTTACAAGAACCCTTTTTAAAGGTTATCTTCTACACATATATTACAACACTTTACAATAATTAAATGAAAGTAATCATATCAACATTCTAGCTTGTATCTTCCAAATCTCCCATACCTACAAAAGACACAAACATTTTCAGTGTCCATGGAGTTCTCACCTCCCAATCGTTGACCTACTCATAGGTCACCCTTGAGCTAGGAGATCTCCCGAAGAACCAGGTTATAAACATACAACCATTTGTAATGCTATAAATAATTTTAACATAGAAATAAACAAATATTTAACCCTTAATCTATTTTTCCATCAGAACCAAAACACAATCGTGTAAAGTCATAACCCAAAACCTCCACTAGTTTCATGCACATATAGTAGGGATGCTCTACCCATAAGGGTGAGTTTATCCATAGAATCCCCTCCCATATTCATAATTTAAACCAACAAGAAACATAAATTTTCAAGAATGAAACTACATCCACAAATTTGAAACCTCATTCACATACCTTGCACAATATAATCAAGAAGCCTACCTCTTGATCTCTTCACACAATGTAGAGGATGAGTTGAGAGCATGTTCAACTCTAACTCCTCCTAATCACTTCTCAATCCAAGCAAAGGACTCCTCTCTCTTCCAAAAGTGAAAAAACCCCAAAAGAAAAACAAATAAAAGAATCCTCTCCCTCCAAAATCTCCCTTTTTCTCATTCTCAAATGGGAGTAAAATAGGAAACCCTAATTTGAGTTTCATGAATAAGGGAGTGACACTTTCCATTCTCATTCCTCCCTCAAGTAAAATCTCCCACAATTGTGCACACATGTGTGAGACCTTTGTAGGAGAAGGGGAGTGTACTTTGACACTCTTTCCATGATACCTTACAAAGAAGGCTCACACATGTGAGTTCTTTTGGGGCTTTCCTAAGTTCATAAATGAACCCAAGGGAATGGGAATGAGACAATACAAGTCATCTTTTCTTCATCTCAAGGCCTAATTTTCATCACTCCTCTTAATGAACCATTAAGAGGGCTCAAATCAAGGCCTTTGACCAAGTTTTGGGTGTAAATGAACCCCATACCCATAGGTACTCACCCTAGAGCACCAAAAACCAAGAAAACAGTTAAAATTAAGTTTTTAAAGACCCTCAAAAATCCCATAAAAGAAGTGTAGCGTTGTAAATTTTCACCCTTCATAATTTAACACTATTTTTTCCCTCCCTTTAATTACTGGACCTAATTGAACTCCTAATTTCCTAAATTATGCATTTTATGGCTTATTTTTAACAATTACCAATAAATTACAAGTATAAAACAAATGGGTGATTTAACATAATTGTGTCTTAGTTTTGGCAAGAGGAAGGTTTTAGAGAGGTCAGGATGCTTTCACTTGAACACCTTTGATCAAAGGTACTTTAGTATAATGTGTGTGCAAAAATACCTTTAATCAAAGGCCAACCTTCAGTCGAAGGTATGTGAACTGAACAAGAAAGTAATAAAATATATTACCTTCAATTGAAGGTAATATTTTATTATTATTTTTAGTTTGGCAAAATGAACCAATAATACTTTATGTTGGTTCATTTTTTCTCATCCAAATTTAGCTACATGTCTGTCCATTTGTATTTTAGATACCTACTGAATGCTGAAAAATGTCTACCTATCTATGGAGGAAACTTTCATTGTGATATTGACTTGAGAAAACCTCCAACTGACTTTGATCAAACCTAATGTAGGAATTTTTCCATTTTTTTTATGTCAATGAAACTTTTAATAAATTTGAAAGGAACCAACCTTAGGGTTTACACCTGTCACTTGCATTTTCTTGAAAGTTTCTAAATCCTTTTCAACAAATCCATTTTGTGCATATCCTGCAATCATGGAATTCCATGAGAACACATTTCTTTGAGGGAAAATAGTTCACTTGCCTTGTCATTTCTTCCACATTTTACATACATCTACTAGGGCAATCACAACTACAACATTTGAAAAAATTCCTCTATCCTTTACATGTTTGGATTGTTCACTTTACATGTTTGGCATTTGGTATTCTATAATACATCTTTTTAGTTATTAATCAAAGAGAATGATAAAATTTGAACATTTTCCTTCCCCTATCTTATGAATGGTAGCCTTATGTGTCTTCTACACTACATTTTTCTTCAATTCCATTGTTGTTATGTCATGAACCTTTCTTTTATTATTTTTGAGCAAGTAGATGTTCTTTAAGCAGGATCCCCTCATCGTCTAAACACTAAAAACATGCTGGCTATTTAAGTTATTCCCTCAATTATAGAAAACACATTTTGAGATGGGGTCATAGGTAATTGTTTTGTCTAGAAAATCCTACACCTCACCCTAGGATTTACTAGTGGAAATATATATTTCATGGTATTAGTGTCATATACTAAAATAGGTTTTTGGTCATTATGGAAGGTGGAAAAGGTTGTGAAATTTGGCTCTACACCCGCCAATTGTATTTTATTGAAAGTTTCTAAAGCCTTTTCATCAAATCCATGTTGTGAATATCCTTCAATCATGGAATTCCATGAGACCACATTTATTTGAGGCATTTTTCAATCAGTATACTATTATGTATGACCAACTTTCAACCTTTTTATGGAATCTATTATTATCATCCTTTCTAGCTTAGATGTCATTACTTTAGTTTTCCATGTAATTCATGATCATTAAACTCCTTCTATGACATGTGATAGTGATTTACCTTTTAGTACCTATCCTTGATATTATGATGCATCTAATGAGAAACTTACAGATGAATTTGATAACTCTTCACCTTCAAGTTCCCATAATTTTGGCATGCCTCATGATGACAATACTCCTCATGCAACTCATGGTACCTCTACACATATCCTTAATGATTTAGTATCTCTTCATAAATCACTTCATATTCACATCAATGCACATAGTATTAATGAACCAACTTGATTGATACATTTTTTTGATATAAAGATGAAATTTTGCTTGCTAGATCTTTTTTGTCTCCATATTAATCATTTAAATGGTGATATCTTCTTAATGCATTCATTTAGAAATTGTTTAGTCAATAAGTATTTACATAAGTTTGATGCATTTCATAACTATCATGTCACTTCATGTGGTTCCTTAACATGCATTTTTATAAGTTGATTTTCTATTTACCCTATTGTATCATAATGATTCCAATCTTCCAAAGCTATTATGCACTTTGTAATTCCTTTGACTATTTTTTTGGCATATTGATATATACAATGTTTTAATTTCATAAAAGTTAAAATAATTGCATATGTTTCTTCATATTTAATATAAGTACATAGGATTCCACTAGCAAGAAAATTGTTAGAGTGAAAATATCTCTCCAATTATAGGATTCTACCTATAAGAAACTCACTAAATAATTCAATAAACTTTAAAATAATAAAACCTTCTTTGGTATATTAATGTTTCCTCAAGATCTTTGTAGGTATAGGCCTCTTCTCATACCTATGTAACAAATATAGATTAGAGCACAAAGCTCATTGTAGTTACAATATTTCCTCTTCTACAAAAAACCATTTCTAGATTAAATTCTAAGACACCTTCTAGCATTAATATTTACTCAAATAATTTCATGCAACCACCTCAAACTTGTCCCAACAAACATGCCTACTATAGTTTTTTTAAGTTTATTTTTCTCAACACATATCCAAGTAAGTATACTAGATATGACAAGTTAAGGCAATCTCAACAACATACATCCTAGTGAGATAAATAGTTACACTAATATGGCTTGGTGAAACCAAGAATATGGGGTCTACCAAAATAATAACCAATCTTATAGGCCACATGAACTTAACACATACATATACTAAGGTAGAAACCACATCACATTAAAAAATCTAAAACCAATTGAATTTTAGAAAGATCCATATTGTATGTTTTATAACTTGATAAGTAATTTATTTTATTTCATTTGATGTATTTTTGTTTAGCATGTGTTAATTTTTTGTTGCATCACACTATTAAATTGGAGTAGAAATGTAAGGTACAAAATTACTTCCTTTAAGATTTGAGTGCTTGGATCATAGCTTTTGTAGGAATAGTTTTCCCCAAATTCTTGCCTCAATAGTTATAGTTTAGGATCCCACAAGTAGTTTAAAGTTTGGAAACCATTCCCAAATTTTCTAAAAAGTTCATATATATCATCTCTCAAGTCCCTATATCATGTTCACACACCCTTATATGTTCAATTGAATCATGTTATAGATCTAATTCATTTATTACTTTACCTATTGATTTATGTTTTGAAATGTATATATGCATGTATATTTTTTAGTTATTCTAAATTAATGTATGTTAGCTAAAGCTCATATTGAATACATGTACACATACCTATGCTTGAATTAAAATTAGAACTTAATTAATTTTTATGCAGCACATCAATATGGAAGGTCTTTGGACACATACAAATGTAGAGATTCGAAGATTGTAGTTGCTTTTAGATGACCCTTTGACCATGGGGGTCTATATAAATAATGTCACGGAGATTTTAGAGAGTTTAGTTAGGATTAGACAGTCATTAGGAGGTGTGCGTGCCTATTCTAGGGACACTTTAGTAGTTGTCCTTGTTGAGATAAGGAGAGAGGTTTCTAGTGATGTACCTTTCAACATAGTCTAACTTAGAGTGCCAAAGGACATTATCAAAATTGAATGTTTTTCCCAATATTCCACTCTATCATAGGTGAAGGGGTATCAAATTACTAGGTGCATAGATCTTAGGATGGCCCCACTAATATATCCACAATTTCTTGTTGCACATGGTCGTTATCCAAATAACAAAAAAATTCCATTATATTTTACACAGTAGTTATATGTTGAGGTCCACTTAGGTCTCAATGTTAATTATCTGGATTTATCTAACCATTTGGGCCAAGGGCATTGGAGGGTTTGTGATAAGGATGAATATCAACATGTAGGTCGACAATGCCCAAATTATAGGGCCTTGGTTGGAACAACGATGCTTGTCATCGCTCCATCCATTAGCCCTATTGGAGATTAGGCTGTCAAGGCTTCCCAATAGGAAGCAATTGATAGTATTATTGATATTCTAGTCAAAGCTCAGTGAATATCTTTAGATCACATGGGCTGATATTTGATGAGACAAACACATAGGTCATCACCTACTAATTTAGATGTATATGTTGTGATAGGTGTCCCATTTTCAGATGATATAGATCACATTACACGTGATCCCAAAATTTTTAGGGATAGATGTTGTAGATTTTTTGACAACCTAATGAGAGCTTATGGTGTGATCTCAAGAAATTTGGGGATCTTGTTGATATATGTTTCCTCATTTGTAGGTCCATGTTACAATGGATATTTCCAAAGTCTAGTAGTTTCATCCCAACATTATGATATTGATCCTATATCTAGATCATCTTATAGTTTGACACATGTACATGATCCATCTATTAATGATGCGCATGCTCATACACTTGGTGCTCAGTCATCTACTCCTACACTTGGTACCTAATTATCTACTCCTACACTTGGTTCCCAATCATCTAGTACTACACCTAGTGCCCATTCATATGATCCTACACCTAGTGCTTAGTCATCTGCTCCTACACTTGGTACCCAATCATTTGCTCCTACACATGATGCCCAATCATTTGCTCCTACACCTGGTGCCCAGTCATCTACTATAGGTTCTCATCAAACATCTATTGATTCACTCGAGCTTATGAGAGGAGGTTTTATGAAGATGTTGGGTTCACCTATGCCATATCACTTGCATAGCCTGCTACACATGTCATTGGAGGAGCTAGTTGAGAGTAGGATTGTAGATTATTTGGTGGATCATATGATTACATAAGCTGGCACTCATGATGTAGAGGCTATTCTTGAGGTATATACAGGTATATACATATAATTGTTAAGTTTATTTTAAGTTCTAAATAAATTTACATGTACAGTTATGTAACTTCAAAATAATTTTTTTTTTATGTATTCATGCATGTGTGTGTACTAGGTGGAGATGCACCATATTACTCGTAGTTTGAGGGCAGAGCATGTATGCATGCATTCTTTGGCAGACTATGTTAGTGGACAAGTGGATTCTTTAATTTTTATCTAAGTTAACTATGTATACATTGTACATGTTCACTTAAATTCATGTTTATGTACACACACACATGCATGTGCACATAGACACACACACATATTTAATATAATTTTTGATTTAATTACAAGTTCAAATATATATGACCTGAGGACCATTTAGATGATATTTTATTTATACATGACCAGGAAATTTTATTTATATGATACATTTTATATGAACTTAATGTTTATGTTCAACTATATTTATGTTTATGTTAACATGTTTAATGTTCAATTATATTTATGTTTGTTTTAAGCTTATGATGTGTATATTTGAAAACATAGAGTGGGAAAGAATATTTATTTATAAATGACATAAAAATGTGAAATTCAATAATGCACTAGTTAGAAATGGAAAGGTGAGCTTAAGAGAAGTTGTATAATTGATGTTCTAAGGAACAATCTATTTGATTCCAAAATTTTCCACAACTTACCTAATCAAATATACTACAAATAAATGTACTATAAAAATCCATGTATAAAGAGATAAAATAAAAATGTGGGCTTAGTCAAAATTTGATGATTTAATAATTTTTATTTTTATTTTAGGTCCTTCTAAATGCAATGAACTAGTCTATTTATTCCTTGGAGGCTTCTTGTGTAAGATAAATTCAAGACCTTTCAACAATTTTATAAACCTCGAGAAGATCAAACTTGCTTTAATACCTTGTAATATTTATGTCATAAGTTTAGCAACAATTTATAATTAAATAAATTAACTATTATTAATCCACAATTATCACTCCTATAGTATAATAAAGTTACATTTTATAATTAATTCATTAGGAAATGATTATGCCTCTTGAAATAGTAATATTCTAATAAAACAGTCTAGAGTGAGCTAGGAAAAGATAGCATATCCTAGAGTATCTAAAATTTCTAGTGGTAATATAAATAATATCCACCTAGAAGAGAGATGAATATATAACATATGGTTTAACAAAAAAAATTATTACACCAACACCTCTCTTACATTGCACTAGTTTGGAGAATGTAACTCTTAGACCAAAATTTAGTTATAAGAGTTGGATAAAATAATTTTCTAGCCAAACACATGAATTTATCAAAGAATGTGGCAATGAAAATAATTATTCACTAACAATAACATAAATATTTGGCACAAGTTAAAGGTTACAAGAAAGTATGGCCTGAGGGGGATTCTCTCAATATTATTAATAATTTGAAGAATTGTGTTGTCCCTTCATGGACTATTGAATCTTTGATTAGGGATGCTATTGATATTCTTAAATCCTTTGATAAGTATTATGTTTCTCATATTTTGAGAGAAGGAAATAGATTACTTGATGGTTCCGCTAATCTAGGAGTTAGGAGTTTTAGGGAATGGGGTGTGAATTACCCCCTCCCTATGGAGGAAATTGCTTGTATTAATCATGATTGCCAAATTTAAATTGGTTGATGATTTTTTAAGGCTCGAGGCGTGCATGACTATCTTCATGTGGCAGGTTATATTATGTGGAGGGATGGTAGGCTAGATATGGATCGAGTTGATTGTACCCTAGTTGATATTTGTATGGAATGGGACTCTAGGCTCATTATTTTCTCCTGCCATAATTTTGTTGTCATACGGATTGTGGGTATTCTTTGTATCTCCTTCTCAAGGTTTCTCCTCATTTCTTTCAAAGTTCTCAAGCTTCTTGGCTCTATAAATTCTATAGCTATGGGAGGTGATAGGAATTGCATGGATCCTTTCTCCTACGACGCTATCAAGAAGAAGTCGAAGGTATAGAAGATTTTAGAGAAAGGTGGGTTGATTCTGTACCTGGAAAGGTTGCATGGAAACAACTCGCAGACAACGACATTGTTTTCAAAAGCATGCAACAACAAGGTTTTGAAGTTGGGAAAAACAAAATTTGATGTGAATGAGGATTTTATATCCAATATCACTGGGTTGTCTATAGATGGTAAGAAATTTTTCAGAGGCAAGAAGGAATTGCAAGCAAACATGCAAATCTTTTTCAAATGGGATGAGGCTCAAGACCTAAGGATGGAAAAGAGTAGTGATTATCAGAGGAGCTCTCTCAAGGCGCTTTGGGGGGATTTGACCAAGGAACCCATGAGATATATTATCCTTAATGGGCACTTCTATACGGTAAATTCTTACCATTTTGTTATGCTCAATCATTTCTTCCATAAAAAGAGAAATTATTTTCCTTATTATCTCTTAGCATCGTTGGATTTTGGTCTAAAGGACCATAAAAAGAACCCCAAAAAATTAGTTTTGCATGTGGGGATCATTCTTTTAATCTTTTATTATTCTAAAGCTTTTGAGGTGTCTAAGCTAATTGCAACTCCTAAGGGTAAGCAACAAAATCCAATGGTGGAGTATGAAACAATTTCTAAAGAGGAGTCAGTTAGCAAGAAAGGGAAGAAGAGGAAACTCATCTTGGAAGAGGAGTCAGGATCTAAGGAGAATGTGGACTATGTCCTGTATTCTCTTACTTCCATGGAGATGGTCCCACAACCCCCTAAATTGGGTAAGTCTAAGAAAGGGGTGTCGAGCCTTAATAAGGGTTATGAGACCTATAGCAAGGATTTGGCTCTTGATATGCCAAGTAGATGTCTAAAGGAGAAGATTGAAATGGTTGGTGAGGTGTCTTCGTCACCTCCTATTTTGGGGACAAAGCATAAGAAGGAGTTGGAGGTGGGAAGTAACAAGAAACTAGTTGTAAGTTCTACAAGCCAATTTCTTGAGATGCAAGTTAACTCTCCCCTCAAGATGGCAGGTGGGTAGGGTTTTGTAGATTCTCTGGTTGTGGACCTAGACTTGCAAAAGAAAAGGAAGGTTGTGGCTAAGGAGATTGTATACTCCATTCAAAAAATCAAAATTTTGGTTGTTGTTGGAAAGGGTAAGGACGTCTCTACTAGTCAAGACAAGGTAAGCTCCTCTCAAGAGGATGATGTTGTGGGTAAGGGCATTTTCAACTTTGATAGGGAAGAAATTTCTAATGTTTTGGAAACTACTAGAGAGGGTTCCATTATTTTTTTCAAATTTTTTAAGTGGGTGTTCCATGAACTTAACATGACTAATGTTAAAGTTTGAGGTGTGATGAGTAAAGATGATGAGTCTTTAGTTTAGAACTAGATTGATGAACTATTTGACTCTTTGAAAATTGTGGTGGATGAAATGCTGAAGATGAAGTAGAATCTTGAAGAAAGAATTCTCACCCTAGAGGATCAAATGGAGAGTATTTTTTCTAACCTAAAGAAGGGTGGGGAGGGGACTAAATCTGTGGTTAATTTTGAGTCTGTTGGAATTACCTTTCCTTTCAACAGTGCCGAGAAATGCAAGATGATTTCTCGTTCTAATGAGACTAGTGTTGGTGGTAATCCTATGGAGGAAGAGATTTTTGTTGATAAGGGTGGTGATAAGAATAATGTTTTGATTAGTGAGGTGAATGTGGGTGGGCCTAGGGCTAGAATGTGAAACAAGACCAAGGTTCAAGCTAGGGCTCCTGTTAAAGATTTGTCGATGTCATGGATGACAGTCAAAAGGATGTGGCAAGCGATGTGGAGGTTGTTGCAAATTTTTTTTGTATTTTGATGTGAAGGTTGTTGATATCCTGAAGAATGTGTAATGCTATTGTTTGTGTCCCTCCTTTTTGGTTGTTTTCTCACTGATGGTGTGTTGTGTATGGGTTGATTTATGCTTTATGTAGTTTTCTTTAGTTTCAGCTACTCTTTTTTGCGAAGGGTTTTGGGCCCCTTCAAAACCCCTTTTTTACCTCTAATAAAAAGCATAAATATTTTTGTTGATTTTAAGTGATCATCAATAAACATTCTAAATAGATAGCATTCGAAGATCTAATATGGATAATTTGGTTACCTTTACCACTTATAATTCAAATTTGGGTGGCAAAAAACTCATAGGGAATAAATATGATAATACATATTAAAATAAAGGATTATGAGTTAGTTAATGATTCAAATACCATTTAAAACTTAAAAGGATATCATTTCTCCTATTTTTAATCATACTAGGCTCCTTTATGTTGTTTTATAGACACAATTGATCAATGGTGGAAGAGAAAATAGGAATGTGCAACTACTAATTTGGTTATTGCATGTAACTTGGGAAGGATAGATTAATAAATAAAATTGGAGCTACATTCATTTAAGATATTAAATAAATAAGAAGGTTAGAATGAATTCACTCAATTTGTCAATTTTTTGTACTGTATGATGAATATTTAGATGTAAATTATGCTTGATGTTGGAATAAATATTATTCAACCATACGTATTTTATAAAAATTGTGACAAAATTTCACAATGATTATGCATTGCATTAGACGATTCTATGCCCAAATTTATCAATTATGGGATTCTTTTTTATGCATGGAGCTCTATCCTTTACTACTCTAATATTATGTATCTATTCTCCTAGATAATTGTTTCTCAATTTGAAATAAGTTGCTAAAATGGCCCTAAAGGACTTGTTATGTTTAGAGGGAATATTTAAAACTTCCTTGGTAATTATTCACCCCATTTTACAATGTACAATGATAAGTTTTGGGGAAACTATCTCCACCTTACACCCTAATATTGTAATAAAATACCAAGTACATAAAGACTATAAATAGAGATATTTAATGGCACTGACTTTGAACTATGAAAAATCAAGATGGAGGTGTTAGTCTATTTTCCCCCTTGGTCCAAAATAGCCTTTAAGAAAGTTTCTCATGTTGTTTTAAAGTTAGTTTACCTAGCCTTGTGACTTAATTTTTGAGGTTAATTACAAATAGACCTATAGTCTAGATAGGTAGAAAGATATATATATTAATTATAATAAAATATATATTATAATTTGATGTAGGAGCATCCATGGGGTTGGGAAATCATGCATCACCAAAATATTCAATGCTTTTGTTGCCAAATTTTGGATTTATTTTATTTTGGTTTTCTTGTAGGCATGTGGTAAATTTTTCATCTCCCCTCCCAAAAATTTATTTGAAATCATTTTGGCAAGGTGATAAAGGGAGTTGAAATTGCAAGTTTGAAAGTTTTAAATTATTAATATTTTAAAAATTTCTTGAGAGCCAAGAACCCACACTTAGGCATGAATTTTCCAATTTGGGCCCATTTGTAACTCCAAAGAATTTGAATTTGTTTTCCATTAGTGCTAGAATCTTTTGGGTGCAAATGCTTGAGGTAGTAGAGGTGCAAGAATGAGATAATGGATGTCAATTTAGGAAAATATTGGGAAAATGTCAAGAAATAATAATTAAGGGGTTGAATGCATGAATCCCACACCCAAAATGGAGGAGGTAGAGGTTTGAATGACATTTTGGAGAGGGGAAGATGGCCTAGAGTCATTTCTGTGATCCCCAATATTAGTAAAATGGCCATAAATTTCTTATTTCTAAAAGAATTTTCAATTTTCAATTTTTTTTGGAAAACTAGGAATGATTCACACACAACCCAGAAACTATTTTAGAAGATTCAAATAAATGAGGGAGCAATAATAGATAGAATGTGTCGGGTTTTTAAAAATTCTATGCAAATAAAAAGAAGAGGGTAGTGTCGAGTTCAAGAGAAAAGGTATAAAGATTTTTGGGGCAGTGAAAGGATGGTATCGGAAGAGCCTGTTGAGCATATTTGAATCCTTTATGTATTGAGCAAATTATGTATTGTTCCAAGTTGATTGAATGCAATAAAAAAAAATTGAATTTGTTTTCATTTCTTTTTGTTTGATGAGTTGTTCTTATTTGTAGTAGAGATTATGTTGCATTTTATTTTTGTGAGCAATAGTGGTGTCTTCCATTAGTGGTATCAAAGTAGGAGTTCCTAAGTGTGTAGGTAGAAGTGTCGATTGGAGGCAGTTTGTACCAGGACCTAAGGGTGGAGAATGCGTGGATTTTTCTTGCAAATGAATGCACAAGTTGAAGAAATTTTCAGAGGATTTGAGGAACTAAGGTTCCCATGATTGTAAATAGATTGCTGAAGGAGGTAGTTTACAATAATATTGTAAGTATTGGAAGATGGTTTTGTAAATAGATCACGGAAGGAGGCAATTCACATAAGTAAAAATTGAGGGTTTAAAGATTTGTATTGTTAAGGCATTGTGAGGTCTTGAAAATGGAAAAGAGAAAGAGGAAAATAAATTTTGTCATTGGATGGATTCTAAGGATTCCCAGACTAAAGGAAATCAAAGAGAGGCTTTGGAAAATCAGAGAAAGAGAAATGATAAAGATGTAGTAGCAAATAGGTAAAATGAGAGTAGAGATTGAGAGGAGGAAACAAGAGAAGAGAAGAGTTGAAGGTAATTTTTATTATATTTCTAATGATTTTTTGAATGTAGGAAAGAAAGAGGATGCAATAGAGTGTCTGCATGTGACATCAAGGAAGAGGAAGAGGATGAGTACGAAAAGATTGAGGAACCTAAAGCTAAGGGGTGTCTATTGGAAGACATGGGGGATGACTCTATAGTGATTGTAGCAACATAAGAGAGTTATTTAAAGAACACCTATGAAGTTGAGAAGGATGATTTACTCATTTAGATTGATAGAGAATGGGATCAACTTATTGCGGGGGAAGTAGAAGTTGCAACAATGGAGGATACTGAGGTAAAATTTACTTTTGATAAATGTTATTATGAAGATGAATGTGAGTATAATGAAGTTGCAGTAGAAGAGAGTCCTTTGAAGGACATAGAAGAAAGTGAGGGGTATGATTTATTGATGCAAATGATAGTAGTTGAAAGAATGGGATGAGTTAATCTAAGGTGAGATGATTGTTGTAGTAAAAGGTGAGGTAAAATCATATTTTGATGTTTTCTTTGATGAATACTTTATTACAACAGTAGAACAATTTGAAAAAGTTGAATTTGAAGAGTGAAAGTGAATGTAAATGAAGAGTTTTCTGATATATCTTTGTTAGAGAAAAGTGGAGATAAAGATGTTTTGATTTGTGACTATGATTCCTTGTTAGGGAAAGTGGAAAATGAGTCTCTTGATAATGGTACTAATACTATTTTAGGTGAACAAAATCATATTGTAGTGATGTTATGTCTTACAAAAGGTGTTGAAATAGTAAAATTTCATGGAGGAGACATGGTGGAAGCAAAGGAGAAAGGTAAAACAACAATAGAGGTAATGAAGTACAATTTTTTTGTTGAAGGTGGAGGTATATGTTTGATTGTTAATTTTTATGGGATATATTTGTAGGGGGTTAGAATAAAAGTTTTGAAATACATGAAGGGTAGAGTAAATATGAAAAGATATAATGTTGTAAGCTTGTAGAATTTGATGAATAAGAATATTCCAGCAGACAAATCAATCAGGTGGATCCAAAACTAGCATAAGCTCTACAAATGTTTCTGAGTGCAACTCATTAAACATTTCTTTCTACCTAGGGTGTCTGATGTAGGAGCATCCATGGGGTTGGGCAATCTTGCATCACCAAATTTTTGCTTTATTTTATTTCAATTTTCTTGTAGGCATGTGGTAAATTTTTCATCTCCTCTCTTCCAACAATTTATTTGAAGTAATTTTGGAAAGGTGATAAAGGGAGTTGAAATTGCAAGTTTTAAAGTATTAATATTTTAAAACTTTCCCAGGAAAAGGAAGCTATAGGAAGAGGCTTTTGAGCAGATTTGAATCCTTTATGTATTGATAAAATTATGTAATTGTTTCAAGTTGATTGAGTGCAATAAAAAAAATTGAATGTGTTTGCATTTATTTTGGTTTTATGAGTTGTTCTTATTTGCAGTAGGGATTATGTTGCATTTTATGTTTATTAGCAGCAATGGTGTCTTCAATCATAAGTATGTAGTTCTTTAATAACATTTAAGCTTGCATGTTTGAATGAAATAAGAAAAATATCACATATCACATCCAAATGAACATATAGATCTCTAAGGTGCACACTTTTTGTTCTTAATTGCTTAAATGAACAACTAAGCTCTCAAAATATTCATCCTCAAACAACTTTTTCATTCATGTACCACATTGATTGGATCAACTCGCTCTTCAATAACTTGTAATATTCTTTGATGATCATCACTATCTAGTCTCCACTTATGACATCCACGTGCACATTGAACTTGATGAAGAGATTGGCTAGTGGCAATTACTATGTGGCTATATTGTAACACCATGTTTTTTAGGATGATAATCAATAAAATGAACCCCATTTTGAATAATTTTGACTTGTTTGAGATATGTCCATTGCACTACAACTGAACCTGTGGGTAATAGCATTCCATCACTTGTTTTTGGTTTCCTTAACTTCATCCTCTCCTTTGTGCAATGTAATAAATAATAACTGATACATTCTATATTTCCACCCTCTTTTATGACCACAAAATTATCTCATGTACATACATACATATATGTACATACAACATGTACATTCAATTCAAAAAAAATTAGAACCAATATTTAATTATAGAACAAAACAATGTATATAGATAAATTACAATTAATTTTTTTTGTCTAAATTAATAAGTATTATAATTTATAGACTAATCTTGAAAAATTTACAAAATTAAATGCATGCTCAAATTTATATATATTCACATGCATGCATGTACCTTTTTTAATCAATCCTAAAATATGATCATAATCAGTTGAAATCAAAGGAATATCATATCATCCCAAAATGCATTCATAACAAAAACAAGAGTAATATCTAGTATACAATTCCCATGTGAGTCTATATGTACTCATCACACAATTCAAAGATCTTGTTTTGTCTACCCTCTTGCATCCATGCAATATTCTTCTATCCACTCCTACAAAAATTATATATATAATTCAAAATAAATTTAAATGATTTAAACACTTGTTCAAAACTTTTTTCAAAAAATAAATTTAAACATACATGAAATCTCCCAAAACACTCTATTTGGACATCCATCATTCCTCACAATTGAAGATGTGTTGACATCACTTGCAAAGTATTTCTTAAACCATTCCACAACATCATGTGCATCATTTGTATGCTCTCCCTCATAATTCATTTGATTTTTTCATAGTGCATGTTTGATACAAGCTTCTATGCCATCATGTTCACCCTTTCCATGGTCACTCTCAAAGAAACTCCAAACATGTGATATATTATCATGTTGATGATATCTACATAGTGCATAAAATGACCTTAATGATTTGAATTGTGACACACACCTATCTAACCATACAAAAAATTTTTCAATCTTCACACCTCTTCTTGCCAAATCTTCAAAAAAAATCTTAAAGAAATGTTGGACAAAAAGTGTTTCATGCTTTTTATCATCACTAATATAAAAGTGATATTCTTTATTGATGACTCATTTTTCATATGTATTGTCAACACCATCCAAATCCAATTGTTCATGTTGATAACAACATGAACCATAATAGTGACATGCTCTAAATAGTAATATTGTGTTTGAATCTCCTTTTGATGTGTAAAAGAGTAATTTTATGTAAAGTCAACATTGATAAAAATATTCCAACTGGAAAAGTATCTCTTAACAACTGATATTTTTTTCTTTCCACTTAGCATAAATTGAATGATGTGTTTATGATTGTATCAATTTATGAAAATTTTCCATAAAAGTTTCAATAGGTACCTCCTCTTCTACATAATCCAATCTTTTGGATTCTTTTCTAATTTTTGTTTCAAACTTTATGCACTTGTAATTCTTGCAATTTACCATCTTCGACTTGTCAGTATCTTCATTTCTCAAAGGAATTTTAGCTATATTTCCACATGTTTCACAAATTCATTTTATGCATTTCATTAGACATCCATCTACATCATCATCAAATTTATCACATAATATGGATGTTATAAATTGACTTACTTATTTAGTAAGTATGTTTTGAGAACCATCACTTTCTTCTTTGATCTTTCAAAACACCTAATAGTAGAGATCAAATTCAATATGATAACAAAAACAAGTTTCAAAAAAAAATTATGTCCTCACAGAATGTGGCATTAACATTTGAAACATTATTTTTCCAATCTTTATATGAGGATTTACATCACAAATCACATACATCTCATGTTGTGTTATGTCTAACCAATGTTTTGTATGTAGTTGAAAATTGTTTGGGCTAGGCTAGATCCTATATTTTAGAAGATCTCTTTTATTTGATGAGGGATGAGTATGATCATGCCAAAAACTTGAGATCAAGTTTATAACACTAACTTCAATCTTGTCAAAACAAGAAGCCCTACACATCAATTCCCAATTGACTTCTATAGTAGTATCATCCAAAACCTTTCTCCTTTTTACATATCTTGTTAGTGTCCCACTTAAACCAATTTCACTTGAAAGTGAAGAGAGTTGATGCTTTCTTATCATTTTTGGAGTTACAATAGATTTCAACATCACTCTACTTAAAATTCTCTTATTTGCTGATTGAGATTGCTTCTTAATGGAACCCAAACCTTGTTTAACATTTTCAATAATATCTAAGTCTTCTAGGCCTTCTATTTTCCTCTTTTTTATGAAATATACACCCATCAATTCTATTGGCTCTTTTAGGTCATCATGAAGAAGTAATGTTGATAAGAATTGAGCTTGACCAAGTGTATCATGACTTTTGAAATAAGTCTCATTTATTTCCTTTGAAGTTATTGTGAATGCCCTCTTACTAGTAGCAAGAGGTTTCTCATCATACAACTTTAATTGCTTAATGTTCAATTCAAGTAAATGATCTATATTTTTGTAAGAATTTTTCTCTTCACCTCTTTAATTAGATTCATAGTATGAATATCGATAGAAGGAAGCAATCCTGACCCCTTTCTAACATCAAATTGTGTATGGGACTCCTCTCTAATGTTAATTGTTTAAGTAGCTTGGGTCTCCTCCATACCATCAGCCATGGCTGCTTCATCCCACTCTTCTCTACTTTCCATTTGTTGAGACACTATACACATATCATGTATAAAAGAGAAGATTTTAGAGTATATATAAAACATATTATTTTAAACCATGTCCAAACTTAAAGTGCATCAAGGTGAAATTATGAACATTGAGAATGAGAAATTACATTAATAATTAGGAACTTAAAGTTAATAATAGAGACAAAAGTGTGCACATCCTATAACTAATTTTCCTTTTGTAAATTACATTGCTTTTGACACACATTTCAAAACTTGAATAGATCTGAAACAAAATATGTTAGATAAATATATCCTTGTTGTCATAAACATATAAATACAAGCATGTGTAACACCACATGTAATAAATTACTGAATATCAACATAGTGAAATTATAAATCAAAATTAGCAACCATGTCATCTAAACACTACATGATCTCTCAATTGCATCATATTAAATATTCTCATATCATAATTTTAATAACATGCACATGTGGAATATTTATTAATTTGCACTTGATCATTTGAATGTAATAGAAAATTGCAAGTCAACCAATAATTGATATATTACTATTAAATAAATATATACATTAAACATAAAAATAAGGGTGTGTAACATCACATAATAGATTACTCAATATTGATCAACATAGTGAATTTATTCAAATCAAAATTAACAACCATATCATCTAAACACTACATGATCACAATTGCATCATATTCAATATACTCTTTCAAATCATAATTCTAATAATGCATGAATATTTAATTCTTAATTCACACAATAATTCACAATAATTGATATTATTAATTTGAATATACATTAAACATAATTTAATTGGGGTTAACATCATGAATGAATATAATCAATCCATATCATTAACTAATTTAATAACCTAAGTTTCTAAAGACACAATCTAGAACTTAGAAATAACCTAACTAAGAAAAACAAACTAGAACCTAACTTAAAATAACTAACTTGAAAGATTTGCCTGACTAAAGAAACAATCTAGAAATAAAATTAGGAAATTTGAGAAGAAAAAATAGGCAAAAACATAACTTATGGACCTATAAATTCGAAAGTGATGAATCGAATTAAGAAACTACCTAATGGTTTCTTTCTTTTAAAAATTTAGTGCTACTTGAGATAAAGATAATTAGCAAACAAGTCTTATTTCTCTAGATTATTTATACAAAAACTAGATCTTCAAAGAAAAGAAAGACTTGAAAAGAAAAAAAGGAAGCCTGAGTTATGACTACATGGATTTCTATCAGAGATGAAACCAAAATGCTCATAGATCCTAGGGAAATTATGCATGCATCTTTCACAAAATTTCTATTTATCTTGTTTGATTGTGTTGTGTCGTCTAAAACTACCACTAAGGAGGTCAAAATTCTTTCAACAAAGTAAAAGCTGCACATGTGAACTATCAAATTAATTGGAGGATATGGTCACAAGTTTTATTTGTACCTAAGAAGTAGTTAGATCCTTGAGTAGGTATTAGGTTCCCTTGGAAAAAAACTTTATTACAACTCCCCATCAATCTTTTAATTGAGATATAAATGGTTATAAGAATCTCATATATAAAAGGCACTTGATACATCGTAGGGTCCTATGAGTTGTTAGATGAAGAAGATCAATAATGTGTATCTATGCCAAATATTTCAATAACTATATAACTAACTTGATCAAAATGTGGGAGGAGACCTAACTTAAAATAAAATAAGAAATGATCAAGAGGTGAAGTGCAATGAAAACTCACTATATAGTTAAAAGTGGCTCTCTAGGGTACTTCCATCTTGCTAGAGGTAAGGAGCCCAACATCCATTGGGAACAAAGGCCCTTTTAATTGAACATGAAATGTCATAATTCTAAATTTATAGGAACAATTCTTCATAAGGCACTAGGGGTACAACCTTGATCTATTTCCATTTACTTGTAGAAGGCACCTTGAGCATAGAACAAAGATAAAACCTATGTACTCTAATTGTTAAAAAAAAAAAATTGATCTTATTGATCTTAATCTTATCTAGAGCATGATTTAATTGAAAAAAAAATCATAATTTATAATTTAAAATATACATACCTTCTTTTTTAGCTTTTTTATCTTGATATCTTTGCCTCCTTTCACACAATTGCTATTTATTTTCTTTGGAATGATGATGTGCAACAATATTTTTCCTATTCTTTGGGTTTCCCATCTTCTTCAACTTGCAAAATATGATCTTTCAATAATTCTTTACCAATTCCACTTTCCAAATTTGTAAAACACTTGCAAAAAATGACCTTTTGAAGACACCTTGCAAATTTTCTTTTATTTTTTGATATTAAAATCCCAAAAATTGACCTTGTCTATATACATGTGTAATTCAAATAAAAATATTATTTTGAAAATTCAACTAACTTAGCCTTCGATCGAAGGTCGATTGCTAAATCAAAAAATAATATTTTATTCTACCACCTTCAAATGAAGTTAATTAAAAATATTATTTTATTCTAGGAATAAGGACCTTCGATCAAAGGTACCTTTGACTGAAGGTACCTTTGACTAAAGGTAACTTTGATTGAAGGTACCTTTGACTAAAGGTAAAATATTTGATTGAAGGTACCTTTGATTGAAGTCACTTTGACCGAAGGTCCTTAGCTACGAAAGCTTGGAATCTACATTAGAATTTCACTAGAAAATTCAATTTGCAACCTCGGGTTGGACCTTCAGATGAGCTTAACTTGAAAAGATATTTTTCAAGATCATAGCCCTTGAAACGAGCTTTCCAACAAGTATTCTTTTTATATGTTTTCATTTTATCATGTATTTCATTTTCAATTTTTACTAAACATAGGTTTTTCTCCAAACATCAAGCTCTTCATTTTGTAGAGGTTGAAAAATAGTAAGAAATAGTAAAAAAAATTAAAAAATATCCTTTCCCTCCATATTTATGTTCTTATTTCACCAAAAAAAATGGATTTTGACATATACACAAGTTATGTTGGACAACACACACATATGTAAAAATTATAGTTACAGTGACTTCAAAAATTAATTAAAAAAAATATGTAACCAAAAATTATGAAAATATATCCTTTCCCTCCATATTGATGTTGAGAATCTATATTTCAAAAATTAGAATTTTATCCTTTATAGAAAATAGTTATGTTGGATGACAAAAATGTTACTTTCTAAAAAAATGTTGTTTTTTGTTTAAAACTAGTTATTAAAGGAGATGTTGAAATATTCATGATTTATTTTAGAAAAAAAATTTAAAAAATATATTTAGAATCTACACAGAAATTTCCACAAATCACTAGTTCACATCATCTTCAAATTATTAACAATTTAGCTAAAATAGGTCTTAGAAGATGAAGATTTAGTTAAAAATATTGATGTAAATTTCCATCTTGGGAAAAAAGTAAGACATAGTATTGTGGGATCACCCAAATACATTTATCTAATATGTTTCCCCTGACACCTTAATTTCTAGAAAATAGGGTTGGGACACAAACACACTATGACAACTTTGTCCCCTTATTTTCTGATGCAAGAGCATCTAGTGGTGTAGGGAAATCTTGCATCACCCAAAAAAAAAAAATTCCTTATTTTTCTTTAGTTGTTTTGAGTCCCATGATGGCACTTAAGGGGTGTAAGACAGTCAGAAGTTAGAAAAGGTGAAAAAAATTGCTTACAATTTTTAGTAAGTTGGCCTAAATAGGCTCATATGGACCTAAAAATTTTCCCCAAGGAGTGGAACTAAAAAATATTTCTAGTAGCAAAAGAATTATCTCAATACCCTGTACGTTTTGTAAGTTATTAAGGTTTTTGTCTCAAGAAATTTCTCCAATGCAACTTCGAATTCAAATTTGAAAAACTTAGAAGCTTTGAAATAGCTTGAAAGGTGGATGAAACGATCTTCAATTCTTTTGAATTGTATATTTCTTCGATCACTTTCCAATGATATATTATAATAGAAAATAAGACACATGGATCAAAATTTATGGTCCGGAGAAGCTACCCCACTAAAAAGTGGATTTCATTAAAATTTCTTCCTAGGAAAGAAATCAAATGGTGGGACTTTTGGTGCCAAAACAAAAGGGAAAGTTACACTTTCTAAAACATTCTAGGGTGGTTATTGGGTAAAATAAAAGGCTTAAGTGGGGGTTGTAGAAGGCGGCTCCATTAGTATAGATTGTGGCTCTGAATAATAGATTTTATTTTCAAAGTTGATTTGGATGTAATGAATCAAGCACATGAGGTTGTAGCCCTATAATTTTTTATTCTGTAATTTCATTTCTGGAAAATAATTAAAAGTGGGTTGTTTTCTATCTTGCATTTTCTATGATGTTATTTTTTATTGTGTTTTGTGTGGGTTTTGGTGGTGTAGCCCTCATCAAGTGGTATCAAAGTGGGTTTTCCTAAGTGTATAAATAGATTGCCGAATGTGAGGTAGTTTTCACTAGGATTTTTGGTTGTGGGTTTGTGAGAAAAGTGATTAGAATTCCTTCGTGAAGAAACCATGGTGGTGGAAGAAATGTAATTTTACCAGAAGAGGGTTTTAGAGCACTGCAAGAGGAGCTGTGTCAAGGGTTTGAGCCAAGAAGAGGAGATGAAAGTGAAGATGAAGCTAAAAATGAGGAATAGTTCAAAGAAGAACAAGATGCAGTAGATCCAGAGCAAGTCAGATTATTTAAGGCCATCTCTAAGATTGTGAAAATGCCAAAGATCTACATTTATACATTTTCTTGGAATCTTAACCCAAAAGAGTTGATTGATTGGATCAATGATATGGAGGAGTACTTTGAGTATAAGGAGGTGGAAGATCTTGAGAGGTTCAAATTTAAAAAGACCAAGCTTAAGGGTCATGCAAATATTTGGTGGAAAGAGGTACAACTAGAAATAAATCAAAGAGGAAAAGAGAAAATAACAAGATGGGATTGGATGGTGGAAAAATTAAAAATATGGGTCATTCCTATGGACTATGAGCTAAATTTATTAAGGAAGATGCAAGGGTTGAAACAAATAGGAAAATTTGTCAAGGAGTATATAGAAGAATTCTATTGTGTCCTAATTAAAATAGGCCATTCTAAGGCCAACAAGGAAAAAGTTTCTCATTACATAAATGGGTTGAAGCTGAGTATTCAAGAAGAGTTGGGTCTAGTAATAATGTCTACCATTGAAGATACATGTCATTTTTCTTTGAAGGTAGAAAAAAATTTGAATAGAAGGTTTGAAAGCAAGCAAAGAGGTGGGGGTCGTAGTGGAAAGAATAGTGGACAATCATATGGAGGTTGAAGTGAAGATCAAAAGAAGGGTGAAGGATCCAGTAGCAGCCATAGCTAGAAAGGAGATAACACTTACCATCCTCATGATCAAAATAATGGAGACCAAAGAGGAAGAGGAAGATCTAGATGAGGATCAGGAAGAGGAGGCTTTCATGGAACCCATTTCCAATGTGGAGAAGAAGGACATAGATCCTACGAGTGTCGTCAACATCAAGGAAGGACAAATAGAAGACCTGAGGGTAATGCACAAGTTGCACATGTAGATGAAGATGTTGAGTCTTCACATTCTGAGGATGCAAAAAGAGGAGAGGTTCTTGTTACTAGAAGAGCCTTGTTGAATGAAGAGAAAGAACCAACTCAAAGGAAGAATTTGTTTTGCACAAGATCTAAGTGTGAAGGTAAAGTTTGCAATATTATTATTGATGGAGGTAGTACTAATAACCTTGTTTCAGAAGAGATGGTTAGTAAGTTACAATTGGAGAGAAGTAGGAATCTGAATCCATAGTGGATTTCTTGGTTGAAAAAGGACCATAAATCTTTGGTAAATGAAAAATGTTTGGTAAAGTTCAAGATTGGAAATTACCATGATGAGGTATTGTGTGATACTATGCCTATGGATGTTTTTCATATGTTGTTAGGTAGACTATGGCAGTTTGATCGACGAGCAGTACATGATGGAAATGCCAACACCTATTCTTTGAAAAAATATGGGGTTCCTCATAAGTTTAATCCCTTGAAAGAGGCAAAGGAAATGTTATGCAACAATGCCAAAATCTATTTGGTTGATGGAAGAAATTTTTTAGAAGGTATGAAGCATGAACATATGTGTTATGCTTTAATACCTAGAGTTGATAAAGAGATACCCATAGAGGTTTCACATTTATTGGATGAGTTTCAAAATATTGTATCTAATAATGTACCTGAGGGTTTGCCTCCAGTAAGAAAGATTAGTCATCAGATGGACCTAATTCCTAGAGCTAGTTTTTTGAATAAGGTAGGTCATTGTATGACTCCAGCAAAGAGTGAGGAGTTGAATAGACAAGTGCAAGATTTGTTGCATAAGAGATTGATTAGAGATATTTTGAGTCCATGTGTAGTACCTGCAATACTAGCACCAAAGAAGGATGGCGAATGGTGGATGTGTACATATTCTAGATCCATCAACAAGATCACCATCAAGTATAGATTTCCCTTGCCAAGAATGGATGACATTATGGATTGTTTGAGTGGAGTTGAGTACTTCATGAAGATAAATTTGAAGAGTGGATATCACTAGATCCAGATTAGAGAAGGATATGAATGGAAGACAACCTTCAAAACCAAGGAGGGCTTGTATGAGTGGTTATTCATGCCTTTTGGGCTAACCAATGCACCGAGCACATTTATGTGACTTATGAATTAGGTATTGAAAGAATTTTTATAAAAATTTGTTATTGTTTATTTAGATGATATTTTTATTTTTAGTAAGACATTGGAGGAGCACCTGATGCATATCCAAAGAATTTTTGAGAAGCTAAGGGATAAGAAGATGTTGATTAATTTGAAGAAATGTAGCTTTATGAAGAGAGAGTTGACATATTTGATATTTGTTGTCTTAGAAGAGGGTCTTACAATCAATCTAGAGAAGGTGAGAGCTATCATTGAATGGCCTACCCTAAGGAGTGTTATAGAGGTAAGGTCATTTCATGGTCTAGCAAGTTTTTACAAAAAGTTTATTAAGCATTTTAATAGTATTTGTGCACCTCTAACTGAAGCAATGAGATGGGAAAGAAAGGATTTCAAAGGGGTTGTAGGAGCAACAAAAAGATTTGATATGTTGAAGAAGAAAGTAATAGAGAAACCTATTTTGGCACTTCCAGATGTTAGTAAGGTCTTTCAGGTAGATTGTGATGCCATTGGCACTACCATAGGAGCTATTTTGAGTCAAGAAGTAACCCTATTGCCTATTTTAGTGACAAGTTGAATGATGCTAAGAAGAAACATTTTGTCTATGATAAAGATTTTTATGCTATAGTTCAAGCTTTGAATAAATCAAGAAACTATTTGTTTCCAAAAAGAATTTGTTTTATATATTGATCACCAAGCTTTATAGTATCTCAATAGTCAAGTAAAGTTAAATCAAAGTCACTTAAAATGGGTTGAGTTTTTGCAAAGCTATACTTTTGTTTTGAAGCAAAGGAATGGAAGGTAAAATAGATTTGTAGATACCATGAGTAGAAGGAAAAACTTGTTGATAGAGATGAATATAGAGGTTGTTGGGTTCAATGAAATCAAGAGTTTGTACCTGAAGATCTAGATTGTGCAAAAGCTTGGAAGGCTTGCTTGGAACCTGTTACATTATATAGGACAAGATGGTTGGATTTCTTAATCCAAGATGGGATGTTGTTTAGAGGAAGCCAATTGTGCATTCCAAAGAGTTTTATGAGAGAAAATATAATCAAGGAGAAGCATGGTGGAGGATTGGATGGACATTTCAATCGAGATAAGACCATTGCTCTTGTTAGTGAGAATTATTATTAGCCACAGTTACAACAAGTTGTGAAGAAGTTTGCACAAAGTTGTAGAGTATGTCAAATGGCGAAAGGACAAGGTCAAAATACTGGATTGTATCATCCATTGCCTATACCTGAGAGGCCATGAGAGGATATTAGCATGAATTTTGTTCTTGGCTTGCCAAGAACACAAAGAGGGTATGTTTCCATATTTGTGGTGGTGGATAGATTTTCAAAGATGGAAAAGTTGATTATGTTTCATAAGACCAATGATACTCTTCATATTGTGGAGTTTTTTTTAAGAGAGGTGGTGAGACTGCATGGTCTACTGAAGAGTATAGTTTCAAATAGAGACCAAATTTGTTAGCTATTTCTAGAGGACATTATGGAAGAAGTTGAAGATAGATTTGAAGTTCAGTTTTGCACACCATCCATAGACTGATGGAAAAATAGAGGTGGTGAATAGGAGTTTGGGTGACCTACTAAGATTCTTAGTAGGAGATAAGCCCAAGGGATGAGATTTGATTATACCACAAGTAGAATTTTCTTACAATAATTATGTCAATAGGAGTACTAGTAAACCCCATTCCATATTGTATGTGAGAGTAGTCTGAGGAATGTTTCTGAGTTGAGGAAGATGGAAAAAGGAGAAAAGAGTAGTGTTGAGGTTGAAGATTTTGCAGAGCACCTAAATAACTTGCATGACGAGGTAAGAAATCACATCAATAAGATGAATTCTCATTACAAAGCTAAGGTTGATCAAAAGAGGAGATTTAAGGAATTTAAGGTTTGCAATGATGTCATGGTTCACTTGAGGAAAGAAAAGTTCCCAATGGGAATTTATAATAAGTTGAAAATGAAGAAATTTGGACCGTGCAAGATCCTGAAGAATCATGATTCAAGAAATGCTTATGAGGTAGATTTGTCTAGTGGAATAAACATTTCTCCTATGTTCAAAATTGTTGATTTGAGAAAGTATCATGAGGGTGATATAGAGGATGGATCAATAAACTAATAGAGGAAAATTCTAGCACCTACTTCAAAGAAGGAAGAGATAGAAGAAATCTTGGATAGTTGTGTGGGTATAAGTACAAGAAATGGGCAATATGAAGAATATCTTGTTAAATGGAAAGGAAGGCCTGTTGAAGATTCATCATGGTTGTCTAAGGCTGAGGTTAACCATCTTGGTTTCCCTCTAACTTGTGAGAAGTGACATGGTCACTTCACAAATAACCCTGGGTAGGTAAGTGCAAGAAGTTGGGTCCACATTCAAGGGAAGTGTCATTTTTTCAGCTCTAAAATAGGTACTCATTCATTTTTTAGAATAGGTACCAATTTTAAAGTGGGTACTCATTCCAAAATGTTTGAAACTCACAATATATGTTTTTCATTTGGATTTAGGCTCAAAAAATGCATGGTAACCCAATATTTAGCCTTGGACTTGCAAGTACAAGGTCATGGTAATTTCAAGAGAAAAAACTTTGGCAATATAGTTGATGGGATTTTTCTCAAAATTGTTTTATGAAATTAAAACCCATTATAGATGACAATGTCTAGATTTCAAATATATATAAAAAAATAATGATTGAATTATTTTTCTATTTTTTAATTAATTTATGATGAAAATTTTCCATAAACTTGAAATGTTAGGTTTTTCATATTTTTTCGATAACTTTTAATTTGTTAATTTTTTTGTTAAAAAAATTATATGACATAAATCTGTAAACAATTATTTACACAATGAAACAAAGAAAATTCAAAACATAATAACTTTAGGTCAAGCTATGGTGTCCGTACACAAGTGTTTTAAAAACAAACAATTGAAGTCAATGGATAATTAATAAATAAAAGAATATTGAGAAAAAAATATAAAAAAATATCCTCATCAATTTTCATTATAGTACACATCTTTCCATAAAAGGAATTAGAAAAATAATTTTATTTAGGTTAAAATATGGTGTTTGTACACTTTCATGGTATGGTCCTAAAAATGTCTTTTAAAAAATGGTTTTTATACATGAGTATTAAGAAAACAATTGTATCATCTAGGTATTATAATAAATTACATGTTTGAAAACTAGACTCGAAATACTAAATTTCATATTAGTAAACTTTTTAAAGATTTAATGTGTAAGTGCTTCAAATTTGAAGTCCAATTGTGACAAATTCTAAAAATCAAGAAAAACACTTCCACTTCTTGAACATTTTGTGGACCCAACTTCTTGCACCTACCCAGGTGTCTGATGCAAGAGCATCTAGTGGTGTAGGGAAATCTTGCATCACCCCAAAAAAAAATTCTTACTTTTCTTTAGTTGTTTTGAGTCCCATGATGGCACTTAAGGGGTGTAAGATAGTCAAAAGTTAGAAAATGTGAAAAATGGTCACTTATTACTTTTTAGTAAGTCAGACTAAATAGGCTTTATGGACCTAAAAATTCACCCCAAGGAGTGGAACTGAAAAATATATCCAATGGTAGAAGAATTGTCTCAATACCTTGTATGGTTTGGGAGTAATTAAGGTTTCTGCCCCAATAAATTTCTCCAATGTAGCTTCAAATTCAAATTTGAAAACATTAGAAGCCTTGAAATAACTCTTAAAGTGGACGAAACGATCTTTGATGGTTTTGATTTTTTAGATCTCTTTGATATCTTTCCAATGATATATTATAATAGCAAATAAGACACCTGGATCAAAATTTATGGCCCCGAGAAGCTGCCCCACTAAAAAGTCAATTTCATTAGAATATCTTCCTAGGCAAGAAATCAAATGGCTGGACTTTTGGTGCCAAGAAAAAGTGAAAGTTACACTTTCTAGAACATTCCAGGGTGGTTATTGGGTAAATTAAAAGGGTTAAGTGGGGGTTGTAGAAGGTGGTTCCATTAGTGTAGATTGTGGCTTCGAATAATATATTTTATTTTCAGAGTTGATTTGGATGTAATGAATCAAGCCCATGACGCTATAGCCTTATAATTTCTAAATCTATGATTTAATTTTCAAAAAATAATTGAAAGTGGGTTGTTCTCTATCTTTCATTTTTTGTGGTGTTATTTTTTATTGTGTTTTATGTGGGTTTGGGTGGTGTAGACCTCATCATTTTGGTTAGCCCCAAATTCAAATATGTTGGTATCGATAATTTATCATTTGCAATTCAATTTTCCAAAGTTGACTATCATGATTTAATTTGTGAGAAATTAGAATAATTTCATATAAATACCTATTTATTATATCATTTCAAATCTAACAAGCAAGAGCTGAACATGAAGAGAAATTCGAGAGAATTGAAGGGAAAATTTATGAACATTATTGTAGCAATTCCAGATCCAAGCATCATGTCAAATCATATGTGAGTTTATGCATGTTTATGTTATCATTGTTTGTGAAGGCTAACCCCCTTTGTAGGTCTCCAAGAAAATCAAGCAAGCGAGATCCAAGACCTAAAGTAGATGTGCATGACTTAAGTCCTTCAAGGAAGCCATTGAAGGGTGATGAGTTGCAACACATTTTGGATTCATCATTCCTTCCTACCATTTATCCTTTTATCATTGACATTGCCATTGTGGAAGTGGAAAAATTTACACGAGGTTTGACTAATCCAAGCCCCTAAATGGCACAACCCTTCCTCTCTAAATGTGTAGGTTTCAAATTTGGAGAAGGTTGAAGGAAGTTTGAAGATAATTTATCCATTGATACATTCAAGGCCCTACACCTTGACAACTAATGGAAACTCACCTACAAATTTTTCTATGGTGATCCTACAAATTTATAGAAAAAATTCAGACACTTGGATCTAACATCAAAGGACTACAAAAACAAAAGTGAAATATCTCTACAAGGACAAGGACACCATATGGCAACTTAGTCCTCCTATTGCAGTTGACTCCAAATTTATAGGATAGGTGCACAAAGCTCTACCTTCTCAAATCTATTGGTGAATTCCTATTACAACACCTTACTTGTTGAAATCTTGCATTTTCATATCAGATCACATAGTTTAATTAAGTTAATTAAGGAAAATGAATTCCAAAAAAAATCCAAGTCTAATTGGCTCACCTTCATGGTTGAAAGTCAATCTAATCACCTTGTTGATCTATATCCTAATGATTCCCTTGAAAAAAGGAAAATTGATCCTAGGTTCTTTGCATTAGACTTAGGACCCCCCTTTTCCACATTTCATTTTGGTGAATTTGACTTGTTCACATTATATACCTTTTGAGATTTGAACCTAGATCTATGGTTTTCCATTGCATTGTTTTGTATTTCTCATTTAGGCATTCACTTTTGCATCATAAAGGGCATAAAAAATCTCAAAAAATTATAGACAATACTACATCATAGATTGCAATAGGATTATTTTTAGTCATTTTAGGTCAGATCTACATTCAAAATTGTATTCCAAATTGTCATTTTTTGTTCAAGAATTGTTACACATTTACATTTGAATTAAATTGTCCTAAATTGAGTAAATGCTAGAGAAATATTCATTGTCAAACATGTTTGCACACAAATACAGAACCCTTAAACAGTCTAATAAATAGTCAAACTTTTAGTTTTCCAAAACCTTGTCCAGGACACAGATGCCCTTGGGAGGCTTTGTCTTGTTATTCTTGGCTCAACAAAAAAAATCTTAGATCTTTTTTTTTATGTCCTCGGTCTATTTCTAATTGCTGATTTTTGATTTGGAATTCTTAAAAGGTGTTATTTCATGTGGAAGAAAGGTGTCACATGGAATAAAGGTGTCATTTTGATTAATTTGTTACAAATTTGGGAAAAAATATCATGTTTCAGTGCTGGAAATTATCAGATCTGTAGGATAATTTTTTACATTTTCTAAAGCATTAAATAATTTGGGTAAATTAGTTTTCATTTTGGCAAAAAAATTAAAACCCTGAGTTGTTACAACACATTGCAAACTTAAAATCCTCCAAAGAAAAAATAGAATTTATTCCAAATCTAGGTTTGTGCACCATCGCATAGTTACTTTCTACCACTAGTACCTTTGAAACTGAAATTTCAAAAAAATCCCTACATGGACATAGATGCCCTAGGGTGACTTAGTCCTACTAAATCTGCCTCAGATTTTTGGAATAGATTAATACCTACATTGTTAGTTTACAAATCTAGAGTCTAATTTCTAGATTTATGTCTATCATAGGTCTATATGTCTTTTTCCAATCCTAGTTAGGCTCAACACACATAAACATAGATTGTAATTAAAATTTAATGATTAATCTTAGAGAAATCATATTCATCTGATCATGTTAGATTTCTTTCCACAAGTGCATTATATACCTACCAAGCCCTTTAGTTGTGATGACTTCGACATGTTATATTATTCCCTTGGGGACTTCATCTTACCTAGATCATCCACGAAGGCTTCTAACATTCCAAAAAATGTAATCATTAATACTCATGATAATCATGGTAGCTTTTCTCATACTATCCATCCTAAATGTGAGAGTACCTTAACACAAGCAAATGAAATCATTAACACATTTTTTAATATCACTTTTCCTAATCTTCATTCATCTCCCAACATCTTCCCCACTTGTGAGAATACTTTTCTGCAAGAGGATGCAATCATGGACAATCATGACAATCATAGTTATTATTTATTCCTCGATACCTCACCTACATGTGAAGAAGGTATCTTGGTGTTAAAGGATCCAACCATTGAGTATCATGAGAATATTGTTCAGTTCTCTCCTAATACCTCTCCTACTTAGGAAGATATTGTGGCATAGGAGGATGAAATCATTGATATATTTCTTTCAAAAGATAATAAGATGGATGGAATAGATGAAGATGCTAAGTTGACATTAGATCCCTCCTCAATAAAAGGTTATCAACAAGTAGATAACTCAGTTGAGGTTATGAATGCACAATTGAAAATTGGATCACCTCTCATCATAGGACCTCCTAAACCCCCTGGCCATATCTTGAACTTTGCAAACAACTCACTAGTAATCATGTGTTGCAAAAACCAAGTTATCATGCAATTGTTAACACATATAACATTCCTCAACGTAGTGGTAAAGAGTATGATCTTGTTGAGAAAATTCAAATTACTCCAAAAAAAGTCTCCCTTTGAGATTTGATTCAAATATCACCTACATACCATAGGATGCTCCAAGGGGCTTTACAAATGACTAATGTTCCAACTTTTTTTAGATAAATGATGTAGTTTCCTTGTTTGATTATATGTAAGTGATAAAGTTGTTTATTACATTCCCTCAACATGAATTACCCTCACTAGAGATCCAAAATAAACATGAATCCTTAATGTAAAGGTGATCATTAATGAAACTAGAATTAGGCGTAATCCCATAGACAATGGAGCAAGTCTTAATGTTTGTAGCATTGACCTCCTAAATAAAATTGGTGTGGACAAGAATATTATAGAACCCAATGATGTTAATATTTGTGGCTTTGGCAATGTGAATAAGAAATCATTAGGAATTGTCACACTACTCATTGAAGTTGGGCTTGTGGTTTTTCCTACCCCTATCCATATCATACCAAGACCTCTTTTATACAGTCTTCTCCTAAGTAGACTGTGGATTCATGCCATGAAGGGATTCCCACCTACTCTTCACTATGAGATGAAGTATGAATATAATAACAAGATATACATGATTAAAGTGGATGAACAAAGTTATAATTCACAAGTTCAACATGATAATAACACTTCTAACTCTCTTAATACTTTGATTACAACTTCAAAGGTAGAACCTATACAAGTTAATGATAATCCTAATTTTCTTTCACCTACAACAAAACTCTTATACTATGATTGAGGGTCATTAGATTTTACACCTTGTTTCAAAGGGGAGTCTAAAATCTCACCAAAAAATTCCATAGAGTCAAATAAAAATGGTGATCATGCTAATGATTCATCTTCAAACACATGTTGTGGGGATGATTGGGGTTCATTAAATTTTACACCCTCCTTTATGGGAGGGTACAAAATATCACAATCTAAACCTAAATAGTTTGGTGTTTCATTTTCTCAACCAAGCTATACATGAACATCAACCCATGGTGGTGATGGGGGCTCTTCAACTCATGTCCCTCATGAGTGGAAGATGCTTAACTTTAAAAACCTTAAAAAGGATTTGTGTGCTTGGGAAGAAGCCAATTCTTCTCAGAAGCATGTAGATAAAATATCTTCATCTAAGTTGGAAGAATGTTATGGTCTTGGATACAAAATTCTTTCTAACCATGAATATAATGAAAACATGAAACAAAATGATAGAGATCAAGTCAAGTCTATACCATACTTTTCCAATTAGGGTCTAGGCTTCCAAAATTTGTCCCCATCTTCATCTAATACTTTTTCATCTATTGTATGCATATCATCTTGTGGCAAGAAAGAAAGATTTTCTTCACAAGAGAAAGGAATGTCATCTAATACAAATCAAGAGCATATTTTGTCAAGGATTCTTAAATCCAAGTTGATATCTCTCCCTTCGAAAACATGAAAGAAATTTTATAAAAAAAACTCATTTTGTGCATATCATCAAGTGCATGGTCATTCTACCAATGAATTTCAGGCCTTGAGTAATAAAATCCAACAACTTAAGGATTTTTGTGATCTTCCATGTGTTTATGAACCTAATTCCTCTAATCAATAATGATCTTCATCCTATCATGTTACTCATCACTATGTTGCATTCGTAGCTTTATGTGTTTGCTCATTTCCATTCATGGTTGTACAATCTTAAGTGCAACCATATTTTCTATGGCAACAACACAATAGTCTCTTATGTGGTTGTATTTATCTCCACACTTGGGGGGCAAGGATAAATAGTTTTATAAGGTGTGCATTCTCCTTAAGGATTCCTCTTCCCTTCTTCTTCTTCAAAATACCAACATAGTAAGTATGTTGAAATTTTAAAGGGGGGGCATATACTACCCCTATCCATTTTGTCATGTGATATTTGACCTATTGAAATACCCCCTTGGTGGTGTGTTTTTTATAGCGCGCACTAAGGCATGGTTATCAATTCATCCCCTTGGATGTTTATGCACCTTCTTAGGTGTGTTTTTGTGCCTTCTTAGGCATTTTTTTGCACCTTATTTGGTGATTCTTTGTAGCTTCTTAGGTGAGTTAATGCACCTCCATAGGTGAGACTTTGGAAAATCAATTCATGGATTCAACATAATGCAACTTGTTGATTCATGGACACCCCTTTTAACATGGAAACTAAGCATAATGCAACTTTTTGATTCATGGACACCGCTTTTAACATGGATACCAAGCATTTTGCACCTTGCTTGATAGTAGGGCTATGTGTTTCATGAGTTTTTAGCATAAAACAACTTGCTATCCTTTTGGAACCCATCATATTGCATGGACACCTAGTATAACACAACTTGCTAGCCAGTAGATCCATGTGGCTCAAGAGTGATTTTACATCTTTGTGAGAGCATCATTTTATTTTGGTAGCACATTCGATGGACGACATTTGGTATTTGAAACAAATTTAACACTAAGGTCTCTTTTCCTTACTAACTCAAATATCTTAAGTACTAACCCTATGTTTTGTTGTGTGTCTTCCTTATGTTTGCATTGTATTTACATCATGTTTATTTTATTTTATTGTCATCTTTATGTTCTATCATGCCATGTGCTATCATTATGTATGCTTCATGGTTTTTGACATGTATTTTTATCTATGTTATCTTGTTACATATCATACATGTGTGTTTTCCTTTGTGCTTATGTTGGATTTCCATAAGATCTTGGATCCTAGTGGCTTGTGCACTCCATCTAGATCCTTTCTCATCCTATCTCTTCAACATTTGGATAATTGAACCCCTCTTGACATAGACTTTCTACTTTAGTGTGATTCTAAGTGTAAGTTTATACTCTCACTAAAGTGGCGGCTAAATGTAGCATTGTAAATTGTCACCCTTGACAATTTCACACTATGTTTTTCTCCCCCTTTAATTATTGGAAGTAATAGAACCCATAATTTCCTAAATTATGCATTCCATGGAACATTTTTAACAATTACCAACAAGTTGCAAGAAAAAAACAAATGCACTTATCTAATACTTTACCCCAACACATTAATTTACAAAAAATAGGGTTGGGACATAGACGCTCTATGGTGGCTTTGTCCCCCTATTTTGGCTAGCCCCAAATTCAAATACGTCAGTGTTGACACTTTATCATTTGTAATTCAAGTTTCCAAAGCCAGCTATCAGGATTTAATTTGTGGGAAATTAGAATAATTATATATAAATACTTAGTTATTGTATCATTTCAAATCTAACAAGAAAGAGGTGAACATAAAGAGCAAGTCAAAAGAATTCAAGAGCAGATTTATGAACATTATTGTAGAAATTCAAGATCCAAGCATCATTTCAAATCATATGTGAGTTTATGAATGTTTATGTTATCATTATTTATGAAGGCTAACCCCCTTTATATGTCTCCAAGAAAATCAAGCAAGAAAGATCTGAGACCTTGAGGAGATGTGCATGACTTCAATCCTTCAAGGAAGCCATTGAAGCATGGTGAGTGTAGCACTTTGGGGATTTTCCATTCCTTCCTATCATTTATCCTTTTATCATTGACATTACCATTGTGGAAGTGGAAACACTAACAAGGGGTTTGACTAAGGCAAGCCCCTAAATGACACAACCCTTCCTCTCTCTTTGAATGTGTAGGTTTCAGGTTTGGAGAAGATTGAAGAAAGTTTGAAAATCATTTATCAACTGTTTCATCCAAATCCCTACACTTGGAAAAATCACAAAAACTCACCTACAAATTTGTAGGTGGAAATTAGAAGCTTAAATATGGAATTAGAGGACTACAAAAACAAATGTTAAATATATCTACAAGGACATATATTCCCTATGGTGACTTAGTCCTCCTATTGTGGTTGACTCCAAATTTACAAGACAAGTGCACAAAGCTCTACCTTTCTTAGATTTGTTGGTGAATTCCTATTACATTACCCTAGTTGTCAAAATCTTTTATTTTCATAACAAGGAACATAGTTTAATTAGGTTAATTAAGGAATATCAATTTTGACCAAATTCTAAGGCCCAAGAAAAGGATCAGATCTAGGTCTAATTATCTCACCTTCATGGTTGAAAGTCAATCTAATCACCTTGTTGATGATCTGCATCTTAATGATTCCCTAGAAAAAAGGAAAATTGATCCTAAGTTCTTTGCATTAGACTTAGGACCCCCTTTTCCACATTTCAAGAAGGCATCTGAAATTTTCCACCTAGGATTCCAAATCACATCCTAGGATCGCATGAACTTAAATAAGAATCACAAACATACATTCAAAATTAATATTGCAACATTAATCACATCACAAATGAGACTATAATCCCTCCATGTGGACTATGGTCTTGGTTTCATAGTTTAATCATATTGGGTTCTCGGGAGATCTTTGGTTATATAAGCCATGGACTCATACCTACACACTTAGTGCCACATGTCAATATGTTTAATAATCATCATAGCTGAAGCAATGCAATTAAATAATCACAAATGCATATGTTCACAACTCAATTCTCATTTTCAAGATCCTTAGCTTCTGAATTTCACAAGGCATGTTTCATTTAATTCATATAAGATGAATACAAACAAAATTACTTAATTTCAAGTACTCATCTAATTATTCTAGATTATCATTTCATTACACTTTATCTAACATTGCATTCTCAATTTTACCTATTTACATTTGTTCAAGCACATAATGATACAACATATCTACCATACTATATAGCCCAATTCAAAATTCACTAATGAGAAATATATATCAACCTTCATATTTAAGAAAAACATCATGAGACACATTTTATTTTAATCTTCCTAATATAGAACATCAATTAACTCAATTAACCATCTAAATATTCTAGGTTGTCATTTCATTGAAAATTCATCTAACATGACTTTAACAATTTTACCTTTGAACACATGAGATTGTATGACATTCAAATTCTCTAGTCCTATCATACAATCATGATCAATTCCTTTTATTAACCAAATATATCAATTATCTTAATCATACAGAGAATCATCAAGTATCAAGTCAATTGAATTCAACTAACGTTAATGTTAGGTCCACATCATAGGGTCTTCATAGATGTTTTAAGATTCCTAATCCATTTAATCATTAATGCATGAAGACTTTAGTTAAGCTCGTTAGTTGCTATTCCACCTTACAAAGTTGCATACTTAGTTTATTTTAGGTTTACAAGATAACTTTGGATAGTTTAGGCATTCATCAAATAATCCTTTAAGTTAGGTGACCATACTAGATTTTAAAATATGCATTATAATATAACATTTATCAATCTCCTATTTATGACAATCTTTGATACATTATTAAACTCCTTTGCTACATGTCCATGTCCATGTCATGTCAATTAGATAAAGGACAATTTCTATAGGGTTTACCTTTATAGTCTATGATATCTCAACATGTCAATCATAGATACTTATTTTATCAAATTTGTTCTATCTAGCTATCAATTAATATATTACACCTAAGAGACTAGTGTTATATTAGTTGCATACAAGGCGAGGCCTTGCATGGAGCTTATCCAAAGTTAGAGGTGAGTTATAGTCTACTTAAGTGTAGCATCTTATCTTGGTAGAAACATCTAAGAAATGTTGTAGAGCTTGACTCCATTTAATGATTTCTTTATGCACTTAAAATACTTACCTATAATGTTCTAGAAAAGCCTTGGATATATATGGGAGGGTCATAAGCCTTCCATGAATGATGTTGACAACCTTAATTTGAATTTTAGCTAATTTGATACACAAGACATTGTAACATCTTTTAAATTTTTAATTATATCTTAACAACTACTAGCAAATGAAACCATAATTATATTTTTTCTAATTTTAAAATTACTCTAGAAACCTCTAAAGTGTGAAACTAAAACAAAACAACCCCAATCCATACCAAAACCAAAGCATAAATTCTCACCAAAGTGTTCACAAGTAGTTTGAAGGAATATTATAATAACTTTTTAAGTTGAAGTATATAATAAATTAATAATTTTAATAAGTTAAAAGTGATCTCTTCCACTTAACCTTGATTGATAGCTCGTTTGATTACTCAATATAATATAATATAATATGCAAGTGTAACCACACCACACGACTACTAAGATGCTCAAATCAAGAGATTTGATAGTATCTTTTGTTGATTTTTTGCACAAGAAATCCATTGATTATAACTTAACACATTAAAATATTTTGAAATAATTCACAGTTCAATTAACTTCTAGCTTTTGATGGGACATAAGATTGATATTCTCCCACACGAGAGCAAAATTCAAGCAAGATTTTCTTCCTATTAATCCGTACCCATTTTTTAATTATAAATTGCAAATGGAAAAGAGGGAAACTTTTTTTAATGAAAATAAATAATAATTTAATAATAGTAACATGAAAAAGTTCCTCACTTTCATTTTCCTTTTTCATATTTATTCTTCAAAAGCCAAATTTGAAATCTAGAGACTTAGCTTTTCTTTTAATTAAAATGTATTAATATAATTAAAAAATACATTTATTTTATACTTTAATCAGCTTTATATTTATGTATTAATATAATTAAAAAATGCATTGATTTTATACTTTTCATCAGCTTTATATTTTAGTTTTCATACTAAATTGTGTTTAATTTAACTGTATTGAGAGATATAATTATAATGAAAATAAGAGATGAAATATAATGACATGGATATGTTAGCAAAAATTAATGAGGTGAAATATAATGATGTGAATGTGTAAGCAAAAACTATTAAAGAACTGACAAATAAAAATAATTAAACTGAAAATAAATAAATTATGTAATTGACATATAAATATTTAATGACTATAAAATAATTATATATTTTAGCAAATAAATCAAACAATTATACATATTTAAAATAAAATAATAAATACTGTTAAAATAACTATATGATTAAAAGTATACTAAGCAATTTATTTAAAATTTAGCCTTCTCAATATTTAGAAAAGTATATAAGTATTAAATAAAAATATGGAAAATTTTAATATTTTAAATATATTTTAGTAGTAAATATTAATAGAATAATAAGATATAAATATAATTAAATATAAAATAATAAAAATAGTAATTAATTAATTTTATTGAAATCATTATGTAATTTGGTAAATAAAAAATTAAATAGGTCCACTTAACACTCATTGTATCTAGGCGATGCTCACAGAGGTGAAGCATTGGGCCTTCTCAGGAGGTCACCCATCCCAGTACTTCGGCTCAAGTGCACTTAACCACCTCACAGAAGTGAAGCAATGGGCCTTCTTGAGAGGTCACCCATCCTAGTACTCCTGCTCAAGTGCGCTTAACCACCTCTATGAATTCTAAGTGGACTCTTCATTATCATGAGAGATGGGTTTTGTGAACCACTACTCATGAAACATAAATCAATGAGTTTGACTCGTAAACTATACGATTGAATCCTAATAGCAATATCACAATTTGACACACTCTGGAATATACCTCCTACTTAACATATTTATGTAAAAATTAAAATTTGATCTTCTCTTTATCTTGAAATTTGTGTTAACAAAAAAATAGCAGGGAGAGAGGGGGGCAGGGATAGCCATGTGGGCGGATTTGGCAGGTCTGGAGGAGCCAACAGAGATTAGTTGTCCACGACAGGTGAGGAAAATATATACAGGAGAGGAAAGTAGTAAACGAAGATTGGAAACACAAAGAATATGACAATCCAGGTTACCAATTTCAAAGAGGAGGAAGGTTTTGATTTGGAAGACAATGGATGGAGGAAGTGGGGCAAGTTGATGCAATTAGCCGATCACAAAAATGAGACTAGTGGGCTTTAGGAAAATTCACCGCCAACAATTCACTGATGGAAAATTCACCACCACTAGCAATTCACTGCCATGGAAAATTAACCGCCAAAAATTCATGCAATTAATTTTTTGGTGTGGTGAATTGTCATGGCAGTGAATTTTCCCGTGGTGAATTTTCCGTCAATTGTTGGCATTGAATTTGTTGTATGCCAGACTAGTGCCATGAGTGGTGGAAATAGAGTGATCCAGGAGAACGAGGCTAGTGGTTCAAGAGATACCAAGGATGGAAGCCCTAGGATCAAAGGTATGTGGCAGCAAGGAAGGGATAATAGGGGTTTGTGACAAGCGAACAATTGAATAAATGATGGGATGAATGGCAACATCAAGAAAATGGGGGTAGGATGAGGATGTCGAGCCTACAATCGGGTGAAAAGAAGTTGGAACCCAGGGCCAAAGAATAGATTCACCAAGCTAAGTGACAAGAAATATGAGGAAACGATCAAGCATGGAGAACGAACATCAAGTGTGAAGAGAATTTCTCTTAACCCTTATTCTTTGGGAAAATGCATTTCAGTTTTTCTAGAAAATGATAGTCTAGAAAAGAAAATAGCAAGAATGAAGGAAGTAGCTTTCTTTCTTTAAATGGGAGGAGATAAGACAACAATGAGTAAACTAAGGTATTGGTGTGACCTAAACTAGGGGAGGGATGTAACCCTGAAATTTCTTCCAAATGCTTTCTTTTTAGTAGAATGATTGATGGGGATAGTAAAGCATAAGATTTTGAATGAGGGGTTGTATTAAATGGATGGCACTAGCTTCTACATTAGAGATTGGAAGCCAAAATTCAATCCTATAAGGTAGTTGATTGAGAATATCTCAATATAAATAATATTATACAATCTTCCCTTAGAATATTGGGACCCTGAAACCCTAAAAGGTATAAGAGACAAAATGGGGACTTATGTGGGATCAAATTAAAACTTGGAAGAAACAAACTATGGAATGTATGCAAGGATATGCATAAACATCAAACCCACACCCCCTTGTCAAATGAGATAGAAATCTAATTGGACTATGGAATATGGCGACAAAAGATAGAGAGAGAAGATCAAATGATAATTTGTAATAAGTATCAAGCAAAAGGGCACACAAGTGAAGAATTCTTAAGAAAAGAGGCACTTATGAAGGAAGTGATTAAAGAACTAAGTAGGAGGGATGGGGATGTGGTGATAAAGAGGAATGGGGACAAATTTGGTTCATAAGGTGATAAAGAAACCAAAGAAAAAGAAAAGGGTGTCGAAAGAAATAAGACAATTAGTAATGGGGAGTGACTGCCAAGCTATGAAAACCTAGAGCTAAGGGAAGGAATTTGTGTTCAGGATTTGGAGAGATTAGGAAAAATAAAGAACAAAAGAATAAGAAGGATTATTGTGAGAAACAACGTGGAGTCAAAAAAAATGGAAGGAAACTAGATCACAGGAGCAAAGAGAAGAAAGAGACATCAAATTGTAAAAACTGCTCGACAAAGGTTTTAGACTAATGGAGGAAGGAGATGAATACCCACAAAGTATGGAATTGGAAATAGTAAAGTCTATGTATGGAGAAGAGGTAGATTCAAACCAAGATCTAGAAAATAATTTTGATCAAGGAGAGGTGGACATACTTGAGGAAATACCTATTAAGCAATCCCAATAAAATTTAAACAAACCAAGACTAGGTGAGAAGGGACAAAGGGATAGGAAGATGATCAAGAAAAGGATAGAAATTGCTAGAAATACTAAAGGTTAAATGAAACTATGGTCAAGGGTGCCACCCTTCATGGGTTTCCATGAAGTCCATAATAATGAAAGTTAGGGGCATCAATGCCCCTAACAAAAGGAATATGATCAAGTTCCAAATTGATCAAGAAAATATTGACATAATATTATTTTAGGAAACAAAATTATCACAAGAAGCAACTATTTTAATTGCAAATGGAGATTATGGGAGGGTTTATTTGAGGTGGATGATAGCATTTATATTGATACTTCATCTCAACTCAATCCTTGGGTGGCATATCTCCTACATGTACAAATACCATGTGTTAACATTCACATCTATCAAAAGGAAGCAACCTTGCAAAACAAGTTATATTAGCAAATACATGTCTCTTTTTACAAAATCATAACTTGTTTTAAAAAAATTATACAAAATTTTGGGGATTGGCCCTCGAGCCTACCCCTTACCTCACACTAAAGATGCTTAGACTCAATAATTAAATTTTCTTAATTCTAATCCATCGAGGATTGGGTATTGGGCCTCAATTATACCTTTTGTGAATATAGCATAAGTGTCTTTAATTGGTTTAAGTCATGCTTTCAGTTCTTCGGGGGTCAAGGATCGAAGATCACTCTTATCTCTTGATCCTTAATAGTATTATAGTTAAGTCAAAACACTGACTAGCGATGTTTGAGGGTTTGTTTATAATTCTTAAGGGTTAGGAGTCAGGTCTCACCCTCATCCCATGTTTGAAATGTCTTAAAGGATTTAAAGAACTAAATTTTGAGCTTTGACATCTGAAAGTCATTACAACTATTAGGGGTCGAGAGTTGGGGATATCTACCACTTGTTTCAAGACTTTGCATTTAAGTAAACCAACTTTCTAACAGTTGACATCAGATCATCATTATTCTTTTGAATGGTACTTTTATCAAAATGATTCATTTTAATTAAGGCACAAGAAATCTTATTTTAATATTTTTGGTGTTAGGGGCTGAGGTTTTGTGATACTTCCTCTCTCAATAAGGAAGGTTTAAAAGGTAAGTATGTCACTCGATGATCAAATGAGTTTTCAAAAAATCAAAATTTTTACTAAGTATTTATGTAGATTATTAGGGATCAAGGATTGGGGATACCACTTACCCTTTTGGGTGAAGCCACATAAGTGGTTTACACTTTGAAGGAGGAAGGGAAAATGGCATTTTTGTGCTTTCCAAAATTTAGGGGGTTCGCTTGAACCCAATGGTTTGATCGAACCCATTCAAGCATTTGGTCAAACCCTTTTAAGGTCAACGGTTTAATAATAATTTAATGGGATCGAATGAGCGGGTGTTCATTCAAACCCCTTTGAATTAGGGAATTTTAAAAGAAATTGACTGTCGAACTGACAGTGCTTTTTGTCACTAGCAAATGTGAGTTCCTGGAGCATGTGAAGTGGAAAACGTTTGGTGAATTCATGGGAAAATAATTTCAACATGCCACCTCAAGAGCTATTTCCATCACCTTCGACCTCCTTCAACCTCCACATAGCTTTCAAGGTTGGTTTTTCTTTGCCATGGCAACTTGAATTACATTTGTTTGAAAGTTTCAAACCCTAAATGAACAAAAAAAATTTGTGTGTATGTTTATTGATAGCATTCCATAATTTTTTTGTGTGTATTATGGCATTTTATGAGACCAAAGCTCCCATTTTGATATACCCAGTTCCAAAGCTTCCATTTTAATTTATATACCCTATTTCAAAGCTCCCCCAGGGTGAAGGTTTTGGAATTTGGCTTTATAAATTGCATTTGCTTGAAAGTTTCTAAAGGCATGAAATGTTTTGAATTTGGCTTTAGAGCTGCCAATTGCATTTGCTTGAAAGTTTCTAAAGACTTGTGGAATTTGGATTTACAATTGCCAATTACAATTGCTTGAAAGTTTATAAAGCCTTTTAAAAAAACTCATTTAAATGCAAAATTTGGCTTTGCAGCTGCCAATTGCATTTGCTTGAAAGTTTCTAAAGCCTTTTAAACAAACCCATTTAAATGCGAAATTTGGTTTTACAGTTGTAATTTCATTTGCTTGAAAGTTTCTAAAGCCTTTTAAACAAACCCATTTGCTTGCAAAATTTGGCTTTACAACTGCCAATTGCATTTGTTTGCATTCCAATGACTACAAGTTATTATAGATCTATCACTAATGATGATTCATATTATGGAATAAATTAAGTTATAGAATAAGGATTATTTTATAATTTTATTAGTTTATATCCCATGCAAAATATAAAAGTAAACATTTAGAGTTTAGTTTCTAGTTGTTAGGAGATTAGTGCTAATTGTTAGTTTATTTTTATTTTGCACTTCACATTAAGATTTTGATAATATTCCCCAACTCTTTACTTTTGGCATATTCATCCCTAAATTATTGTTATACTTCCTCAAAAATGGATCCATACACATACACACTCAAGATTAATTTATGGAAACATTGAAGAACTTGTTAGGTACACATATGGCTTCCTCAAACATACATAAAATATTTCTCTTGATCTAAATAAAGGCCTTGGATAAGGAAAGAAAGCTTAAATCCAAAGAAAAGACCCTTATAAAGTCACAAAAACCATTTAAAGAACATAAAGAAGACTTGTCCATTATTTTAAATAAATATGCACAAAGAGGAAATTAGCCAAAAATCTTAAGGAGAGCCATTCAATTGTGATAATCATATTATTTAACAAACATGAAAATAACATAAAAATAATAACACCATTATTTTCAAAGAAAGGTAGAGTTAGGAAAGGAATAAAATATCACAGGAGACTATCTCAAGTAAAATTTAAAATCCAAGGAGATTTGATATGTTTATAGAACACTCTTTCCAATATTCTCACAAGCTTTACCAAATCCTTCTCAATCCAAACCCTCTTGGTTTCTTTCACTTCCCTCTTCTCAAGATCCTTGAATTATATAATAATCAAATCCCAAAAGAGGCAACCCCTCTTCTTAACCTTTCATTTTGGCTAAATAAGTTGAATCTAATATATATTGCTTGATCTAATGGATTTTTAACATGTTGAACCATTTATTCAAAGAAAAGAAGAGAGTCCACAAAGGAATTTTGAGTAAATAAGGTAAGTTTTAACTTATAAAATGTGGTAACTCTTAGATATTTTCCTCACCAAAATATCTCTCCAAATTTAAATCTAAATGTGCATCCAAAAAAATACAAATTCATAACTAAATTTAATTCAAAAAGTGGGCCATCTATGGCCTTCTATAAACTTCTTGAAGATGTCATTCCCATAAATGATAAATTAAAAGTTAAGTTATGACCTACACCAAAATGACATGAAATTATCTTTCTAAGATGTCATATTTGCATAAATCCCTCAAAGAAATTTTTTAACTAATTTTAAACACTCAAACAAATACATATATATGAATATACTTCATTTATAAATTCTTGGAATATATCAATCCATCATGTAATTAAAATCTTAGACATCATGCATAATATTTTTGATGTATTCACAAAGCCACCTAGGGTCTCATAAGACTTGAGTAGGTGAATACCAATATGCATATATCTAATGGTGGGGTAAATGGAGGAGGATTAGGAGTAAGTTCATATATATCTATTACTTATTTTGCAATCCAATATATTGGTTAGAGAGGTTGCATTTGAATAAGAAGAATTGAAGATAAGGTCTATTAAAATATGACTCACCATCTTCTCTATTCTTAGGATTTTGGAGTATATCAAAATATCCAACCTATATTTCATTTTCGATCTCAACCAATCTTTGCTTCAACTTCCAAATCATCCACACAATCCTCCCTGAAATATTCAATATGTGAAACATAATTATGAGGAAGATACAAATAATCCTTGACATAGCTTTTTGTATCAAAGGATAATATGGTTCTATAATTTTAAACTATTTCCAATTTTGAAATCAAAATACAATCAATTATCTATTTAATCTCAATAATCATAATTTTAAGGAAAACATAAATTACTTGAATCTTTTTAACCTCTCTCTCATTAGATTCTACTTACTCTAACTTAAATTTAAAAAACAACAATAAAATCCACATAACAAATTTCAAAGACAATATTATTACAATATTATTTTAAAATCTAATTGTAATGAATGCTATAGTAATAAATATTCAAATTTTAAATCTATGAAAATATATATCCAAATGATCCTTAGTAAATTCATATATCATTTGTGATGAGAATGTTGAATATTATAAATTTTTAGGCCAATCTTAGGCACTAATTCACCATTGTTAAAATGATCTTTAGTTTGTTCATTATTTTTTTCAGGATTATAAATTTTTACAATTTCTATTAAATCAAACTCAAAATAATGGTAGAGATTAAGATTCTTGTCTTTATCCTACATTTGGGTCGTGTTTGATTAGATTTACTATCATATTTAGAAGTTGTATTTTGTTATTATATATTTTTTACAATATATAAAATGTATGATTGGATTAGTGAGATGTTTATAACAAGTATACAATATGAAGTCAAACTTTATTAGATTGATTCTTAATAAATTAGGAATAATGATTAAATTTATAGTTATATACAATCTATAAGTATAAATAGTTTGATGGTAGAAACTTTATAAATATAAAAATATGATAAATGTCTAATTATTTTGCTTTCCAATCTATAAATTTTTGATGTGTTCGGCTATATAATTGAGATGATTCACTCATAATGTAATGATAAAAATTTAGTACATCAAAGAAATATTTCTAAGACATCAAGCTATCATTCTACATAACTCTCATGGAAATAAGAATATTATATTTATTTTAACTAAATATTGTGTGTACTCTATCTTGAATTACTAGTTAATTTTGAATTATATACTTATAATAAAAGTATCCTTTGTAACATAGAATAGATAGGTTAATTAATGAAATAAAATATGTTTTTATATTAAGAAAAATTTACAAATATGGAACTCATATGAGAAATTGATTAAGACAACTCTACGTGAGAATTAAGATGAGAATAATATATACCTTCTTTCAAGAATTAACATTAGATTAATACTTGGCTTATATTGTTTAATCAAACTAGAAACCAACAATTGAAGATTGAGAGTCTCAACTAAGAATTCCACCTTATAAATCACATTCATACTAGAAGCCAACAACTAAAGACCAAATTTCATAAATAGAGTTCATTTGTTATATATAATGCCTTTGAGGTTTCCACAAGTACCATGAGAATTTTGAAATCCTTCTCCATTTAAACCCACATCCACTCCAAGACCATTGGGAGGTGAGTATCCCAATTTCCTTAATTTCTTGTAGAAATTTAATTTCAAGAGTAGGACATTGTGACAAGTTGGTGTTGGATTTTGTGGTTGTGTTGCTAGTATGTGGTTGTCATTGATGTCAACACTATTGGCATTAATATCTTAGAAGTTGTATGTGTCAAGGATATTGAGAAAATTGTAATGAAATAAGTTGCAGGGTGTCAATGGTGAAGTAAAGTTTAGTCTGTTGGTTAGTTAAGTACGTTGATGATTAGAGGTTGTGGATTAAAGGGTTTATTGTTGAGTATATCTAGTTTATCCACGTTAAGTTTCAGAGATCTGGGTGAATATTTGATCAAGTTATGAGCAGTTGTATTTTGACAATTTTCTTGTTGCTTTAGTTGGTGTTCTTGAATGAAGATGATGAGATTTTAGTAAGTTCAGTTGTTTCAGATGCTTCTCTAGTGATTCATGATGCTTTTGGATATTTCTATATCATTCTCTATCTATGTTGCATGTCTGTATTAATCATTGTTCTCATGATTTGAGATTTTCTCTTATGTATTCATGTTTTTCATGTTCTTGGCCGACACGGTGTTGTAGCATGTTGTTGATCTTCGAGGAATAATTTTTGAAGGTGGTTCATGTTTGAGAATTTTATTTTAGGTCTACACTATGTTGTGGCCAACTTTGGTTGATTCACATTAATAATCTTTATTGTTTTGGGCCGATAGTTTGTATTCATTTTATTATTTTATTGAGGCCGACATGTAGCGATGTAATTTCTTGTTGCCGATATATATAAGCAATCATTTTATAATTTGAAGGCATGAATGTGGGAAGTGTGTGATTCCTATGTGTGAATAATGTTCAGATCTTTCGAAGGCAGAAGCAAAGTGTGAAGAAGAGTGAGCAGATTTTATGTGCTTAGCTAGAACTATAATCAGGCATTAGCAGATGCTATTTTCTTAGTTCAAATCCTGTGGATGTAATCCAAATCTTTTGTAAGACAACATGTCTTCCTTTGGATAGTAATCCTTTCTATAATTGAGTAGTGAGCTCTAGGAAGTGTGCTTGAATACATGTGCATTCCCAATTTACATTTCTTTACACTTTTAATAGGGTATAATCTTATGGATTGACCTCCACTGTGGTTTTTACCCTAACAAGGTTTCCACATAAAAATGTTTGATGTTATGTGTGTTTCTGATGTGTTGTTGATTTATTCTTTCATGGTTATTGATCAGATATGAGAATAAGGTTAATAATTTTGATAAGTTTAAAATTTTGTGACAACTGATTCACCCCCCCTCTCAGTTGTCTGCCCTTGTGTTGCCAACAATTGGTATCAGAGCAAGTTCCTTGGATGAAGTTTAACAACTTGAGGTGATCTAGGATGGCGACATACACAAAGGATAGTTTGAGATTTGATGGAACAAATTATTCTCTATGGAAGACTCAAATGGAGTGCCATATGAGATGCATTGGTGAACCCTACTTGAGCATTACAAGTAATAGGTATGTTATTCCTCATAATGGTCCTACTACTATTGAGATTAGGGATGCTGAGTACAATATTAGGGCTAAGGAATCATTGTTGAGTGCTTTGACTGATTTTGAGATGACAAATGTTATGGATCTGAAGACTGCTTATGAGATTTGGAAAAAGTTGGAAACTTTGTATGAAGGTGATGCTAATGTGAAGATTGCTAAGTTATAAAGTCTGAAAGGGAAATATGAAATGTTGAGAATGGGTGATGATGAGAACATTACTACTTTCATGCAAAGAGTGAATGAACTTGTGTGTGGTATCAGATGTTCTAGTGGATAGTTGGAAGAATCAGAGATTGTTGCTAAAGTGCTTAGATCCTTACCTGTTGCATACAAAGCCAAAGCTACTACTATTGAGGAGCTTTGGATTGTAACAAATGTAACTAGAGACATGTTTATTGGTAAGCTTACTTCGTTTGAGTTAAGTGATTTTGGTGATGCTCTTCCTAAGATAGAATCTATATTCAAGGATACTACCTTCGGGAGAGATAAATAGAGATATGATATGGGAGAAAGTTCTTCTAGAAAGGTATTCAAGTATGAGGAGGAAATGAGAGAGATTGAAGAAGAGGAGAGAAAACTAGAGGATCTTGAAGCACTTATTGTCAAGAGAGAAGCCAAAGGAGAAGGTAAGTATAAAGGAAATTTTCCTATTAAATTTTTTTCTTGCAATAAGATAGGTCATTTTGCATCAAGGTGTCCATAAAGAGTCCCTAAGACAAGGCCTAACAAACCTAGATTTCAAAGAAAGTGTTATTATGTTGTTGATGAAGGTGTGACAAATGATGAATCTAATAAAGGGAATGCAAGTGAAGATGAATGGGTATTTATTGTTATCAAGGAAAATGATCTAGCCCCTACTGAATCTGTTAGTTTCTCAAATGTGGAGAAATCCCTAGTTGCTCGAGTTGAAGAGAAATATGAATGGGCGATTGATAGTGGATGGTCTCATCACAAGACATAGGAGAATGAGTCATGTAAACTTTGACAATATTATCAAGATAAGTTATACTCAGGAAGTGAGAGATCTTCCTAAGTTGGTAAATCCTACTAATACTATATGCAAGGAATTTCAATTAGGGAAGAAAACTAGAATTTCATTTCGGAGAAAACAACATTGTTCAAAAGAAGTGTTGGAACTTGTTCATACTGATTTGTGTGGTCCCTCTAGAATCAAAATCTTACAAGGAGATAGGTACTTCATGTTACTTATTGATGATTACTCTAGATTGATGTGGGTTACTTTCTTAAGGGAGAAATCTAAAGCTATAGAGAAATTCAAGATTTTTAAGGCTATGGTTGAGACAGAGACAGGTCTGAAGATTAAATGTCTAAGATCAGATAGAGGTCGTGAATTCACTTCTCATGAGTTTAATTATTTTTGTGAAGTGCATGGGATAAAGAGACAATTATCTCCCCCAAAGACCCCTTAGCAAAATGGAGTTGTGGAAAGGAAGAACAAGACAGTTCAAGACATTGCTAGGACTATGATGTTGGAAGGAAATATCTCTCATATGTATTGGAGAGAAGCCATGAGTACTTTTATTTACATCCTCAACTAGGTACAAGTCAAAGGTGATACTAGTAAGACCCCTTTTGAGCTATGGACTAGTCATAAGCCTACTGTTAGATATTTCAAAATCTTTGGGAGTAAATGTTATATCCAAAGAGATGAAGAGATAGGAAAGTTTGATGCTAGGAGGGATGAAGGAATCTTTTGTAATGAACTGAACCAATTTTTTTTATTTTTGATTACAATAGGCAATGCAACATGCACCTGTTAAGGTTAGCTCTAAAATCAAAATGATGCGGAAAGCAACTCTAACCAAGGATTTACACTAGGATCCCAATGTTGGGAAAGGTGTGAGCATATGGTCAAAGGATTTGATGCAATGCTGAACTGAAAGGGAACTCTAACCAAGAAATGTGTCTAGGAAAGATGAGCATATGGTCAAAGGATCTTATGCATGCTGAACTAAAAGTAACTCTAACAAAGAAATGTGTTGAGGAGTGGAAAGCATGTGGTCAGAGGGTCCCTATGAATTACTTAACTAGAAAGTAAATAGGCAGCAAGCCGGCCTCTTCCACTTATTCAGTGGGAAATACAAGTAATAAGAAAAGAAGTGAGAATGCTGACAGTACTACTATTCAGCTTACAATGCGATGAAGTTCCTGTCAAGAATACAAAATTAGAAGCTTATTAATGCTGCAATAATGTTTAACAACTATCCAATGCTCACAAGACCCCTTAGAATCAAATTCTCACTCAACTAATGAATTCCCACAATCTGATATGATAGACCAGCAACTAAATTGTAATAACCAGCCACCACAAAATTCACTAGAATGCTCATAAATTCTTAAACCAACCCCAAATGACTTGAAACTAAGTGCAAATGACCCTAGGACTGATGTCGCCCACATCCCAATGATGAAAACCCCATATGCAACCCTTAATAATTTTTGGCACAAACTCCAATGCTGCTCCAAATGGTACGACCCTCAAGGAAGGGTGACTTTTCTAGGAAAAATCTGATTCTTCATTAAAAATTCTGCAAATTGGTACAAAGGGTTTCCCCTAGCAAGGAATTAAATAGATTCAATACCCAAAACAATATCATTTTTATTTCATGAGATATGAGTGAAAACTACAATTAGCCATGACAAAACCAACATCCCAAAAACTGATTGAAATGCAAGAACTCAACTACAATATGCAAGAATCTCAACTACAAGTGCTAGAAATCCAACTACAACCAATCTCTCAATTAGTTGCTATCTTTCAAGCAAGAAGATGAGCCAAGTTATAGGAGGTATGCTTTCCTCGAAGATTTTCCTGAAATCAATCCAGTAGCATAACAATATGGTAGACAAGAGATAATCAAATGAAGAGTAGAGGCCTGCATATAAAGACTTGAGAAGAATCTTCTAGAAGCTTCAAGAAGGGCATCCAAATTCAAATTTAACTTCAACTCTTTTCCCTCCAAAGATGGCGTCCTTTTTTCATAAGGAAAATATTTCTCTTTTATTAAAATTAATCTTCTCCTCAAGTAGGCGTCCCACTTCTCCAACAACTAATTTGGCCTTAGAAAATATTTAATTATCTCCTGATGAGATAACCACCCTTGAAGTCCCCCTTTGAAAACTTGAAGTCCCCCTTTTAAAACAACATAAAGTGATAAAGCTAGGCCAAGGGGTTATAACCTCAAAATATAACATTATTTAAATTAAATAAACTTATCTCTCCAAAAAAAGCATCAATAGGCCAAAAATCACAATACCAACTGAACTGGCTAAAGAAGAGAGTCAACTACACCGAAGCCAACGGGACCACTGCCAAAAATGGAATTTACTAAAAATAGCAAATTCCCGAAGTTGCTCGGATCACCATACAAGCTATACCACTGCGAAGCTCACTGAAAACCCAAAGAAATCCTCGACCAATCACCAAACTTCAAGCAACAACCCCCTCAAAAGCAGGAAACCCTAATTTTCTCCTCCGAGTAGCCTAGGGTCTCCAGAATAGGCCAACGGTCAACTGAATTGATCACAATTGAGAAGGGGACATTATAGTTAGCCCTCCCCAAGATTGCTTTCCCTCAAGCAATGCAAGTCTAGATGCTGCAGAATCTCCTCATTCTCCCAAGTTGCATCCTCTAAAGGAAAGTTCTTCCACTTCACCAAGTATTCTTTAATTGTTCTTCTTCTCGAAAGAACACTCTCTAGAATTGTAATCTCCTTTGGAACCAAAATGGGTTGTCCTTCTTCATCCAAGGGAGGCAACTATGATGAAGAAACAACATTGTTTCCAAGTTCCTTCTTGAGGCAAAACACACGGAAGACATTGTGAACCTTGCTACTCGATGGTAGTTCCAACTCATAATCCACTACTCCAACCTTTCTGATAACTTTGAATTGCCCATAGAAGCGAGGTTTGAGCTTCTCAGCTCCACTCTTCTTGAGAGTAGACTGTCTATAAGGTTGGAGTCGAAGATAAACCATATCTCCAATCTCAAATGAACACTCAACATGTTGCTGATCAACATACATCTTCTACTGATTTTGTGCTATTTGAAGGTTATTCTTCAAATACTTCAAAATATCTTGACTTTGTTGCAACAAATCCTTGGCTTGAGGGGCTTTGCTATCACCAAACACCAAATCATCAAAGCTAGGAGCCTCATAACCATAGAGAGCTATGAATGGAGACATCCTTATTGATATGTGGAAGGATGAATTGTAGCAATACTCCCCTAGGTGAAGCCATTTCACCCATGCCCTTTGCTGCTCTGAGACGTAGTTCCTAAGATATCCTTCCAACCACTTGTTCACTATCTCTGTTTGTTCGTCAGTTTGAGGGTGATAACTAGTGCTTGGAGTGAGCACCGTACCACTCATCCTAAAGAATTCTTGCCAAAAAGTGCTTAGGAACTTGATGTCCCTATCACTCACAATGTTCTTCAAAAACCCATGCAATCTAAACACTTCATGAAAAAAAAAATCTGCAACTTGAGCTGCTGAAAATAAGCTAGTGATGGCAAAAAAGTGAGCAAACTTTGTTAATATGTCCACTACAACCTAAATACAATATTTTCCTTGAACCTTAGGAAACCCAGTGATGAAGTCCATTGATATGCTTTCCCATTTTTGGTTGGGAATGGGAAGAGGTTGCAGCAGACCAGCTAGAAGAGTATGCTCATTTTTGTTCATTTGGAAAATGTGGCACTCTCTGATGTAGCATTGGACTTCTTCTTTCAACCCCTTCCAAGAAAATCTTCCTGAATCTGCCTATAGGTCTTGCAAAAGCCTTGATGAACATCAAGTGGTATGTCAGGGAATGTCATCAAAATCTTCTTTTTGAGCTTAGAATCGGCCACCAAAAAGATTCTTCCCTTGTAGTGTATCAAACCATCAACCACTTTGTACCTTTCATCATGAAAAGTACCTTCAATGATGCTGGTTGCAAACTGATTTTTGGCATAATCAGCAAGCAACATTCTCCTTCCAATCAGTAGTAAGCTCACAAAATGAGCTCAAATGAGGCCTTCTAGATAGTGCATCCACCACAATGTTGTTTTTCCCCTTGACATACTCAATTTCAAAATCGTAAGCTTGAAGCTTACTCACCGACTTTTTTTGTCTTTCATTCAAGTCCTTTTGATGCATGAAGTGCTTGAGACTATTGTGATTAGTCTTGACAATGAAATTTCTCCTGCCAAATATTGTCTGAACTTAGCTAATGCATGCATGATTGCAAGCGTCTCTTTGTCATAAATGGAGTAAGTCCTTTCAACACCTCTTAATTTCTTGCTTTCAAACACAATGGGATGTTTATCTTCAATCAAAAAAACACCACCACCTTCACCTGATGCATCGCATTGTAGCTCAAAAGGCTTGGAAAAATCTAGTATGACCAAAACCGAACAAGAACTCATGATCTTATTAAACTTGTCAAAAACACTTTGGGCCTTTTCTAACCAAGAGAAAGCTCCCTTTTTAGTGAGGTTAGTAAGAGGAGCAACACTTTGAGAGTATCCCTTCACAAACCTTCGGTAAAAGCTACAAAGACCCAAGAACCCTTTCAAATGAGTCAAGTTCTTTGGAGGTGGCCAATCAACTATCGCCTTGATCTTTTCAGGATCAACTTTCACCCCATCAGCACTGACTATGTGACCAAGGTAGAGCAACTCTTTCATTCCAAATTCACATTTGTATTCTTTGGAAAACAAGCTCTCTGATTCCAAGATGCTAAGAACTTCCTCCAAGTGCTTGAGATGTTCTTCCCACGTCTTGCTGAAGATGACAATATCATCAAAAAAGATCAACACAAACTTCCTCAACTGCTTCTGAAATACTTTGTTCATACAAGACTAGAAGGTGGCAGGAGCATTAGTCAACCCAAATGGCATGACTAAAAACTCAAAATGACCATAGTGGCATCTGAATGTCATCTTCTCAACATCCGACCCCCTCATCCGAATTTGATAGTAGCCCGACCTCAAATCAATTTTTGAAAAGAACTTGGCACCATGTAGCTCATCAATGAGCTCATATATTCAAGGAATGGGGTACCAATTTTTGATTGTGCTTTGATTCAAGGCATGATAATCCACACACATGTGAATGGTGCCATCCTTCTTCACAATAACTATAGCTGAAGCGAAGGGACTCTTGTTTGGATGAATGAAGCCCATCTCCAAAAGTTCTCTTATGTTTTCTCAATTTCCTCCTTCTGCTTCTTAGGGTACCGATATGGTGTTGTGATGACTGGCTTGGCCCCTTCCTTGAGTTCAATGACATGCTCAGATCCCCTTTTAGGAGGTGGCCCAGGAGGTAGATCAGCAAACACCTTACTCTTCTTGGTGAGTATAGACTGGATATCTGGAGGATAGTCCCTCTTTGTTTCAATTGGACTAGCTGGAAGAACCATACATTCCGTAGCCCACTCAACTTGCTCATGCCGAATCAACCTCTCCATTATTTTGAATGACACAATCTGAGGACCACCATTGGAAATTCCCCTTAGCACAACCTTCTTCCCATTGGATTGAAACTTGAGCTCCATTGTTTGTAGATTGAGAGAGATTTCTCCAAGTGAGCGTAGCCATTGAATATCGAGTATGGCATTTGTGTCTCCAATAGTAACTACATAGAAGCCATCTTTGAATTCATAGTTTCCCAACTGCATGGACATGTTAGAAACCTTTCGGTTGCAAGAAATATGAAACCCATCAGCCACCATAACTTTGAAACCTTCAAATTCTTTCGTTTTGAGACCTCTCTTTGCAACCAATCTTTCATCAATGAAATTATGTGTTGCCCCAGTATCAATCAAGGCAACAATTCGGTGACCTACAATCCCACCACGAACCTTGAAATATTCAGTCTTTTGGAAACTAGAGAGTTGGGAAATAGGACCCCCAACTCCTTGCTCATGATCAGACTCTTCTGGAGCTCTTTCTTCCTTGCTATCCCCAAAATAAGACTGTTGATCAGACATATCAGATTCTGATCCATAATCAGAATAGGCCCCCATTTGGTTAGAATGCCCTCTTCCATAGCATCTATGTCCCTTAGTCCAAGGTTCCAAACATGTATAACACTTTCCTTCTTTTCTAAGCTGCTCACGTTGCTCATCAGTCAACTTGGGTGGAAACTTCTTATGATGATTTGAAAAATGCTTCTTATCCTTCTTGTGGCCAAAGGGCTTAGGCATAAATTTTGGCCTAGGGGCTGATAACTCCATACTTCGAGCATTTTTTATTTCTTCTTCAAGACTTGGTGGATCAAAAGCCTTAACCCACCCTTTCAAATGTTTAACCAATCCTTCAAAAAACAATACTACCAATCTTCTTTCAGTGATGTTGGGCACCATCATGAAAAGCCTTTGAAAATCAGCTATGTATACATCCAAGGAGCCATGCTACTTCAATTGTGCCAGCTCATGAAACTTCACTTCAAGATCCTTAGTGTTGAACCTGTCAATTAGCTTATTGGTGAATTCATCATAGGTTCGAATGAGGTTGTGGCCAAGAGTGACCAAACTATGATACCACCACTCATGCGCAGCTCCGTCCAAATGCAAAGTTGCAAATTTGATGACATCTTCTTCTGGCATGGGACATAGTGAAAGGTAGTTTTCCAGCTTCTGAACCCATGACCTTGCTGAACACTTATCACTTCCATCGAAGTGAGCCAATGACACCTTCCAAAGGGCTTGCTGATAATCAGTTCTAGGGGCCATATGAGCATGGTTATCAACTCTTCCACCATTCCTTTTGCTCCTATGATTCATGAATTGATCAAAAGAGCAATGGTCTCTAAGATTGGGAGGTAAGGTAGCATACTCCATGTAGGCCTATCTTGCATCATCCGCAAGGTTAGGAGTGGCCTCAACTTGTGGTTCTTCCCTTTGAGTGAATGTGGGAAAAAGTGGCCTAGAGGTTGATCCCCTAAACGTGGCCTCATGTTGGTCAATAGTCTTGTCTCTTCCATTGCCATGGTTTCCATTGACACCACTATTTTCTCCTGTGGCATTTTTTTGACTAGGGGTATGATTCTAAGCAGCTTGCTGATCCATTCTTGCAAGAAAATGGGACATCATATCGATCATTCCATCAAAATTCTTCTCCATTCTATCCTCTCTTTCATCCATGGCCTACTTATGACTATCAGACATGTTCTCAACTTGCTTTACCAGTATCTAATGCTTTCCCTATTTCTCTCAAAGCCTCTGAAAAGGTATCGGCTTCTGGCACTGGCAGAAACTGTGATTGTTGATTTCTGGCCTGACTTCTAGTGTAATATCTACAATTACTGTCACTCATATATCACTAAATCACTGTAGGGCACAGGTTGGTAGGATCATGGATCTAATACCACTATAATTAATAAGACCAATTTTTTTTATTTTTTTATTACAATAGGAAATTCAACACACACCCGTTAAGGTTAGCTCTAAAACCAAAACGATGCAAAAAGCAACTCTAACCAAGGATGTACACCAAGATCCTAATGTTGGGCAAGGTGTGAGCATATGGTCAGAGGATATGATGCAATGCTGAACTGAAAGGGAACTCTAACCAAGAAATGCATCTAGGAAAGACGAGCATATGGTCAGAGGATCTTATACATGCTGAACTGAAAGTAACTCTAACCAAGAAATGCGCTGAGGAGTGGCAAGTATGTGGTCAAAGGGTCCCTATGAATTACTTAACTGGAAAGTAAATAGGCTGCAAGCCAGTCTCTTCCACTTATTCAGTGGGAAATACAAGTAATAAGAAAAGAAGTGAGAATGCTGACAATACTACTGCTCAGCTTACAATGTGATGGAGTGCATACCAAGAACACAAGATTATAAGCTTATTAATGTTGCAATAATGTTGAACAACTATCCAATGCTCATAGGACCCCTTAGAATCAAATTGTCACTCAACTAATGAATTCCCACAATCTAATATGATAGACCAGCAACTAAATTGTAATAACCAACCACCACATAATTCACTAGAATGCTCATAAAATGCTCAAACCAACCCCAAATGACTTGAAACTAAGTGAAAATGACCCTAGGACTGATGGCGCCCACATCCTAATGATGAAAACCCCATATGAAACCCTTAATAATTTTTGGCACAAACTCCAATGCTGCTCCAAATGGTACGACCCTCAAGGAAGGGTGACTTTGCTAGGAAAAATCTGATTCTTCATTAAAAATTCTGCAAATTGGTACAAAGGGTCACCCCTAACAAGGAATTAAATAGAATCAATACCCAGAAAAATATCATTTTTATTTCATGAGATATGAGTGAAAACTACAATCAACCATGATAAAACCAACAACCCAAAAACTGTTTAAAATGCAAGAACTCAACTACAATATGCAAGAATCTCAACTATAAGTGCTAGAAATCCAACTACAACCTATCTCTCAACTAGTTGCTATATTTCAAGCAAGAAGATGAGCCGAGTGCTAGGAGGTATGATTTCCTCGAAGCTTTTTCTGAAATCAATCCAACAGCATAATAGTATGGTAGACAAGAGATAATCAAATGAAGAGCAGAGGCCTACATATAAAGACTTGAGAAGAATCTTCTAGAAGCTTCAAGAAGAGCGCCCAAATTCAAATTTAACTTCAACTCTTTTCCCTCCAAAGATGGCATCCTTTTTTCATAAGGAAAATATTTCTCTTTTATTAAAATTAATCTTCTCCTCAAGTAGGCATCCCACTTCTCCAACAACTAATTTTTTCCTTAGAAAATATTTAATTATCTCCTAATGAGATAACCACCCTTGAAGTCCCCCTTTTAAAACAACATAAAGTGATAAAGCTAGGCCAAGGGTTATAACCTCAAAATATAACATTATTTAAATTAAATAAAATTATCTCTCCAGAAAAAGCATCAAAAGGCCAAAAATCACAATACCAATTGAACTAGCTGAAGAAGAGAGCCAACTGCACCGAAGCCAACAAGACCACTGCTAGAAATGGAATTTACTAAAAATAGCACATTCCTGAAGTTGCTCAGATCACCATGCATGCTATACCACTACAAAGCTCTTTGAAAACCCAGAAAGAAACCACAAACCAATCACCAAACTTCAAGTAACAACCCCCTCAAAAGTAGGAAACCCTAATTTTCTCCTCCGAGTAGCCTATGGGTCTCTAGAATAGGCCAAGGGTCAACTAAATTGATCACAATTGAGAAGGGGACATTACATCTTTCTTGGTTATTCTACTAGGAGTAAGGCCTAATGATGCTACAACAAGAGATTGAGGAAAGTAGTTGAAAGTGCAAATGTCAAGGTTGATGAAGACATTGCTAGACCATCCAAACCCCGTGGATATGATTCAAATGAACAGAATAATAGTTTAGTCATGGGAAAGAAAGTCCAGACTCAAAATCAAGTATGCAAGACTAAATCATTCAAAAGATTAGATTATTGGGGATAAGAACAAAGGTGTTTAGACTAGGAGAAGAATTGCAGAAGAATACTATTTGATTTCAAAGGCTGAGCCTAATAGTGTGAATAAAGCACGCAAAGATGAACATTGGATGGAAACAATGAAAGAACTATAGGAAATTGAGAAGAATAATACATGGATTCTTGTTCCTAGACCTAAGGACAAAAATGTAATTGGAACTAAATGGGTCTTTAGAAACAAGTTGAATGAGCAAGGTGAAGTTGTTGGAAACAAAGCAAGATTGGTGTGTAAAGGATATTCTCAGATGGAAGGAATTGAATTTGAAGAAAATTTTTCCCCTATTGCTAGGATTGAAGCTGTGAGACTATTTCTTGCTTATGGTGCTTACAAAAATTATAAGGTTTATTAGATGGATGTCAAGTCAACATTTCTAAATGGAAAACTAGAAGAAGAGGTGTAAATAGAAATTTGATGAATTTCAATTGAATAACGGGATATAGTTTTCCATTTGAAGAAATTGTATGGATAGCAATCCCAAAGGCAGGTATGCCGATTGGAAAATTATTTGAAGCTTGGATTCAATAAGGTACTCTTGATAGTAATCTAGAAACAAGATTGATCATGATGAAGATTTGATTGTTGAATTCTTTATTGATGATATCATTTTTAGAGGAGATGATAGTTTATGCATGAAGTTTGTTGATGAGATGTAGAATGAGTTTGAAATGTCTATGAATGGTGAGATGAAATTCTTTTTGGGATTGCACATTACTCAGCTAGATAAAGGAATCTTTATATCTCAGTCCAAGTATGTGAAAGAACTACTAAAGAAGTTTGGTATGGAAGATTCAAATCCAGTTGGTACACCTATGGTGATCGGATGCAAGTTGACACAAGATGATGATTCTCTGAAAGAAAATCAGACTAGATACAAATCAATGATTGGTGGATTTATTTATTTAACTCAAACTAGACTAGACATCATGAATGTTCTATGCATTGTTGCAAGATTTCAAGATGATCCTAAGGAATATCATGCGATAACTGTGAAGAGGATTTTCAGATACTTGAAGGGGATAGTTTATTTTGGGTTGTGGTATCCTAAAGATGATGATCTTACTTTGAGTGATTTTACTGATGTTTATTAGGCAAGTGATGGATACAGAAAGAGTACTAGTGGTGGTGCATTTTTCTTGGGTAAGAAGCTGATTTCATGGTTAGTAAGAAGCATAATGACATTTCTTTATCAGGAAGGAATACATTGTTGTTGCTAATAACACTCAAATATTGTGGATGAAGTAGATGTTGAAAGATATCAAATTGTATATGATGAACCTATTGCAATATTCTATGATAATTCAAGTACATTACTCACTAAGAATTTGGCATTGCATTCAAAGACCAAGCATATATCTATCATTTCCACTTTTGAGAGAGAGGTGAGTGAAAGGAAGTTAGACGGAGTACGTGCCTACTAAGGAAAAGTGCGATATCTTTACAAGCCTTTGCTAAGGATATTTTGAGTATCTCAGAGAAGCTAGGGTGATTTCCCCTTATCGAACTAAGATGCATTGAATTGCATCAATCGTGCATTCATAGTCATATCTTGATCCAATTGATGTTGTGGTGGATACCACTCAGGAGGAGTAGTCAGATGTTCAGATATGTGGTCAGAGCTTGTATAAAAAAAGAGATATTTGCCATTGATGTCAAAGGGGGAGAAGAGTCATGTGAAAAATTGTGAATTATCTAAGGAGAAGATTCATGTGAGGAGAAGAGTTGTGTAAAAGAGTTGAGGAGAAAAGAGTTAGAACCTAAGGGGGAGTAAGTGTTGAAGATAGCTGTGTTGATGGTGTTTTTCACATCATGTGTTGCCATCAATGCCAAAGGGGGAGATTATTGGATGTTGTGGTTGTGTTGCTAGTATGTGGTTGTCATTGATGTCAACACTATTGGCATTACTATCTTAGAAGTTGTATATGTCGAGGATATTGAGGAAATTGTAATGCAATAAGTTGCAAGGTGTCTATGGTGAAGTGAAGTTTAGTCTATTGGTTAGTTCAGTACATTGATGATCAGAGGTTTTAGATTAAATTATTTCTTGTTGAGTATATCTAGTTTATACATGTTAAGTTTCAAATATCTGCATGAAGATTTGATTGAGTTATGAGCAGTTGTATTTTGACATTTTTTTCTATTGCTTTAGTTGGTGTTCCTGAATGAGGATGATAAGATTTTAGTAAGTTTAGTTGTCATGGATGCTTCTCTAGTGATTCATGATTCTTTTGGATGCTTCTAGATCATGTTTTATCTGTGTTGCACATCCACATTGATCGTTGTGCTCATGATTCAATATTTTCTCTTGTGTATTCATGTTTTTCAAGTTCTTAGGCGAAAGGGTGTTGTAGCGTGTTGTGGATCTTCGAGGAATAATTTTTGAAGGTGGTTCATGTTTAAGAATTTTATTTTGGGTCTCACTAAGTTGTGACTAACCTTGGTTAATTCACATTAATAATATTTAATGTTTTGGGCCAACAATTTATATTCATTTTATTATTTTATTGAAGCAACATGTAGAGATGAAATTTCTTATTGCGGATATATATAAGCAATTATTTTATCACTTGAAGGAATGAATGTACAAAGCTGTGAGTCCTATGGGAAAATAATGTTCAAATATTTAGAAGAAAGAGTGTGAAGAAGTGAGCAAATTTTTGTGCTTAGCGGAACTGTAATCAAGCATTAGCAGATGCTATTTCCTCAATTCAAATCCTATGGATGCAATACAAATCTTTGTAAGACAATGTGTCTTCCTTTAAGCAATAAGCTTGTTGTAATTGAGCAATGAGCTCTAGGCAGTGCACTTGAATGCATGTGCATTCCCATTTACATTTATTTACACTTTTAATAGAATATAATCTTGTGGACTAACCTCCACCATGGTTTTTCCCCAACAGGTTCCACATAAAAAATATTGGTGTTATGTGTGTTTCTAATGTGTTTTGATTTATACTTTCATAGTTATTGATAAGATCTAAGAATAAGGTTAATAAGTGTGATAAGTTTAAAATTTTGTGAAAAATGATTCACCCCCTCTCAGTTAATACCCCAATGATACCAACAATTGGCATGTAAGATAAGGTAAACCCATAAAATTCATGAAATGGAATATTTGGAATAGGTGTGTAGACCATTTGTAACTAAATTCAAGTGTTAAATTAATGGAAAAAGATAAATATTAAGAACTAAAAGAAGGATCCAAACCATAAAGGAAAATAAAATATTAACTTAAAACCTCAATGTCAAAACAAGAGTTGAGATAAAATTAGACAAAATGTTAGTAGGAGGAATGATCAAAAAAATTTGAAGATACCCATGGTAGATGAGACCAAACAAAGAAATCACATTTTCTTCATCTATGATACCTAATATTCCATACAAATGATCTTATTCCAAGTGAAATATGGGTTTTCAATATAATGATGACAAGAATATCACCTTAGTAGTTTTTGACATCTTTATTCTTGTCATAAGTCACAAATTCACAAAATCACAAAATTTCTCAAAAAGTTGATAATTTAGGTAATTGATAGTTGATTTGAGATGTGACCTCATTATATTCACTAAAACTTAAATTATGTGATCAATTTAATCATTCAATTAGGTGAAAGTGAAGGGTATTAATGTTTATTCAATTTTCAATTTTTTAAACTTTAGTATTTTGATTAATCACTAATTCAATTTATATTGGTGGAAGATTTGAGGTAATAGAAAAAATATGTACAAAGATTAAATCTTCATTTTCTCCTATTCTTTCATTATTTCTTTCTTTTTGTACTAGGGTTAAATCTTCATCTAGGTTTCTTGTGTACTTATAAGAAACCTTTGTTCCTTAATATCATGTTATTTTACATTGTATGGTAACTTTCATGATAAATATTATGTGCATGTCCCTTCCTCCTATCAAATTTTCTTTATGGATATGAGGAAGTTTATTTCTAATTTTTTGGTTTCCTCCTTATCAAAATATTGCTTCAATAATTTAGAAATTATATTTACAAGCTTATCATCTCTCTCATTTTCTTCTCTTATTTGTACCTTCAATAATGACTAAATTGATTTTACATGACTACCAATGTTAAGTAATGATGCTTTCCCTTTATTACTAGTTGTAGGAAATAAATATTAGATGTAACTGTTATCAAGATTTTTTAAGTTTTTAATGGCACATTTTGTACTAGAGTGCACACTTGTAAATTTAAATTTTAGAATTGTTTTAGATTATGTTTTGTGTGCAATCTAGTAATTTGAATGTTTTGATTATTAAAAACTATGATAGATGTTGAATGTTTTTTTGTTAATGGTATGAAAATATTATTGATGATTAGATGAATTATTAGAACTATTTTATATTTATATTCCCTAGATCTAGATATATTATTTACCAAGGTATCATTTCTCCTTTAGGTGTACATACATATATAACATGGAAAATGCATATGTTCCAACTCCAAAATCTTTGTTTGCAAATACCACTAATGAGATTCAAAAATTGAGAGACTCATTACCAGAGGGTGCAAACCCAGGGATATATTCTGAAGTATGCATGCCAATATTACATAGTCTAGAAAAACTAAGAGATGAACTTGGACATACTAGTGCATATTCCCCTAATAGAGTAGTTTCCATTCTTTCCTACATGTGGGAAGTACATGGTGAGTTTCCCTTTAAACAAATACATGATGTTGTGACCAAAGAAATGATAAAAAACACCTATTTTTCATTTTATCAAAATGTACGTAAGGTGATGGGATACTAGGTCACCAAATGTGTGGATTGTGCTATGGAGCCATTGATCTACCCACGATTTCTTGTAGCACATGGTCAATATCCAAACAATGACCAAATTCCATTATATTTTGTTTAGTAGTTTCCAAATCAATATTTAAATGACTTTAATATGACTCCCTCTCTCCCCTCTACCCTTAACCCTTAAACCCTAAACCCTTGTTCCCTCTACCCTCTATCTCTCTCCTACTCCCCCTCTCTCTCTCTCTCTCAAGTCTCTCCCTCCTACCCCCT